>JAJJWX010003755.1:600000-1012478 GCA_023529315.1 Papaver bracteatum
AAGTCTAAGTTTTCTTGCGAAAACGAATCCATATGACATTGCCGTTTTGCGATGAAATCGCAGGACGTCTTTACACTTTCATGTAAAAACCCATTGATCTCATCTTAACTCTCTCTTATGGCTTGTTGCCTCTATATAATATTTGTCACGCGACAATATGACAGGCCTAAATGCTCTTGCGAGTGTAAAGCCCCATGACATTACCGTCTAGCTCCTCCCATCCGTATTTACCAACAACCAGTTGTTTTTGCAGCCTCTTGTCCTTTATGCCTATATGGCTTATAGTTACAAGACTTCACCCTAAGTGGGGTTTTCTTGAGGCCGAGTGCATCATAGCCAAGACTTACCAAGAATGGCCAGGGTAGGTTCGTCCATCCCGGGCATCCTTGGCTCAACCGTGTACCTCGGCGCCTTGGTCATACTCTGCACTCCTTAGAAGATACCCTCGGTCGTCCAACCAGGGTATAACCTTATATAGTTGGAAATCCAAGGTACCTCTCTCGGATAGGTTTTTTTTAACCCCAACATCTTCATGACTCAGGTTACAGCAGTGGTATAGCCTTATCCCTGAGTCACGCAAAGAGATACCCCCTAATATGATGTACTTTAGGTCTTACATTTGCCTCTTGCGAAATTGTATTCTCGAACTAGGGTGTACGCCATAAAGGTTCGTCCCGTTATTTGTTTCTTTTGGGTATATCGCAATCTTTCATTCTTTATGTAATCTTGAATAATCTTGCGAATGAACTCGTAGCTGTAAAAAAAAATTTTGCCCATTTTTTATTAAAAATTTGTTACTGATAATATCTTTTTAAATATAATTTGTTCCATGGTCTACCAAGTCTTTGACCAACATCTCTTCCTTCTGGGTCTACCAGCCTGTATGTCCCTGTTCCAACTATCTCCTTAATGATATACGGTCCATCCCATTTTCACGTCAATTTTCCACCACGTTCTCGCTGGTACTCTGGTGTTTCTCGCAAAATTAAATCGCCTGGTTGAAACTCACGTTTCTTGACTCGCTTGTTATATTCGCGGGCCAACCTTCGCTGGTAATTTTCATATGTTGTAATGATTTTTCTCCCTTCTCTTCTAATTCATCAAGTTCTCTTAGAATCATGCTAGCATTAAGATTCTTTTCCCAAACCTCACTTTTTGTTATAGGAATAACAACTTCTGTTGGTAGTACTGCTTCAATACCATATATTAAACAAAAAGGTGACATCCCAGTTGCCTCTTTCCTGGTTGTGTTGTAAGCCTAGACTGCATTATGTACCTGTTCACACCACGCCCTATGGTACCCTTCTAATTTCTTTTTTAAGATGTCTGTGATTGTCTTATTAGTCGCTTCAACCTGACTATTAGCTTGTGGGTATAAAGGAGTAGATTTTCCATATCTTCTCTTAAATGCATTGAGTAGCAATTATATGTTTTGTCCTTCAAATTGTTTTCCATTATCAGAAACCAACTGTGCTGGAATTCCAAATCTGCAGATGATATTGTCAAAGATGAATGTAAATATATCTTTATCGCGAATGTGTTGTACTGCTTTTACTTCTTCCCACTTTGTGAAGTAATCTGCCACGACAATTAAGTATCCCTTCTGTCCTGAACCTGGCACAAAGGGTCCCACAATATCTAAGCCCCATTTTCCAAAAGGCCACACACTTTTTGAAGATGATAATGGTGCCCCCCGGTTCATGTATCCTCTTTACATATCGCTGGCAATATTCACAGCGCTTTGATAATTGTTTTGCATCTTCATGTATATACGGCCAATAATAACCTTGCATTTATGTTCTATAAGCCAAAGATCTTCCTCCTATATGATTACAAGCATCGCCGCTATGCAACATTTTTAACACTTTTTCTCCTTCTTCCCATGTCAAACATCTAAGTAATGGCCCATTAAAATATTTTCGATACAATACCCCATCCCTTAATTCATAATTTGTTACACGGCTTTTTAACTTGTGCGCCTCCAATCTATAGCTTGGTGTTTCGCCTGTTGCCAAGTATGCGTGAAGTTATGCTCTCCAATATGCGATAAGGTCACTGGCTGATTCTTCAGTGTCATTTTATATTATCATTACATCCGCCTTTTCTTCTTCTTTTTTATTAATTGAGGGTGATACAAGCGTCTGAATTCTTATGCATCTCGTAGCTGGGTTTGTCATCATGCTTGATATGAACGCAAAGGCATCTGCGAGCCTGTTATCTTTTCTTGATATATGTCTCCATTTTATTTTTGGAATTCTCGCAGACAATTCTTCAACAAGTTTCTTGTATTTTTTTCAGAGATGGTTCATTTGTTGTGTATTCTCCTTTTATCTGGCGAATAACCGCCAAAACAAATAACAAACCAATTAGCAATTACTCCCCGGCAACGGCGCCAATTTTGGTGAGCGTCGTTTACTCAACAAAATAAAAATATATTTCCCACTAATTAAATATAATATAGCGGTAGTAAAAGATCGTTCCCACGAAGAGTAATGCAATTGATATGTTATCTAAATCAGCGAAAATATAAAAGAAGGATAATAAGAAAAAGATATTGAAGAAATCCTTCGCAGTTACTAACCGTTAACTCAACATTGTACCCATTTATCTCTTGTTAGAAACAATTGTCACCAACCGTAGGAAAGCAGGTACGCTTAGCAATCCCCCAAAACTCCTTATATCACCGGATACGGAAGCGCTCGACTACCGGATTCTATTCAAAAGAACCACCTTGACACGGAAGAGCTCGACTACAAGATGTAATTCCCAGAACGCATTAATATTTGTGAATTTAGGTTTGATCCCAGTAGTAAAACTCGTTATGCTCGGTCCACTTACTGGTGTTGTCCTTACTCGCAATTGCTCCACATAATCCCTCCGTAAGGTCTTGCGATTTCTACTTGTGTAGAAGATAAGAGACAATTAAGGGTCGACTCAACTCTCTACTAGCATTAGAATGATTAATAAACTAATCTGGTTACGCACCCAAACCAATCTAAGAACAAATCATAAACCTTCGATATGGTAAAAACAATCCACAATGAATCAATTTAAAACTTGAAACAAACTTGCAAATAATTGAGCTTCACAATTAGAACTTTGAATTCATCCTTACAATAAAAATAGAAAAGAGATAGTTCTCCCCCTAAGGGGGAGAAAAACGGTGAAAAGAAGATATGTGTCCAGAAGATATGATATCATAAAATTGTGCCTAGGGTTCTCTATATATAGGGTTTTGTAACCTCTTATTTAAGAAAACTAGGAAACCTAGCAAAAATAGGAAAGTGCACCTCCTTAAAATTTTGTCCCGTGCATCAAATCCCGGTTGAATTAGGTTGCCAAAACTCTTTCCAAAATCGCATGCAACTTTCCTAAGAAGGTCATTGGCCAAGTCTGGCCGTGAGTAGAATGGCTACAGCCATGGGGCTTGCGCAAGTGGCAGAGGCCCAGCCCAAATAAACTTGTTGTCTTGTTCCTCCACATAGCATGACTCGGAAGCCCAACCTATATATTCTTATTTACTCTAACAAAGCCCAATGACATGAGCTTGGTCTTCTCACCATGCATATACGTATCATTTCATCAGCTCTTCCTTATCCTTCGATCATCACTGCCAATGAATGGCAACAACATCTTACCTTCACAGAAGTCACTGCCAACATCACCCGAGATAGAATACGTCCATTGAGCTTCTCGACAGTATTTCTGTGAACCACAGGTGAGACCACTACCTTTCTGTCGAGCTCCAACCTTCACTTCATGCACTTTCGATCTCCATTATTCTTCCCTAACATGTCGAATGCAGTCTTATCATTGGAAGAAGACTTGCAAGTACCAGCAGAATCGTCATCAGCAGCGACACAGACTCACAGCCAATTTTCAGTATCATCACAGTCCATCGCACGGACTTATTCTCTATCACTTTTTCACGCTGGAAGCAACCTGAACTCGATTTCCTTTCCATGGCTTAACCAGCAGCTATAGCTCAATGCATCATCGCTGCCAACATTATTAATATGTGAGCAGCATCAGTACCTCTCACTGCTTGGAATATAACCAAACTCGAGTTCAACTCCCCTTTATTCGATCGACTAAAATCCACAGCACAACTCCATTAATCTCTGGAAACCAATCAACCCAAACTCCAGCGATCTCTTATTATCAAACTTCTTCCATCACCGGAATTAAGCCACCTCAAATGACCAACCAACTCGAGCTTCCCCCTTACCATCATAAGAGTGAAATCATCACTCTTCATCTGAGCATCACTTCTCATCTCTACCATCTTCCCTTTATATTAAGACCAACTGCAGATCGGTCTCCTTCTCGTTCTACCAACTGCCAGCCGATATCATTACCGATTCATCCTCTCAGTCTCTGCACTGTCTTAACTCGAGCACCACAAGCCCGTCTATTCACTGCCATGACAGACTATCAACTGACATTACTTCCATGGCATATTCTAGCCACGACCACCAGCAGCTTCTCATGACTCATGCTCTCGGAAACCACTATTAGCAGCCATGCATATGTAATTAACAATCATTCCTCCTACTGCTTAATCTTCGAGAATCACCAGTTAAGCTCGAGCATCCCTGAGTCCAGTTCCATAACGGCAACAACACTCACTCAATCAACATTTTAACTTACATCTTACCTCAAAACCCATCAAATGCCAGTCATGTCCACAACCACCCGTCTGCACTATTCCAGAAGTCACACCCATTGTTTTCTCTTGGCAGCAAATACGTTCAAAACCAAACCACTGGTATAAAACCCTTAACTGCCAACTTCATTCTGTTGCTGTGACTTATTGGAAGCCTATAAGTAAGCCCATACTATCCCATACAGTAAATCTCAAAAACCACCTAGCTTGTGGTTGTACCCTGAACTCCGGTGCAGCTACGATGTGGTTTCCCATGCAATGATAAATCCGTCTCTCTTTTGGTAAATTGGACGATTTCTTGTTCTTTTCGGGAATAAGCTCCAAAATTCCCGTAAAATATAAAAAGAAATATAATAATACAATTTTTCACAAAAACTAGCTAAGATAGCATAACCAATCGATACTTAGAGTGGTGTTTTTACACACCTATCATCTCCCCGAGCCGTGGTTCGGTTTTGTTTGCAAGGGAAGTATTTCGCAGCTTCTCAGGTAAAGTTGAAGCTTTCTCGGAGACCTCCGATGCATTTCTTTGGATGGGAAAGGCACATGTTAGGCCATAGCCGTGTGAGGGCCATATTGGATAGTGCTCAAGTGACACGAGCCATTTAAGCTGCTGGAGATTTGATCATCAATCATGATATACCAGGTATGATAGTGTCCCCACTCACACATTTATATGCAGATGTGGAGAATTCACTATTACTCTGGAAGATGTAGTTGCTTTGTTGTACCTTCCAATTACTGGTAATTTTCCTGAAGAACTCTCGACAGAGGAGAGGGAGATATCTGACACGTTAGAAGCAAAGATGCACGAATTCAATGAGTCACCTGCATCTTGCTATGCCCGATGGTTGTCACACTGGTGGCCGAGAGATAGATCTCCTGAAGGACCGGTTGATGGCGTTTTGACAATTGCGGCTTTCTTGTGTCTGTGGCTCTCACGGGATATCTTCGAAGATTGTGTACACTTGCTGAAGTCGTTTGTGATTCGTATTGCCATTACGATGGCCAAAGGTGAGAAAATTTCCATTGGCAACCTATTTTTGGTTCTCTGTTCGCTAACTTGGACTCTCTAGTTGTGGACTCCAGCATTTCTGATGGCTTCATGAAGATTGAGATGTATGCTAATACCATATTTATCCAAGCCTTGATGTGGGAACACCTTGAGATCTATGCCCCAATTCCCCGTAACATTTTGCAAGGACCCAAGGTCGACACTCGCCATTCCCTTGTTGAGGAGAATAATGCTATGATCATGCGCTGGTCTAGAAAGCAACCACAATACAAGATATGCATTACTGACGTTTTGGACATTGAGTCTGAGTTCAACTTTCGCCTTTGGGTATCGGTTCTTTCTCTTTTATCATAGTTGATCACTTTCAATACGACTGACGAGAATATCACGTTGAGTATTGGTGCTGGTCTGAGTGAAGGAGAGAGATCTTTCGTCTTGAGTCGTACTCCTAGTTTCTTGCTATCAATTATGAACGTAGGATTCCAGGTAAAAGAGTACACATTGACAGAGCCGCTGGATAGATGGGACTTGACCAGTGCATTCCGGGTCATCAAATGAACAAGCCAGAGATTGAGTACCTGAAGGCTCATTTAGATTGCACTCGCGTGGAAGGAAATGAATACTTGTTCCCATGTTCTGATCGTGAAACCTTCGCAACTCCTGGTTATATAGGCATTTAGTGTCAGCAACTCGAGCGTGTATATGCATTTGTAACAGATGTTCAGTCCCCGGTATGAGAGTTCCCTCCTCCTGACGTGGTTTTCTGTCGACCCAGATTGAAGTATCTTCCTGGTAGTGATAATAGGAAGACATCTCCAAATGCGTCACAAGTAAGTGTTTTTCTTATGATTTCGGCCAAAGTACGCCAATCATATTTTAATCATATTGCTTTTCTTGTGATAGGGTGGTCGTGCTGTGAGACCTTGAATTGATGTAAACTCTTCCATCATTCAAGAAAGTCCCCAGGGAGGAGAAGGAAGAAGTAAGACAACACATGGGATGGTACCGAACAGAATACAGTCTCCTGCCGCTTCTTTGGTGAGTTGCTTGCGCTTTTCTTCATTGCAAATTTCTCATCCATGTAATTAGGATTTAAAAGAGTATTGTTCATTAATTTCAGAATTTTTCCCCATCGGTTATTGATGGTCTCCGTTTTTCTGTTGGTCAAACAATTCAGGATTCCAGCACTGAGGAGGTTGACGTATGTTTCCCCTTTTGCACTTGATAATTGTAATGCGCCTTTGGACGAATGAGTGACAATTGTTGTTGATGTGGACAATAAGAAATAACCATGGATAAGGAGCATGTTGATGAGGAACATTCCTCTTTGAGTCATGAGAATATGGAGAGCTCTCGAAATCCCGAACCGAACGAAAATATGGAGAGTTCTCCGAATGAAGATAACGGAATTTCCAATGGAGGTTCCAACATTGCCGAGTCCTCAAATGGTTTAGAGGCTCCCCTAGTAAGTATTTATCCCGTAGTCCCTTCATAGAAGTATGATATTTCTAATTTATGCATGAATGAATGAGAACCCATATGAATATACGAGTAATTTTGCCGAAATACGTCATCAGAAAATTTCAGACTTCAGATTTTATTAGAAATGCCGTAGAATCCTCATATGGAGTCGTATTTTCGATACCCGCATATGTATCTTCAAGCCCAGAAAATTTCCAAGCTTTAGTAAAGAAGATTTTCTAATTTTGAGCATGTTTAAGGTCTAAAAAACGCAAAACAGTAAACTTTCAGGAGATATTCAGAACTTTTCCAGATCGTGTGTTGTGTGATGTTTTGGCCACATATCCTCGCTTGTTCATCCGATTGCTATGAAATTTTGACATGTTGTAGAGAACTTCCATACGAAGAGAATTGTATATAACCCATCTCTAGATTATTCACCAATTTCTCCCAGTTCGTCATTGAACATAGGGTAGTGCAAATTTTCTTCAGCTGAGTTTCTTTATAAACGTGTTTCATGACTTTGATACTTCTTTCACATGTCGTATGTAGTTGCAGGATTTCCCACACTACACCCTTGTTAAGATCTTGCTATAATCAACTCATAATTGAAGATGAAAAATGACACTTTATTATTTTATTCTCAGAAATGTATACAAAAATGGAAGAATTCAAGATTACAACTATCCTCTTGAATTTTCTCTCTCCTCAAGACTTTCTTAACTCTCAAAAAATACATCATCATTTTCTGTACACATTGGGTCTATATTTATAGGGTAGTTACATAGTGGATGATAGCTAAGTTTTCCTCTTATTTCGGGTTGATTCTGCGATTGTACCGTGATTGTTACAATGTTAAATCTCGCAAGTTTTGTAACCATCGCAGGATAGGCATGCTTCTCTCAAGTTTTCTTCACTCGTCATTTATTATGTCGCTCTTTTGATTGCTTTTGTGACACTCGCAAAGTGTAGTTGAAGATCTTGCGGTGATGCTCGCTGGGAAGTGTTGTTAATCTCGCATAGAAGTATTATAACGATATTCTGGTCCTACATCTTTCCTCTTCTCATGTCTTCTTCGCAAAGTGGAGAGGATATGAGAATCTTAAATTCTTAAAAGTGCTCGCAGCCTCTCTTCTTTCCATATTTTGTTCTCGACATTGCTCCGTTAATTTAGCCTTAACCGCCTACACGTGTTGTAAATTCATCTTTTTACTGACACGTCTTTACTCAACAGGTTATTCCCTTTTGCTTATAAAAGGTGGAGTTAAACTTCAAAACTAATTTTCTTCTTCTATTTCTCTATTTTCTTTATCTGTTTATTTTATCTTCCGTCTGCAACTTTTATTCTTCTTCATATTCTCCTGCTACTGTTCTAATGGAATCATCAAGGTATGTTCTTTGATTATAATCTTCATTTGATTTAATTTTTACTCATATTCTTCGATCTTCTCTATTTGATCCTTCATAACTCCCGTATTATGTCTTCTCTTCAGTGGAACTATCCCTAATACCCAATCCTCAGGTCAAAACCCTAATGCTCGTAAAAGACCGACTGAGAAGAAGAAAAGAAGTTCTGCGAATGATAAGGTGGTAAGAAACACATCCTATTTCTTAATAACAATATTGTTGCCTCTGTTTCTTATCTAACTTATTATTCGCAGAATGTCGAGAACATCGCTAATCCTCCCAAAAGATCTCGTCAGTTTAAAGCTCTTGAGGATGATTTCTCCATCCCCACATTAGCATCTGCAAGATTTACTCCCACACCCTCGCAACTGGGTCCTCTTCCTTTTGCCTGCGAGAACATCATTGCCAACACCTCTACTTCTTTTGATTCATTGACAAATCAATCTCCTGAAATTGATGTGACTGAAGTTCCTTCTAGCCCTTTACTGCCTTCAACTGTTGTTTTTCCCAACACTCCTCCTTCTGATAATACAACCATCGCAAACGACTCAAATCATCAACTTTTCCTCGTTACCACTTCACCCTATGCATCTCTTCCTCCATCAAATGGAATCTTAGCTGGAGTTGATATTTCTTTTAAAATTTTATCTAATATTTTAGACGATGCTAGAAAATCTTCTACTGACTCTCTCCAATATGAAGCTTGCGAGACCTTACAAATATTTTGGCTCTGATAACACTGCTTCACGAGCATCTTTAGAGAATGAAGTTGAAACTCTGAGAAAAATCCTTCAAGTCAAAGTTTCTGAATGTGATAATCTGAATCATATGCTTCGAAACTCTTCTCTTAACTGCGAGAACCTTCGCAGAAAAAATAACGAGCTGAAAGGTACAATTTTCCTGCCTCTACCCTTTTGTTTTTCTGTTTTGCTTGTATATCCTCTGTACTCAAGTCTCCTTCTTAAATTCTTGATTCATATATTAGTTTTAAATCAGACTCGTTTCATGGAGAGACTTAAATTTGAATCTATTGCTGACGAAGCTCGTGTTGAAAGAGATTCTTGGATGGACCAGTATAATAGATTAGATAATATCTACACATATTCGATCGATCAAATAGATAATCTTACTAATGAAAATAACCAACTATCACAAAGTCAAAATTTATTAAGTAATGATATTACTCGTCTCTCATATTCGTTAACCAAGTCTAACTTGGCGGTAGAATCTTTATCAGATGAAAATAGAACTTTATCAGATGAAAATAGAACTTTATCCCAAGAGAAACATAGATTTTCAAGCTTGATGGCGATTTCTTCGCAGCAATTGAGTAATCTACAAATAATATGTGATAATCAAGAGAAATCTCTTCGTTCCCTTAAAGATGAACTCAAGGAAGTAACTGAATCATCTGCTGCTGAGAAGGATTAACTTATCAAGGGTAGGTTAACTCTTAGTTTGAAGGCCAGCGATCTTCAAGATCAATATTCTCAATTAAAGAAGTCTCATTCTTTACTATCAAAGGAAAACTCGTATTTACGCACCAGAGAAGAAAACATGAAGTCTCGTCTGAAGGGTGTGGTTGGCGATAAATTTGATGACGCTATGAATCAATGGGAAAACTATTTCTTTACATTAATTCAAAACTTAACCTCGCAGAAATAAGGTAGTCAATTTACTGCCTCTCTTGTTGTCCTTTTTGTCAAATCTTGTGTTATATTTCTTGCAAAATCTTTGACTGAATGATCTTTTATCACTTTTGTTACTTGCAGAATCTGAAAGAAGTCTTCATTCTACCATCGCTGATCTTACTGGTAAACTGGATAAAGTTTGCAAAGAAAACAAGACTCTTACTTCCAATTATATTGAAGCTTGCGACAAAGCAGAAAGAAGACTTGCTTATCTCGAGTACTTCAAAAATATAGATATTAGGAATCGTGACAGAGGTTTCCTTCGCAAGGTTCACCTCAGTGCTGAAGTTCTTGTGAACGATATTCTGCTCTCCCATTCTCTCCCTTTTGTATCTGTTCCTCCTTTAAAAGTTGATGATGATGAAACTCCTCTTCCCATGGATAGGGAATTAGAATTCACTGATGAAGAAAATATCACTCAAGAAGATGATGATGAAGAAAGAAGTCCTCCTAAAGAAGTAACTACAAGCGGTGAGAAGAATACTGATGAAGCTGACAATTCTGGAAAGAATAACGAATCTGGCGAGCAAGAATAGTGAATCTGGCGAGACAATCGTCAAAACTTGAATTTCATTTTTGCTTTCTTTTTCTTCTTCTTTCTTGCGAATAATGTAACTTTTGAAATTTTGAGAATTCAACTTTTGATTTTGTTTACTTTGAATATCCTCAAGGAAGATAATGAAATCTTATTTCTCCACTCCCCTACTTGCCCTTCATTATCTTTCTTGAAATGGTGAATTATTTCTTGTGTCTCCTTTCTGTGAACTGTGAAAATATGAATATTTCTGCGATGTAATGAGTACAGCTGCCATATTCCGAAAAATTCTGAAAGAGTTTACGATGTTACGAATCTGCATTCTTATATATTCTCCTGCGATGAACAAATCTTTCATGCATCTTAAAATAGAATAGTTAATTTTTTAAGATTATTCTGTTGGTCTTATTTTGCCTTCCTAGTTAAAGGTCTTATTTTGCCAAAAAAGTTTTTATTTCTACGACAAAATCGCAGGACGTCTTTACATTTGCATGTATTGACCCATTGATCTAGTCTTATCAATATTTTTTCAACATCTCTGTGACAATATGATAAGTGTAAACTCTCTTGCAAGAATTAAACCTTATGACATTGCCATCTTGCGATGAAATCGCAGGACGTCTTTACACTTTCATGTAAAAACCCATTGATCTCATCTTAACTTTTTTCTTTTGGCTTGTTGCCTTTGTATAACTTTCGTCACACGACAATATGACAGGCCTGAATGTTCTTGCGATCATAAAGCCCCATGACATTTCCGTCTTTAGACACTTATCAGCTCTCCCTAATGGAGGGTGCCGCCCTTATCTTCCCCCTGGTTTCCCCTTCAAGGAGGGCACATCGGCCATACAAGACTAGCTCCTCCCATCCAGATTTTCCAACAACCAGTTGTTTTTCGCAACCTCTTGTCCTTTATGCCTATATGGCTTATAGTTACAAGACTGCACCCTAAGTTGGGTTTTCTTCGGGCCGAGTGCATCATAGCCAAGACTTGCCAAGGATGGTCAGGGTAGTTTCGTACGCCCCAGGAACCCTTGACTCAACCGTGAACCTCGGCGCCTTAGTCATACTTTGCACTCCTTAGAAGAGGTCCTTAGTCGTCCAACAGGGTATAACCTTATATAATTGGAAATCCAAGATCCCTCTCCTGGATAGGTTTTCTTTAACCCCCAACATCTGCATAACTCAGGTTCCAGCAGCGGTATAACCTTATCGCTGAGTCATGTCAAGAGATACCCCCTTATATGACGCACTATTAGGTCTTACATTTTCCTCTTACGAAATTTTATTCGCGAACCAGAGTGCACGCCATAAAGGTTCGTCCCATTATATTAATATTTGAAAAAAAATTATTCGCCTTTCTCGCGATGATGCTCGCAGTTCTTTCATTGCTTTGTTATTAGGAGAACCTCGCAATCGTAATCAGAATTTTTTTTTTTTTTTTACAATGTACCTGTATCTCTTATCTTGCAGAAGTTGTCATTGATAATATTTTTTCAGAAATAGTCTATTCCATGGTCTGTCAAGTCTTTGACCAACATCTCTCCCTTCAGGGTCCATTAGTTTGTATGCCCCGGTTCCAACTATCTCTTTAATGATGTATGGTCCATCCCATTTTCTCGCCAAATTTCCACCATTCTCTCGCTGATAACTTGGTGTTTCTCGCAGCACTAAATCGCCAGGTTGAAATTCACGTTTATTAACACGTTTGTTGTACTCGCGAGCTAATCTTCGCTGGTAATTTTCCATATGTTGCAAAGTTTTTTCTCTTTTTTCTTCTAATTCATCCAATTTATTTAAAATCATTCCAGCACTTAGATTTCTTTCCAAAGCCTCTCTTTTTGTTGTAGGAATAGCTACTTCTGTTGGTAACACAGCTTCAACTCCATATGTCAAACAAAAATGTGACATTCCAGTAGCTTCTCGTCTAGTTGTATTGTAGGCCCATATTGCATTATGCATATGTTCACACCATGCTCTGTGGTATCCCTCTAGTTTATTTTTTAAGATATTTGCGATTGTCTTATTGGTTGCTTCAGCTTGACCATTTTCTTGTGGATATAGAGGAGTAGATTTTCCACACTTTATCTTAAACGCATTGAGTAGCAATTCTATATTCTTCCCTTCAAATTGCTTTCCATTATCAGACACCAACTGTGCTGGAATCCCAAATCTGCAAATTATATTCTCAAATATAAATGTAAAAATATCTTTATCGCGAATATATTGTACTGCCTTTACTTCTCCCCATTTTGTGAAATAATATGTTGCGACAAACAGATATCTTCTTTGTCCAGAACCAGGTACAAATGGTCCCACAATATCTAACCCCCATTTCCCAAAAGGCCATATACTTGTTGAAGATGACAATGGTGCTCCTGGTGCATGTATCTTATTTCCATATCGCTGACAATCTTCGCAACGCCTTGAGAGTTCTTTTGCATCTTCATGCATATATGGCCAGTAATAGCCTTGCATTTTTGTTCTATATGCCAAAGATCTTCCTCCACTATGATTACCAGCGTCACCGCTATGCAACATCTTCAATATTTTTTGCCCTTTTTCCCTCGTCAAACATCTTAGCGATGGTCCACTAAAAGATCTGCGATATAATACTCCATCTCTTAATTCATAATTGGTTGCTCTACTTTTTAATTTATGTGCCTCCAGTCGATTTCTTGGGATTTCTCCTCTTGCCAAGTATGCATGAAGATCTGCTCGCCAATCTGTAATGTTGTTTTTTAATTCTTCGTCGCCAATTTCTACCATCATCACATCTTCCTCTTCTTCTTCCTTGTTTATCGCTGGTAATAAAAGTGTTTGAATTTTTATACACCTCGCGGATGGATTTGTCATCATACTGGATATGAAAGCAAAAGCATCTGCAAGCCTATTATCTTTCCTCGATATGTGTCTCCATTTTATTTTTGGAATTCTCGCAGATAATTCTTCGACTAATCTTTTATACTTTCTTAAAGATGGTTCATTTTTTGTGTATTCTCCTTTTATTTGGCGAATAACCAACTGTGAATCGCTAGTAATTTTAGCATTTTCCAATTTTATTTCTACTGCAAACTTTAAAGCATGAATCACGGCCTCATATTCTGTTTCATTATTAGTGGATGCAAATTCCAATCTAAATGAAAAAGCTGTTTTCTCTCCCTCTGGTGAAATAAAAACAACCCCAATCCCATTTCCTTCCCCATTTGATGATCCATCCACCAATATCTCCCATATGTCGGGTTCTGTTAATAGCTCTTTTGGATCTTCATGTTTCTCTTCTACATCCATCATCTCTTCCACAACTTCATCATCTTCTAAGGGAAATTCAGCTAAGAAGTCTGCGATAACTTGTGACTTTGGCGAGGATAAAACTTCATATTGTATATCAAAGTATCCTACTTGTGCATTCCATATCTCAACTCTGCCTAATCTTTTTGAATTTTTCATTACTGACTCAATTGGCACTTTTGTTAACACTTTGACCTTATGTGCTTGAAATTAGATGCGAAGCTTAAAAGTTGCATGCACCAATGCTAGAATTAGTTTCTCAATCTTTGAATAATTTCTCTCTGCAGAATTGAATGTTTTGCTGATGTAATAAATTAGTTTTTCTACCCCTGCATCAACTCGCAGCAATACATCACTTAGCGCATATGTGGTTGTTGCGAGATAAATCAATAGTTCTTCTCCCGGTTCAACTTTCTGTAAGATAGTTATGTTCATCAAATGTTCTTTTATTCCTTGAAAAGCCTTTTCACATTCATATGTCCACTTTAATTTTGTTCCCTTCTTAAGTATATCAAAAAAATGTTTGCACTTGTCTGAAGATCGCGAAATGAATCTTCCTAGCGAGGCTAAGAGTCCATTCAATTTTTGCACATATTTTACCGTCGCAGGCGTTGGCATATCGCGAATTGCTTGTATTTTTTCAGGATCAACTTGTATTCCTTCTTTTGATACAATATAGCCTAGAAATTTTCCTGAAGTTACACCAAAACTACATTTATCGGGATTCACTTTAATATTAAATTGCCGCATTTGATCGAATATCTCTCTCAGATCTTGCATATGATTCTCAGCTTCTTTGCTTTTGATAAGCATATCATCTACATATACTTCTAATGTTTTATGAATCCACTTTGCAAACACCTTCTCCACCATTCTTTGATATGTTGCACCAGCATTTCGTAAGCCAAAGAGCATCTTTATATAACAATATAATCCACTTGGAGCAAAAAATGCGGTATGTTCTTGATCTTCTTCAGCGAGAGGGATTTGATTATATCCTTTATATTCATCCAACGATGATATTCTGGCATTTCCCGCTGCTGATTCAACCATCTGTGGGATATCTGGTAATGGAAAACTATCTTTAGGACAAGCCTTGTTTAAATCAGTGAAATCTATACAAATTTTTATCCCCTTGTTCTTCTTTGGGACCACTACCATATTTGCAATCCACTCTGGATATTTTGCTTGCCTTATAATTCCTTCATCGAGCATCTTCTGTAATTCTTCTTCTATTTGAGAATGATATGTTGTTGCGATTTTCCTTATTCTTTGCTTAAATAGTCTTATATTTTTGTTGATTTCAAATTTATGACATGCTATTGATAGATCTATCCCTGGCATCTCATCCATGCTCCACGCGAAGATATCTTTATATTCTCACAAGAGATTTATAGTTCTTTCTTCCTCATCTGCCTCCATTCTAGTCCCAATTTTCAGCATTTTAGGCTCTTCTTCACTCCCAATATTTACTTCTTTTGTTGGTTCTGCTGCAATATAACTGGATTCAGGTTCTCCTATTGGTGCTGGTGTTTTCATAACTCTCACGAATTCATCTCCTTCTCGCGAGATTTCACTGGGTATTCCTTTTCCTTCTTTTGCTCTTATCATGTAAACTTTAAATTCTTCTTCCTTTTTTGTTTCTCTTGCCAATTTTCTGCGAGCCTTTCGCAGCTTTGGTCGTTCTTCACAATTTCTTACTTCAATTTGGAAACACAATTTCGCAAAATCTGTGTCTCCTCTAATTTCTCCAATTCCACTGGGTGTAGGAAATTTGATGCATTGATGCAACGTTGATGCTACATCCTTGATTGCGTGTATCCATGGTCTTCATAATATCATGTTATACGGTGATTCCACGTCTACCACACATAACGTTACTTGTTTTTCAATCTCCCCTAGTGGAATTCGTACCACTATCTCGCCTTTAGGTTTTGTTAAAGACTTTCCAAAGCCATGAATATGATATGTTGAATAAGACATTTCTTCATCCTTATATCCTATTTTCTTGAAAGTATGATACAATATTATGTCTACAGAACTTCCTGCATCCACCAAAGTTCTATTCATAGCCCATTCTTCTACAGATGTTATTGATTCCTCCTTTCTCATTGGTATAGTGGATACTGTGACTACCAATGGAGATGTATGACTTAGATTTTCTTCTGGTATTTATGCTACTGTAAATGTGATCTCATGCTTTTCCCAATCTTTCAATGGTGATATTTTTTCCACCATCATAATTTTCCTTCCTTCAAAATCCCGTTTGTGTATCTTCCCCTTAATATTTTCATGAAATCTATCAATCATTGTTCTCGTTACCATACCACACTCCAATTTTCTACAATCCTTTTTTATTCTAATTAATCATCATTCCTTTAAATATCTCACTGATTTGTTTTATGATTTTCTTAATTTTGAACAATTCTTATCTTCTTCTTCACCTTTTTCTATGATTTTGCTAATTTAATCCCTGTTTTGGGCGCCAAAATGTAGTTGCAGGATTTCCCACACTACACCCCTGTTAAGATCTTGCTATAATCAACTCATAATTAAAGATGAAAAACGACACTTTATTATTTTGTTCTCAGAAATGTATACAGAAATGGAAGAATTCAAGATTACAACTATCCTCTTGAAGTTTCTCTCTCCTCAAGACTTTCTTAACTCTCAAAAAATACATCATCATTTTCTGGACACATTGGGTCTATATTTATAGGGTAGTTACATAGTGGATGACAGCTAAGTTTTTCTCTTATTTCGGGTTGATTCTGCGATTGTACCGTGATAGTTACAATGTTAAATCTCGCAAGTTTTGTAACCATCGCAGGATAAGCATGCTTCTCTCAAGTTTTCTTCTCTCGTCATTTATTACGTCGCTCTTTTGATTTCTTTTGTGACACTCACAAAGTGTAGTTGAAGATCTTGCGGTGATGCTCGCTGGGAAGTGTTGTTAATCTCGCAGAGAAGTATTGTAGTGATATTATGGTCCTACATTGAAAACACATAATAAGGAACTTAGATGACGTTAGTTCACTTACTTTCTTAATTTTATGATTGAATTGTATTTCCACGCCTGAACCATCCTAATCCCATGTAATCTTCGCATTAGGTACCGAACGACGAAGTTGGGAATCATGAGTCCAATAATGATAGCTTGGGAAGTCCTGGAGTTGTTGGCGATGAAACTCTTATATCTGCACATCCATGTTATGAAGTTCTGGTTGTTGATGTAAGGGAGGTGGTGGAAACCACAATTGAGCCTCAGATATTAGAACCAGAATCGAGAATAGCAGGAACTGCTTCGTCTGAAGTGGTCTCCATGATTGTTGATGCTGCTCCAATAGTTGAGAGGCGTATGATAGTGCATGAGTATACCAATGCAGTGATTGCTTTTGATCCTCAATTTGGTGAGTTACTCCCATACCACTAGTTAGTTGGTGGTTTTAGTGTTCCCATCGGATATGATGCTATGTATGAGAAACTGTGGAAAATTTATGGACACATTGTGGTTACTCAGGATCCAAAACGGAGCTATTTCTTGACAAAGCAAGTGGAATCCATCTTGCGTGTTATACGTGATATCTGTATCACTCCCAGAAATGTTGTTACCCGAGATGTACTCTTTGATTGGGAGTACAACTCGAAGAATGCTGAAGAACTTGGCTTCAATCTGAAGTGGCTTTGTCAAAGGCTTGAAGCTATCAGGAAATAAGTAAAGGGTAGTGCTCCTTTCCCTGTTAGTGATTCCATGACGAAGAAGATGGGAGAAGTTGCTGATCTGACCAAGAAGCTGGAATTAGAGAAGGCGGCTTTGAAAGCTTTGGAAGATACGGAGAAACAGAAATCATTCTTTGATGGATTTCTTTAGTTTCCTTTCCATAATCCGATGAACATTGAACTTCTGAGAGAGATGTGAGATTTTATTGGGGTTTTGATTTTTGATAGGTTTTGAATTTATGAGTGATTGAGGATTTTCTTTCGATTTTGGATTTGATAGAGATTTTCTTAAACAAAGAACTTTGATAGATTGCTGAATTTTCAAATGCTGAGTGAAAGTATGCACGCATTTTGGAGGAATTGAAAATACAATCAAAAGAAAATCCTAAAGTGCAAATGTCAGATGTTTTGAGCGCTTTCCTTGGACATAAAACATCCAATGTTGAATGCTTCATGCGTCGTGAACCTTGAGCTAATTCTCGTGAATCACAGGTATAGACGTTTTTCCTTTGATGTCAGCCAATTTGTAGTATCCTCCAGCAACTGACTTAGCAACCATCAAAGGTCCTTACTAGTTAGAACCCTTTGTAGAATGCAGATTGTGCCTGGTTGCCTTAAAAACCAAATCCCCTTCATGAAACTTGTTAGGCTTGGTTGCGCATGCCTTGAATATCTTTTGTTGGTTTGGAATCACCCATGGATTCCATGCTGGTGAAGATTTCCAATTCTGTGGCACATGTGGACACTCATGCAAAGGAAAATATGGCGGGTATCGCTTGTCAAACTGAGCCAACTCTTCAACGATGAACCTTTCAATGTGGTGCATAGTCAAAAAAGGTTCCAACCATGCAGTGTAGTATTGTTGAGGCGAGACTGTCCACTCATAGCGTTTGATGACAGGTAGGTTTTGAGCGAGTCCCCGAATTAGGGTAGCATATTTAAAAGTAGGTAACACATATGCATCATGAGGAATAAGACTTGCCTGAGTGCGAAACCTCCTGACGAATTCGTTAGGTCTTTCTCCAGGATTTTGCATGAGTCCCATCAGAGTTTCGACCTTTTCCAAATGCTCGAAAGGCTGGTCATCTTCTGAGTTAAAGCTTTCTTCGGTGGAGAAGTGTGCAATTGAAGGTGAAGATACCGCAGCATTTTTCCATCATGAATCCACGCTCTTCCAAGAACCATGTCATATCCCGGATCCTCCCTGATTATGACGAATTTAGTTTCTTTCCAGGTTGAATCACTTCTTATGTTGAGAATGATGTAACAATAAGCATCCCTAGAGATCCCTTCATGAAATCTAACTGAGACTGGAGCGTGAGTTGCTTCTTGACGAGTGATGCCAACAGCTCTGAGGGTTTTTAGAGGAATAATGTTGACATCAGTGCCAACGTCGACTAATGCTCGTCTGAATTCGTTCCCCTTGAGATACACCATAGTGAGAAGTCCCCAGTCGTACATCTCTTTGTTTGTCACAGGTGGTTCAGAAAATGTTTTCTGAATTAATAGTCGTTTACCTGACACGACATGGTTTAGCGCAGCAAACATGTCATCTCTTTGGGCCCTTGACAAGTACATCAACTCGCTGACGTGTACCATTAAAGACTGAACTGCTTCCTTGACCGGCTGCTCGGAGGGTGCGAATGTTCTGATCGGGAGAGGATTTATGTGTACTCCTTCAGTCCCCAGTTCTCTTGAGTCGGCCTTTTCTTTGAAGATGCGCTTCAAATTTCTGCAGTCACGGGTTGGATGCATGACATACCTATGGAAGTGGCAATATCTTGCATTCTCCATTTGCTCCGCGGTTGGCTCCTTTTTGAAAGGAGGTATCTTGACTGCACCATCTTGGACCCAGACTTCCAGTAGTTCGATCACCTCTTCAATGGGAAATTGGAAATCATGAACTTCCTCGTCATTCTGTTGTGATTGTGCATTTCTGGTTTGGTTGTCCTTCCTTGGAGCTTTTGGAGGGTGAGATGTTGGAGAAGCATTTTTGTGTTTTTGTGCTTCAGCTTTTCTCTTGCTTCCTTCAGTAATATTCATGGAAGCTTCAACATTGTACTGCTTGTTGATCAGGCGTCGACCACTACTGCTTCGAGTGTCTTTCGATTCCTCTATTTTGACAATTTTCGTTCTTTTTAGCAAGGCGGGAGTAGTAGTTGCCGATCTCTTGGCTGCTTCGTGAAGTTCCAGAAAGGTCTGGAAGCGGAGATTCTCCAACAAAGATCTGTAAACAGGGATCATCCCATTGATGCACAAGTCCACCAGTTGTGGTTCAGTAACATTTGGATCATGACAATCCAGTGCCTGGAGTCTGAACTTTTTTACGTAGTCATTAGGGTTTTTAGTATTCTTCTGAGACATTTTCCCTAGGTCGGAGAGTGTGACTTGTTCATATACAAAGAAATATTTCCTGTAGAAAGCATTAATTATTTTTCCCCAATTGGTTATGCTCCCTGGAGTGATGTTGTTGTACCAAGTGTATGCACGACACCTCAGGGATTTCGAAAACTCCTTCAAGCGGACAACATGGTTGTGTTCAGGTTCTCCTAATGCTTCCAGAAATCGAGAAACGTGTTCTAGAGCATTTCCCGTTCCGTTGTAGAGTGTGAACATTGAAGAGGTGTAGCCTTTTGGGAGAGGAATCCTCTGTGTAGCTGCAGGATACGGAGGTTGATGACGGTGCACGGTCATTGTATGACCCCTTCCTCGATTCTCCATAAAGCGTTCCAAGTCTTCACGGGTGATGAAGCCGGCGGGTTGAGGCTTTGCGGGTTTCATCGTCATCAGGAACAAAATAACTTCGGGGTCCGTTGGAGACGTTTCCTTTTCTTTCCCTTTTTCTTGAGTTTTGTCTGACATCTTGTCAGTAAGAGTTTTGAGATAGTTGAATGGTTCCTTGTGAGTAGCAGCCATGTCAGTTTGATTCTTGGAGAGAACTTCCTGGACCTTCATGAGATCGCCTATGGTAGGAGGATTTTCTATGATTTCTTCTGGATGCCTCCCGAAAATAGGATAATCTTCGACATTGGTGTGAGGAGGAGTAATGTCACCACCATCATTAGAAGAGGGAATTGTTTCCGGAGTACAACCAGTGTTGTTGCTGGTACTAGCGTTGTTGGTGTTGGGATGTGTAACTGAACCTGACCTAAGATCGACCATCTTTGCGGAAATGAGAGACTACAACCGAGAGATTAATCTCCCACTGTGGTCGCCAATCTGTGGATGGAGAAAAACGTGTCTCCGATTTTTCGGGAAAATGGAGAGTCGAGCGACTTGTCGAGACTCCTCAGCCGGTCAAGATGTTAATCCTCACACAGATGCACCGCTGCAAAGGGGGTGCTTAGATTCGAGAAATCAATCTGTATGACTCCGGCCTAAACCAAGACAATGGCCGTTCCAGAATCAATTCGGTCGCAAAGAGGGAGATGGGTTGATCTGTAGGAGGGAAGCTGAGAATTGTGTGGGATCAGTAATGATCGAGGATTGTGGGTGTGTTGAAGGTTTTTGCAGTATTGGTGAACTATTGAGTTCGAATAAGTTCTGAGTGATTGGTGAATTCTTGAAAGTAGTTACTCAAGAAATTCTGCAAGGATGATTACTGATGTTGTAATTCGTTGTCCTAAATCGTGAATTCAGAGACTTATTTATACTGTTAGAGTAGTAACACCACTGACCCCTATAAGTGTGACGGTTTCTTGAGTGAAAGAGTGGGAAAGTGGGAGATCGTGGTAAAGTCAGTTCCACGTCATGCGGAGACTTGACCGATCGTGCACCCACTACTTTGCTAACTCCTTCAACCGTTAACACGACTTACGCACATTTTTCATCGTGGGATGAATCCACGTGCCGTAGACCGCCAGACCAAAACCCTAAGTGATATCCCCCTATTTGTGATGTGATTGATAATTCACGAATCGTGGAGTCTGCGGGGCAGACGTGTTTAGGTTAGTCAATTTTTGACTGATTAGACACTGAGTCTAAGTTTGGTGAATCAAGCATGAATAGTGAATGCTTAGTGATTCATGGCTCGAACATGTAGTTCTTTGGAGACATGTTAGTATGATGAATTGCTGACTAGTTGAGTGATCGAGCAAGTATTGCCGCGAATTATGAGAATTCAATGAGCAAGTGTTGCTCAATTCACCGAATTATGGGAAATTGAGCAAGTATTGCTCAACTCTCCAAAATTAAGGATTTTATGGGAAACTGAGCAAGTATTGCTCAATTCACCAAATACTGGAGAATTGTCGAATATTGACTAATATTCAGGCGATTGAGAAAGTATTGCTCGATTCAACGAATTATTTACTGGTGATATGACCCAGTAAAATATTAATTAAAATATTGGTAGATTACCGAATATTATTTAATTAATTTTAGATGTTGATTGATGAATCAACATAAATTTATTAGTGTTCGAAATTGCTCAGAATGATGGTTTCACAGAGCGTTCATTCGAAACCCTAATTCTGGACAATTCTCAGTCAATTAGAGAATTGCCGAAAATTGATTATGAGTGATGGAGGGACCGACCTCATGGCATGAGGAGTGTCCATGTGACATCCAGCGCTCGATTAAGCACGCACCAGGGTTCTCAGTTTAAGAGTTGGTGAAAAGTGATGATTAAATGGGGAGTTCACCATTTACTGAAAATATTGCTGGTTTCAGCATTAGGTGTAAAACCTAAGTAGGAGAGATGGGACCTACCAAGAGAGACAAGGGCCGGCTCTTGGTGACCACGTGACCAAGTGTTGGTCGTTTGGAGGATTCTCCACGTTGGTTGAAACCCTAATTAGCGTCCTTTACTAGAATCGATGTAGAATTCTCATAAGGACTCGTATTTTGATGGTCTGCCCCTCCATTCTATACGGAAAAGATTTTCCTATCTCCCAACGCGTGAATATTTAGGTTTCGAGATCTTTCGGGAGGTGAAAATAGCCCGAAAATAAAACTCAGAAAGAATTCAAGATGGACGGTAGGAGAGAGTTTTGGGCCCGGTATGAGCGATTGACCAAATTAGGTCAGAATTGCGAAAATGTGTGGGACCGGCTTCTTGCAAGCCCTAGAAGCAACCTGGTCGGTCATGGAGGCATGCATGTGTTTCCATGATGTCCGTGTCTCCATACTGAGAGTTCCGGTATTTTCTGATGCTCGTTTGAGCGATGTTGTGAATTTTCAGAAGAGTTTCATCTTTGCTGAGAATTCTCGAATTTTTGGTGGAATGAGCATGTATGCTCAATTCATCAATATTTTGAAAGTATTAAAATAAAATATTTTAATAATCCAAAATTGTCGTGAGGGGCTAGTCGGCCGCGTGACCATGTTGCTTTGGTTTTTCGTGATTCAAGCAATATTTGAGAAAATATGGAGAAGTCACGAATATTGTTCAAACCCAGGAGTTTCATGAGTTGAGGGAAATAATAACAATGAGAAATTAGGGATTGCAAGGTGTGGGACCGACCATGGCTAGGGCATGGCCAGACGGCTTAGATGCACGGTCCCGCACACCTTTCCCTGTTTTTTTTTTTTTTTTTGTGAATCCTTGAAGTTATGGAGAGTCCTTGAAGATATGGAGAATCCAGGAAGATATGGAGAATCTATGAAGTTTTGGAATAACAATTATAAAAAAGCCAAGGATTGTGAGGTGTGAGACCGGCCACAACTTGGGCATGGCCGGCCTGCTAGGTTGCCCGGACCCGCACACCTCTCCTTATTTTATAATTTATTTAGTGAATTCTCCAAGTTATGGAGAACTCTCAAGTTTTTGCACAAATTGGGAAATGTTTTGCCAAGATGGAGAAGTCTCCATGGATTTATGAAAATCACGAGAAAATAGAGAAAAATAATGGGGAAGCATGGGACCGGCCCCGGCTAGGACTCGGCCCATGGGCGCTTCCCATTATTTTATTGTTTATTATTTTCTCTCTCCCATTTTGTGGGGAACTCTCCATTGTTTCATGTTTTTTGGATGCTCGTTCACGAATCCTGGTGCTCAGTCGTGCATCATTGTTGAATACACTTGGACCATTTTGCGGGACTTACTCAGTGATGATTCAGATGCCCAACTATGGAGTAATTATTATCAATTCATGAGATCCAGTGGAGAATAATTCATGAAACTGAGTAATAAAAGTGAATAGATGTTTCATTATTAATTCGTAGGATCAGATGTGGATTCGACTACGAATTCAGAATAATAAAACGAGCATTACCATCCCATGGGATCGTGGATTCGACCATAGAATCAGAGTAATTGATATTTATCCATCACCATTTCATGAGACCAATAGATTCGATCATGAAATCAAAGTAATGAGATAATATAGTTGTTTAATTGTTATCCTATTAGATCAAGCCGTGGATTCAATCATTGAATCAGAGCAATTGTTATTGCCATTCCATGGGATCAGGCTGTGGATTCGACCATGGAATAGGAGCCATTCCATGGGATCCGGTCGTGGATTTGACCATGGAATAGGATCAATTGTTATTGTCATTCCATGGGATCAGGCCGTGGATTGGACCATGGAATAAGAGCAATAATAGATTATTCTGGGAATTCGGTGGTAAATGTCACGACAGAATTAATCTATGTGCTTAGTCAGGAGATGGAAAATCCTGAGGGTGCTCTCAGACACTACTAAGAACACCCGATTCTATACACGTCGCTCTACATAGTCAGGATCAGTGAGTGTCACTGTCTTGCAGGCATTGTTGCTCTCAATCTGACGGAGAACCGCCCAATCGTTCTTCTATATAGAGGGCGTCGCTCTCATATAGTCAGGGAACAGTGAGTATCACCGACGTCCTGAAGGCGTTAAGCCCTCTTAACAAACAATTATGTAGGAGGACTGCCCAATTATATTATTCTACATAAAGGGCACAATGAAATGCCAGGGATCGAACGCTCAGCTAGTGGAGGCTTTTCGAAAGACATGTTCAGCATGGCTTCGTAAAATATGAATCGTCACATGCCTGAAGCCGTATCAGAAACCTGCAGTATCATGATTTTACGGTTTTTCCCTTTGTTGAAAATCCACCATCTACACTGGCCACTTTGAGCATTGACTACAAAACCTTCATCTATAGATTCATCTAGATTTCCATCCCCAGCTTCAGTGTCCCACTCTGCGAGGTTTTCAAGACTAATGGTCTCTCTATCTTGTAACTCAAATTTTACAGAATTTTTCAGCATTAACGAGTTCACCCTTATGTACACTAGATCTTCCAACATTTGTGGCGTCAATCTGTTTCTTTTATTTGTTTGTGCCGCATCAAAAGCACTCAAGTTACGTTCACATGCAGAAGCACTACATGGCTGACTTAATAAACGGATAACAACCTTTCTTAATATAGGAACATAGCCTCCATTTGCTTCCCACCACACCCCTACAATAAGGCCATATAATTAGTTTCATGAAAAACGAAAAAGAGTATGAAGTAATTAGTCAAAATGTGGTATATTTTTGTAATCTCTGAAACTGACAGTTTTACTACTACTAGAACTACAAAATTAAAGTTCTGCAACTGAAGTGGGTATAGTTACACACGTTAAGTGATTTCTTGGAGATAGATCATAGAATTAGAATTTATTCTTTTCTAACCAACAAAGCCACGCAAATATAAGACCATGTACACATGGAATAAGTCTTCTAGAGTTCTAGAAAGCCTGTATGGCGACCACAAGCTGCGGCACTTTAAAATCAGCCTGAAATTTAGTTGTTAAACTGGTTTTTGAATTTTAAACTTAATTAAAATCCTAATGATCTCATGACTTGTGCTGTTTGTGCAGGTGATGCCATGAAGAAATAAAATCCAAGCAGTTGTAGTACTATTATTATAAAGTTGATCACAAAATTAGCGTGTAGTTCAACACGCCAAGAAAAATAAAAAGAGATTAAAAAAAATGGCAAATGAGGGAATTATTTTTGTAGTTAACATACACAGGGAGGTGCAAAGTAGATAAATAATACACAGATACGACTAATTATCCAATAACAAATAAAGAAAATTCATTAAAAAAAATACTTACTTGGATGACAATCTTTCATTTGATCTATGGAGATGTTTGAAAAAATCTTTGAATGCTTTCCAATATAGAGTAAAATCTCTTGCAAAAACTTGGTTCTTTCAGTAGTATTAATCAGATTCTCATAAATATATGACAAGGCAACTTGCACATCTTCACTAGCATATAAAATATTTCCATCAAACATGAAGCAAGGGTTCAAATACATGGAAGCATCATGAACCTGATGAAGCAAGTTAGATTTCTCTCTGAAATTCAAACAATTCCCATATAACCATGTACTTAACAAGATCCTCTTCACATCGATTTTAATTTCCTTTCGTGCTCTATCTGTTGCCTTATAAATGTAGCCTGAAGTTGACCTATCACCTTCGACTAACTGTAATACCTTTACCAATGGCTCCATGGCTGAAATTTGCTATTTCCCATCCTCCCAAAATGGTGTTCCTTATATAAGGTCTTTGACTATGTCAGCAACAACTCCTTTGATGTACGACATGTTTCTATATTCAACCTACACAACCAAGTTTCTCAAACCATCTTCAACATATAAAATATATTGAAGCATAAGAAAGTGAGACGCAAATCTGGTTTTAGAATACTTTCTCAAATCTTTCTTGGTATGCTCTCTCATTAAGTCCAAAAGAATGATATGCCTATATAGATGGTCATATATCTTTCTTGCTTTGAGAAAAACATCTTTAACCCATTCAACAGACTCATATATATCCTCAAATAGTAATTGAACTCCATGAGAAGCACACGTTATTTTGATTATATGGGGATACTCTTCCATGGTCAGAAGCAAGTCCATAGTTTGAAGCATTGTCGGTCACAATTTGGACTACATTTTCAGCACCAATCTCTTCAATAACTGGTAAAAGTACCCCTCTTATGAATAAACTTGTGTTCTGCTCTCCGGATCTTTCAATCGATTTTAAGAATACTTCCCCTTTTGGTGAGTAAGCAACCACATTTATAAATGACCATTTTTTTTCATATAAGTCCATATACATGATAGTGCATCCATTTAACATCCAAGATTATTTAATTTCTTCTACATAACGTTTCACATCTGCTTTAGTATTGACAACCAACTTGGTTCGAAGAGTAGAATAACTTAGTACTGAATATCCAATACCATAGTCCAAGACATCCTTAATCATCTCAATAATCCCTGGTGTATGTATAACATTAAAAGAAATGTTATTCAAGAAGAAACAAAGAGCTACTTTCATGTCTACTGCATCTTTATCCTTTTTGCTGAGCATTGCAGGTATTGAAGTTTGTTGCAAGTTTGGTTCTTCACAGACACTAACACTGCTCTCCCCCAACACTCCCAGTAGATGATCTAGCTCTTTTATTTCCACTAACAGTAACATCGGTCTCCCCAACTACAATAACACCTAATGCTTGTACTTCCTCAGGTACTTGTGCACAAACAACAATGTCACGGCCTTTAATACCCGATAAATGAGACTTCACTCTTACTACTCCTCCAGGAAAATCTCTTTTACAGTACTTACATTTGAAACGGTTATTCAGTTTCTCTGCATATTCCCAAAATTTGTCTTTTATCTTCGTCATCTCCTACCAAGTACACATTAAAACTAGTTTTAAGAATCAACAAAACTAGAGAAAGAGAATTCTTATATAATGATACTAATTTATAAACATATGAATCCAAATCAAGCTCATAATATCATTCATAAATCTATAACCTAATTCATTATTCATAATATTATTAATCAACTAAAATTGCAGTAACAAAATATCTAACCTAAGGATATAACCAATCAGGGATTCAATACAATCCAATATAAATCAGATCTACATCTGTAATACAACATCATGGATTGATATTCATATTACACCACACAAATTAAATCAAATGTATCCATAAATACATATACTATTGATTTAATTGAATCCATAAAATCAGATTGATACCAAACAAATCACAATCAAATATAAAAATACAATACAGAATATGGTTGATGGAATCATGCCATACCTTGTCGCCGTATTATAGGATAGAAATCCTTAGAAGCAGATATTCAATTTATGGATTTGAAAATGGAAAATCTGAGTTTTAGTGCGCCTCTGATGCAGTGAGATTGAGAAGTAGAAGAAGAAATCTAAATTCTCTCTCCAAAGTTTCTATTTATACCCAAAATTTCCTAACCCTATTTTTCCCGTCCGAACGTAATAAAGTTCGATTCAGTACGTAAAGCCGCGAATAGTTCGTGATCTTCATATAACACGCGTACCTAGTTCAGACTTTCAATAGGTCTCCCGTATGATTTGTTACCGAGTGATACAGAATAATTCGCGAATCATTCGCCGAATTGCTAACTAGGGGTTAGATACTTATATAGTGAAGGTTAATATGGTCATTTCAACTTTCATTAAATTTATTTTTAATTCGGGGCCTGATTTTAAAACTCTTTTAATTAGGGGCCTCATTTTATGGGTTTTCCATGGGTTGGGCCTTAGCCTTAAAAACACAAGGTTTCATTACAAATATTAGACATGAACCAGCTTCTTTAGTGACCCTTTAGTAGGGCTGTCAATGGAAACCGATAATCCGAAATACGATACCGATAATCCGGTTGCCGTTACCGCTACCGTCCGACATAACGGATAACCGATACCGCTATGTTAACGGATAATTCTCTTAGCGGATAACGGCAGTGGAACTACCATTTCCGTTAGGCTTAGTTCCGTTATCCGGAAACGTGTGCACTGCACGTGTGAATTCTTACACCTAGGGTGTATTACCGTGTATTCGTCGAATGAATGATGAATCTCATTCTTCACTTCAGTTTCATTCTTCACTTCAGAGAGAAAAAGAGCGAAAATCATCGTCTTCCCCCGCCTTAAAAATCATCGTCTTCTCTATAGAATTCTTCACTAGGTTTTCTTATTCAATTTACTTTGAGTTTAATTTCAATCTTTAAAATTCAATATTCAATTTAGGGTTTCTGAAATTAGGGTTCACAATTTCAGATTTGTGAAATTAATCATGTCCCAATCCCAAAGCGAAAGAGAAGCATCAAACAAAGTTGGGTCTTCACAGAATCATCTCTTTGTTTGGGTGATTGGCTGCCACTGCCAGATATCACTCTCAGTGAAACTGACAGTTGTGTTACTGGTAATGTCTAACACTTTTGATTCTTATTGACTTATTGTACACTTGCCAACTTAAAATGTCTAACACTTTTGATTTTCCTTTCAAAATGCGAAGTTCAGGATCGAGTAAGGTGGAATGGAATGCAGATGCGGTTGGCGATGGAGAACTGGAGATGGTGGAGGAATGCATTTGCAGACTTGCGATTGCGATTGTTGCATCAAATGGAGATGGAGATGTCTTTTTTTGCAAAAAACATGGTTTTTCTTTTGCTATAACATCTGAACTTGTTTTCTTGTGTGGCATGAACATCTGTATGTCTTTTTTTTTGTTGTGGCATGGATTTAGAACCTGTTTTGTTGGATTTAAAAGTTGTTATGTGTACTTGTTCTTAGTTTTTAGCCTGTTTTGAATGTCCTGTGACATATCGGACGGCAGTGGTTAATTATCCGTTATCGTTAAGTTAAGGCGTAACGGCAACGTTTTGAGTTTTCTATTTCCGCCGGATATTAGCGTATAACGGATATCCGTTAATTTTAAACGGCAACGGCAGCGGCAGAGCCTATTTCCGTTACGTTTGCATCCATTGACAGCCCTACCCTTTAGTCCGAATATCCATTCCCACCAAGATCATATACAAAACCTAATGAATTCAATGAATTCCCTAGTTGAAAGTGACATAAGTCTGTGGTACAAATTCCCTAGTTTTTTTGTTCGGATAATTGGCTCAATTCCCTTGTAATCCCAATTTCTAGGCGTCGGAAACAAACACGTTATATATGCAATACCAAACTAAGTAAATACGGGGGGAAATTCCTTCGGAGGAAAATATAGGAGAAAAAGTAAGGATGCAAACAAAATTTACAGCACTGTTAACTTCCTAAATCTATCCACAAGAAACTAAAAAGAAATGGTTTCCCAAGCTTTTTGGAAGGCTCACTATTTATTTTATTTTTTTTATAACCAGAAGTTTATAGACAAGAAACTAGGTAGCTATGACAACACGGGGCAAAGCTATTCCCATAAGATCATTACAGAGTGAAGTCAAAATATAAGGAGGAGGATTAGAAACCCACTCCTGACAAACAGAAGGATGTAAAGTCTTTTTAGAAAGCACGTCAGCAACCATATTGGTTTCCCTAAAACTATGAACAAAAATTACATCTTGAAAGGACTTCTTGAGAGCCAAAATATTGAGATGAAGCCCCTGTAGATACCAAGGAGGATAAATTGTACAATTACAAAAAGAAATAGTTGAAGAGGAGTCAGTTTCTACTATCAGATGTGAGATCTGCAAACTTAAAGCCAGTAGGAGGCCATCACGAATAGCCCAAAGTTCAGACACAATTGAGAAGTTGTTATAGTGATGATGAGCCAAAGCTGCCACAAAAGACCTAGAGTTATCACGAATTACATCTCCTACACCTGCAAAAAAAGAATGGTAAGAAGAGGCACCATCACAGTTGAGTTTTAGATAAGGATAAGGAGGAGTTTTCCAAGGAAGAAAAACCAAATGTTTATCAACTGCATTTCTAATCTGATTCTTAGGGAGTTCAGCTATAAGCCACTGTTCACGAGCTTGTGTATAAGCTAAGTGCAAAACATGAACAACATCAAAGTAACAACTATTAAAAACAACATTATTATGAGCAGTCCAAATATTCCAGAGGATGTAAGGATAAAAGATACACCATGGCAAGTCATCCATAATAACTGAGAGAGAAAAGGATTGAATAATTCCAGCCAAAGTAATATCCATGATAGGTAAAATGACATTCCAAGAATCCTGAATCTTCATCCAAACCTGTGCAGACACAGGACAACTTACAAACAGATAATCCAAAGTCTCATCATGCAGATGACAAAGAGGACAAAGAGGGTTTATATCTAAACCAATTTTTGATAAGTGTGCTCTAACCAAGAGCTTTTTATGTGCCAGAAACCATAAAACAGTTTAATCTTTTGAGAACATTTTGAGTGCCAAAGTTTTTTCCAAAGAGAATCATCTGCAGAAGTAACGGAAGTCAGATGATTGTAAACAGATTTAACAGTTGGTAAACCAGACTTGGAAGCAGGCCAAACCACTTTATCTGGAACAGACGAAATGGTTAAAACAGGAAGAGAAGAGATAAGATTCAAAATATGAAAAGGTAAAATACCTGCCACACAAGAAAGGTTCCATTGACCAGAGTTATGATTAATAAGATCTGAAACTTTCAAATTTGGATCAAAAGAAATACCTGGACTTAAAAAAGAGGCTAACAGAAGGTTTTGAACCCAAATATCATGCCAAAAATTAACTGAAAGACCATTACCAATCTGCCAGCAAATACCCTCTCTCAAAATATCTCTACCTTTCAAAATACTTGCCCAAAAGTAAGAGTGTCTTTTCTTTTTGTCACAATACCAGAAAGAAGATGAAGGAAAAATATTTAGCCTTAACTAATCTACCCAAAGCAGTATCCATATTCATGAAAATTCTCCAGGCCATTTTGCTCAAAAAAGCTAAATTATTAGACGACAAGTTCCTAATACCTAAACCACCCATATAGGTGGGGAAGAGATAGTATCCCAAGCAATAGAGTGAAGTTTTTGGCGACCATTAATATCTTCCCAAAGAAAGTCCCTGCGCATTTTATCTATGGCCTTAATAACACCAACAAGAATAAAAAGAGTAGACATTAAATGATTAGAAATGGGATCAATAGAGGCTTTAATCAAAGTATTACGACCAGCAAAATTTAAAGAACGCTTCTTCCATCCAGAAAATCTTTGAGCAATTCTATCAAGAACATCCTTAAAAGTCTGAACATTAGTTCTAGTCCAAAGACTGGGAGTACCTAAGTACTTACCTGGATTTAGAGCAATTTTAACATTCAGAACCCTAGCCAAATTTCTAGCAACAGAAGTAGAAACATTAGAAGAGAAAATAATTGAAGATTTTTGAAAATTTATTTTCTCACCAGACCAGCTACAAAAAAGATCCAAAAGAGAAGAAAGATTAGCAACATTTGAATAAGTGGCTTTCAAAAAGATGATACTATCATCCTCATAAAAGTTGTGAGTAATCATTGGAGCACCTCGACGGGCTTTAAAACCTAATAAAGACTTCGAAGTAACAACAGAATCAATAAGCAAAGAAAGAAACTCTAAACACAGAATAAACAAAGTTGGGGATAGAGGATCTCCTATACAGAGGCCCCTGGAGGCAGTAAAAGAACAAGAAGGAGAACCATTAACAAGGATCTGAAAAGAAGTTGTAGTTACACAAGCCATAATCCACATAATAAGAATAGGATGAAAACCAAAAGCCTGAAGAGCTAAATGCAAGAAATCCCAACTTATTCTTTCATATGCCTTTTCAAAATCTAATTTTAAAGCAAACCAACTAGATTTTCCTTTTTTATGCTTAAAGGAATGAAATAACTCATTAGTAATCAAAACAGAATCAAATATTGATCTATTTTTAACTAAAGCAGATTGAGAAGAAGATATAATATTCTCCAAAAGAGGAGACAATCTAGAACTGATGATATTAGTTATTAATTTGTAAAAAAAGTTACACAAACTGATAGGAAGAAAATGTTGTGTTGTGCAAGGGTTTTCAAGCTTAGGAATCAAGGTCAAATAGGTTTTATTAAGTTCCAAAAGCATTACACCGTTAGCAAAGAAAGATTTAACTAGAGAAGTGACATCAAGGCCAACTATGTGCCAGTAGTTTACAAAAAATTTACCCTGAAAGCCATCCGGACCTGGCGCTTTCCGAGAAACCATACTATGCAAAGCATTTGAAATATGCAAATCAGAAATAGAAACAACTAAAGAATCATTAACGGAGGCAGAAATGGGAGAATTGACTAAAGACTTAAGCATAGGTAAAGAACAAGAAGAAGAGCTAGAAGAAGTACAAAGATTTTTAAAAAACTGAACTAGGACATTGGAAACATTTTCAGAATCCATAACCCAGTTACCATCAGAGTTCTCAATGAACAAGAGTGGAAACATGAAAGAAGTGAGTATTCAAATTACCAACCTGAATCCATTTAACACGAGATTTTTTATGCCAAAATATTTCCTCGAGATATAGATTATCTAAATATAACTTTAGGCAATCATCAACAACATCTTTATTAAAATCATAAGAAATAGAATCAAAATGTTCTTGAGCAACAAGCAAATTAGATTTTGCACTTTGAATGTTATCTCTTAGTTGACCAAAAACAACTTTATTCCATATACGAGCATATTTACGTGAGGAAACAAACTTGTCAAAAATAGTAGGATTAACTAAATTAGCATACAAAGAAGACCAACATTGACTAACTACATGTTCAAAATGAGGATCCTCAAGCCAGATTGCCTCAAGCCTAAAAGGCCTAGAAATAAACTTAGGAGTAGCAGGATTGAAATCAACTTAAACAGCCCTATGATTTGAATTATAATAGGAAAGATTAATAACCTGGACTGCAGGAAACTGAATTTGAAAAGAGTCATTCACAACAACTCGATCCAATCTCTCTTTGATATTATGACCACTAGTCTGATGATTATTCCACGTAAACCTTGGACCGGATGAAGCCAAATCAATTAAACCATAACGATTGAAAACTTGAGCCAACTCCTGAGATTGAGATAAAGAAAGAGGGTTTCCTCCAACTTTTTCACCTTGACGCAACACAGCATTAAAATCCCCTGAAGCTAACCAACTACAACCAGAAAGTGAAGAAACAGACTCCAATTCTGTCCAAAGTTGTTGTAGAATAGCATGGTTAGGACTCCCATAAACGGTAGATAACAACCATGGTTGAGAAATCGGAGAGTTAACCATTGAAACTGTTGAATCTCCAATTATTGACTCAACCATTCTTCACCAATTCCACCAATCACTCATCCAATTACACCTCCAATTACACCACCAATCACTCCACCAATTACTCCATCAATCACCCAATTATTTTGTAATTTATTTTGTAATTACTTTACCTTGATTTGCTATAAATACCTCCTAGTTTTGGAGATGAATACACAATAATTAAGTTTGAGTTGAACCTTAAGTTTAACATGGTATCAGAGCTCCATGGTGAGTTGAGTGCTTCTTAGTAATAGTGAGTGCTTCGTTACTTCGATTAATCCTTCTTCCGCTGGCTTAAGGTTCTTGTCTTTCTTTATACACTTATTGAAACAAGTAAGTTGTACTACCGATTTTATGATAAACTTGTTATGCTGAGTTTATGATTGTCTTTTTAAATCCTACTTAATCTTGTTAATCCATTTATCTTGGACTAAGTAAGTTGTGCTGCTGTTTTTTGTTTCTTACAAACAGTTATCATCTTTGATCAACATCTTGTTTTTATCTTAGCTAATTGAGTTTGTTTTCTGATAAGCAAACCCCTGTTAAGTTTGTTTTCATATATTTGGTTGATTTGTCAAGAGAGAAAACTTGATTAAACAGTTATCATCTTTCTCTGTGCAAGAGAGAAAACTTGATTTGAATTTGAACTCTTACCGTTTTTACCCTTATAGGACTTATTCCTCCATAAACAGTATTTGAATTTGAATTCGATTACTCATATAATTTTTAGTTGCTAGCTAGTATCTAGCCGGTTTTTTTTTTCGCCCCCCCCCATAAACAGTTGTGTACACAATCAGTTTCATTTGTGCTTTTTAGTCTTACAGAAAAAAAAAAAAAACGTTTGCGAAGTTTTCGCAAGCTGCTTGCGACCTGTATTCATACCTTCATATCATTTCTTCTTCAATCTTGATAATGTGTTCCGTTAGACATTGTGCTCATTGTGGAAGCAATTCACATTTCGTGGAGAAATGTTTCAAGAAAATTGGGTATCCCAATTGGTGGGACACCTACAAAACTCAAATAAAGATTAATCAAAAAGGAGCAGACAAAAGTACTTCTGTGGTGACGACAACAAATGATACTTCATCTGTTATTGATTCTCATTCTTTGGTGAACCCGAATCTCTTCCAACAATCAAGTAAGTTTAACGTCTCTTTACTTGCTACTGATTCTGGAAAAGATCATGGCTGGATTCTCGATTCGGTGCTACGGGTCATATGACGTTCGATGCCTCTATTTTGAAAGATCCGTGCCTACCTGCATATACAACTATATCAAATGCCAATGGTGTACCGTATCCGGTTACCTGAGCTGGGAGAGTTGATTTAACACCTTCCTTGTCCTTAGAACACACATTATTGGTTCCTTCTCTTTCAAATAATCTCTTATCTGCAGCACAAGTAACCGCACGGTTAAATTGTTTAGTATTAATCTATCCCACTTTCTGTCTTCTTCAGGATATCGGCAACGGAGAGATAATTGGACGAGGTACTAAGAGAGATGGTTTATATTACATCGACGATGTTTGTGAAGGGAGATCTCTTTCAGTTAATAGGTCTTCTTGTGCATCTAAAAAACAGATATTATTGTGGCACCGCAGGTTAGGACATGCTTCTTTTGGATATTTGGAGCACTTGTTTCCTGATTTGTTTAAGTTTTGCAAACTATCGGACTTTAAATGTGATACTTGCATTCTTGCGAAGAGTCATCGTACTACTTACCCGGATAGTTTCAGTAGAAGATATGTCCCATTCGATTTGGTTCATTCTGATGTCTGGGGACCTTCTCGTATTACCAGTACTTCTGGATTTCGGTGGTTTGTTATCTTCATCGATGATTGTACTCGTATGACTCGGCTCTATTTAATGAAAAATAAAGTGATGTGGCTTATCGTTTTCGTGCATTTCATAAATTGATTTAGACACAATTTTCGGCTAACTTAAAGGTCCTTCGTTCTGATAATGGTGGTGAGTATGTTAATGAAGTATTACAAGGATACTTTAGAGAACATGGAATTATTCATGAAACTAGTTGTCCGTCTACGCCACAGCAAAATGGTGTGGCAGAAAGTAAAAATCGCCAGTTACTTGAAATTACGAGGGCATGCTTGATTAGATCAAATATGAAGCCAAAATTCTGGGAAGAAGCCATTACTAATGCAGTATATCTTCTCAATCGAGTACCAACAAGTGTTTTAAAATTTCAGACACCTTTGGACAAATTGCCTTCGTTTGTAACAATACCTTCTAATCTTAAGCTTCCTCCACGGGTATTCGGTTGTGTTGTTTTTGTACATCTGCAGAAACATCTACGTACAAAGCTAGATCCTTGTGCTATTAAATGAGTTTTTGTTGGTTATCATCCATTTCAGAAAGGTTACAGGTGTTATCATCCTCAAAGTCATAAATTTTATGTTACTATGGATGTTACCTTTTCTGAGTACGAAATGTTTTACTCGTCCTATGTATCTCATTCTCCTCTTCAGGGAGAGAGTGTTATTGAAGAGTTGAATTGGATGGATTTGTTTCCTACTAATAGTGAAATAAATATGACAGCAAATGAAATAAGCTTGAGTACACATCCAACTGTCAGTAATTCAAGAATTGATGATATACAAGTCATGGAGCCGGTTCAAGAGTCTTATATTCCTGTTTTCGAAGAAATTAACACCCATGCTATTGAAGCTGAAGCTCCATCTCTCTCTTCATCAACAGTACCTACATCTAATTATCCTCCAACCGGTGCCGATGTCCCTGAGGTAAGCATAGATTGTTCGATTAATACTAATGATACTTGTGAGCTACCTGACACCGACAGGTACCAGTTGCCACCAAGGAGTAATCGTGGAGTTCCACCAAATCGCTTTTCACCTGAAGAAATAAGGAAGGTAAAATACCCTATTACAAATTACGTGTCAACTCATAGATTATCAAAAGAGGGAAAGGCGTTTGTCAGTCAGATGAACGATGTGATTATTCCCAGAAATGTACAAGAAGCATTACGAGATCCAAAATGGGCTGATTCCATGAGAAAGGAGATGGTGGCACTGGAAGAAAATCATACATGGGAAATAGTATTATTACCAGAAGGAAAGAAACCAGTTGGCTGCAGGTGGGTATATTCTATCAAGCATAATCCTGATGGCTCTATTGAAAGGTGCAAAGCAAGACTTGTGGCTAAAGGGTTTACCCAGGTTTATGGTATTGATTATCAAGAGATCTTTTCTCCTGTTGCAAAAATTAATACTATTCGAGTATTGTTGTCTTTAGCAGCAAATTTAGGATGGCCTCTACAACAATATGATGTGAAAAATGCATTTTTACATGGTGGTTTACAAGAAGAAGTCTATATGTCATTACCTCCAGGTTATAATTCTCCGAACAATGCTAACATGGTTTCTAATCTAAAGAAGGCCTTATATGGTTTGAAGCAGTCTCCTAGAGCTTGGTTTGGTAGATTTCGTCTGGCGATGAGGAAATTTGGGTACATACATAGTAACACTGATCATACTTTGTTCCTAAAAAGGGTAGGTGACAAATTAACCGCGCTTATTATCTATGTGGATGATATGGTGGTAACAGGAAATGACCCCGAAGAGATGAATAATCTGAAGAGTTCTTTGTATTCTGAGTTTGATATGAAGGATTTGGGTGGACTTAAATACTTCTTGGGGATTGAAGTTTCACGATCTAAAAAGGGAATTTTCTTGTCTCAGCGAAAGTATGTGATTGATTTGTTGAAAGAAACTGGTATGATTGGTTGTACGCCAATCGGTTCTCCTATGGAACAAAATCATGGTCTTGAAGAATGTTCTGATCAAATACCAGCAGACAAAGGACAATACCAGAGGTTAGTTGGTCGCTTGATTTATCTTTCTCATACAAGGACAAACATTGCTTATGCTGTAAGTGTTGTAAGCAGATTTATGCATAATCCGGGTCAGCAACACATGGATGCAGTCACCAGGATACTAAGATATTTGAAGTCCGCACCAGGTAGAGGTTTGATGTTTTCAAAACATGGAAATCTTGATGTATCAGGTTACACCGACTCAGACTGGGGAGGTAAAGGTGACAGGAGAAGATCAACATCTGGGTATGTTACCTTTGTTGGAGGAAATTTAGTGACATGGAAGTCTAAGAAACAACAGGTTGTTTCCTTATCCAGTGTTGAAGCAGAATACAGAGCAATGGTGAAAGGCATTTGTGAATTGTTATGGTTAAAGAGGCTTATGGAGGAGCTTGGTTTCCCTGTTGAAAAACCTATGAAGTTGTTTTGTGATAACCAGTCAGCAATCAAAATTGCAGAAAATCCAGTGCAACATGATCGAACAAAGCACATGGAAATTGAAAGGAACTTCATTTATGAGAAACTTGAAGAAAACATTATTGAAGTACCATATGTCCGAACAACACAACATCTGGCAGATATTCTAACAAAGGCCGTATCAAATAATATATTTAACGATTCACTTGTCAAGTTGGGCATCTGTGACATATATGCACCACCTTGAGGGAGAGTTTTGAATCTCCAATTGTTGACTCAACCATTCTTCACCAATTCTACCAATCACTCCTCCAATTACACCTCCAATTACACCACCAATCACTCCACCAATTACTCCATCAATCACCCAACTATTTTGTAATTTATTTTGTAATTACTTTGCCTTGATTTTCTATAAATACCTCCTAGTTTTGGAGATGAATACACAATAATTAAGTTTGAGTTGAACCTTAAGTTTAACAGAAACTACAACATGTATAAACCAGCGAGAGTAAGAAGTGCAACTTATATCTACAATAGAAGGATTCCACAATAACCAAAGACCCCCTGAGAAACCAATTGGATCAACATAAAACACCTTACTAAAACCTATCTCATTAACAATCTCTGCTGCTCTTTCTGCAAAATCCCTCGTCTCAACAATAGCCATTATTACTGGATTATACTCACAAATGATATTTCTATCAACTCTAACAAACAAAGGCCTACAAGTACCATGACTAATCCAAAGAATGATTTTCATGTGAAGATTTGGAAGTGGAAAAAGATTGTGATAACAAGTTCGAGTCAAATGATTCAACAGTTTGTGTTGAGTCAGTAAAAACTTTTGTTCCTGAACTAGAGGTGGATCCAGAAAGAGGGGAATTAGCCTCATCCGAAGAAAAAAAATGTGGTCGAACATTTGCAGGTCCCATCGAGTTATTATCTCCATTTGGAAAATGAGCATGTTCTTGGGAATCCAAATGAGAGCCCGGGTCTCTATCAGAGGCGGGATGTACACTTCCATGATCTTGTTGTCGTGCCAACTCCTTGAGTCGCATCTTGGACTGGGTTGTTTCTCCAAAAGGCTTAGAATAAGGAGTTGTTCTTGAGTAAGCGAGAGGGAAAGAGGTTGAAAAACTAGAATTGGGTCTAGAGGAATAGGTAGGGATTTGATCGAGTGCCCCCTTTGAAGAAGTCGACGATGTAGAAACAAAATCTCTTCTCTTAACTGACGTAACATTTCCAAGCGACTGCGCTGATGAAGAAGATGTTGTTCCAATGCATCCTCCCCCTGAAAAACATCGTGTCTGCGATTGTTGAAAGCACGGTTGAGTTCCTTGACCATCCAAAACTCCAGAAAAGGTTGATTGCAGTCTCCCGAAAAGATATTGGGAAGAGGAAAAATCGACATTAGGGTTACAACAAAAAACTAAAAATGAACAAGAAAGAGAAGACGAAGAAGAAGAAGAAACTAAAGTGGGAAAAGAGAAACAAAAAGAAGAGACAGGAGACCCTGAATTAAAAACTGCAGAAGGAGAAGACAAAGAAAAGGAATGATAAAGAATGTTAACACACTACACCATTTTTTCGGGATTAGCAACGGCTTCTTGCAGTTGCAAAGGGACTTGCAACAGCATCCAGTCGTTGCGAAACGTGGCATTGCATTTTTTTTGCAATAGTTTTTGGTTCAGCCAACTATTTTTTTTGCTGGACTTTGCAACGGTTTATGTGAACAGGTTTAGCAACAGTTGTCTGCTGTTGCTATATTCTTGTCGCAACTGCTCTATGGCAGTTGCGAAATTTAAAACCAAAAAAACTTAGAACAGCTAATCTTAGCCGGACCCGGTTTTATTATTCTGGTTCTAAATTTAGCAACAGTTTTTTGCCGTTGACCTAGTCAAGAGTTCTCTGCAACATTTTCAGGCCAAATACTACCGAGAGACACATTGAGTGCCCACTGGACAACAAAGTCTTCCAATTGAAAAATATATTCAGGCCAATAACATATAATCAATACCCAATGAAGTTTAGTTTCTAAATTCAGGCCAAATACCACTAAGAGACACATTGAATGCATACTGAACAACAAGGTCTTCCATTTGAACAAATATATTCAGGTCGATAACATGCAATCAATAGATTCAATACCCAGTGAAGTTTAGTTTCTAAATAATGAGAAAATGATAACTTTCAAAAGACATTCTTAGGTTTCTGAAGAATGATATGAACAACCAAAAGTCAGAAAATTTCAATATATTTCTCAAGTTCAGTTATGAGTTAAAATTCTAGAGAATGACATAGATGATATAAGTTAGCATACATAGGTTCTAATTTTATGTTTTCAGTATAATAGATACGTGTTAGCAGGGAGTATGAATAGAATCACTCTACTGCATTATCGGTTCTGCATCAAAAGATTATTTATTTATGAGTGTTGCATTATCACCATCTTTTTAGCACATCTTTTTCTACAAGACCTGTGAGAAATATCTCTGAAGTGCTAGGAAGCTCGTAATATAATACCCTGAATATAAAGAGATGATATTACTAAACAAGAGAATGAATATAAATGATTGGTGGTTCTCAAGGGGCTCAGGATTATAAACTGAAGCCTACAGTAAAGCATGCAATGCTATTCTACAACTATACATAAGACAACTGTGGGAAACAATACAACCCATAAAGACCCATAAATGAGTTTTGAAATTGTGAATACAAACCAGATTAATGTAAGGAACATCAAGTCCACAAGCAGTAACATCAGGTTTTGTTTTGGTGAAGATAATATTCTTTCCTTCTTTATCATGTTCCTGCAACCACAAGAGAGGTCAGATAACAAATAAACTGATAAAGGGATAACTTAAAGACTACAAGTGAAGGATTTGAAGAGTCATTCAGTAGGTGATATAATGAGAGAATACTACAATAAATTTTATAAAAGAAGACATTCCATATGTGTCTGCTGCAATTGGTAACTTATATAGAAATTATTGAGCTATAAAAAAGGGATTGGGTTTGAAACCAACTAACGTCCCAAATTTTAAAATAAAAATAACAACTTACTGCTTTGTTGGTAACGCAAAATTGCATATTCAAGCTCAGCAAACCCCTGCAACACAAGAAAAAAAACTTAACAAAACCTTACTGTGTAGTAATATGTACATACATGATGCATATAATATACTTTCAAATAATTGTATAAGGATTAAGGTGTTCAGCAGTTGGCGAGCGACATCAGTGAAATTTTTGAGAAAAAACAGATCCATTCTGCTTGAATTAGGCATTGAAGAAAACTGAAAATTAGCCATCCTATATACATTGTGAACCTATGTGTACAGATCCATTCAGATTCAACTAGGTTTGCAATAAAAGCTGTACAAACCTACTAAAGTACTATATATACAAGGCATGAATACTTCCAAGAAGAAAGTCTTCAACATAGTGCTATAAAGAGTAACATCTTAAGAACCAAAATTAAAGGATTTTTAAACCTAAAGACTCACTTTCCTTTGTTGTGAGCCCTGTGTCTGTCAAGTACAACACACCCCTGAGCACGACGCATGGCTTATCTGCAAGATAAAAACATGTCTGTCAATTTATATCTAACTTAAGTCATACTACCCTGGTCCATGTTGTATACCGAACTAATCCTATGTATCCATTTATCTACATCAAAGGGATAAAGCCAATCATAAAATAATTGAGTCACAAAGATAACAAATTAATGATAACAGATCGATCATACCACACAGGCAATTGATTAACAAAAATATAAATTCAGGCATGAATAGAGTTTACGAGATATTTATTTTTCACTTGTACATCAATCCGAGACTAAGAAATAGAATATACTTGCCTCAATTTTCCGCTAGCAAGCTTGATTGATCCGTTAGGAAGAACTTCCCTCAATTAACAATCCCTAAAAGATAATCGACAGCAAATAGAGAAGGAACCGTAAGTACAATCCAGAGTCATCACAAAGGAAATGACCAAAACTAAATCAAATACTTACCACTTAGTACACCACTGGTCTTTCTTCTATCTACGTATTTTCTTATAAATTTTCTTTGTTTAATCCACCGCACTCTTAAAAATATATATCTCAAAACCTCTTTCTATTCTAATACGAGGAAGATATAAACACTAATACTAGGTCAAAAAACCTTGGGTTAACTAAGCAACATACCATTAATTAATACGGGGTAGCTACCAATAACCAAAGTGACCGGTAAATCTAAATCCCTTCTTTTAGTATAATTTATATACGCATGGAAAATAAAATTGATGAGTATTACAGCAGTACCACAATCAATTCCATTACCAAAATTGCAGATGCAACTCAATCAAGCTCAACCTCCCTCGAACTCAAAAACAATAACCAATACCTTCTCCATCTCTCTGAACATGAACTACACCGGCCTACCATTAAACCCATCTCCAATACTCCTTTCCCCGACTTTCTGTTACTCGGCATTAACCATCTCTTCTTATCTATTTCATCTCGAAAATCACTCAAATCAGATTCATGTCAAATACAATACCCATTCAATCTCAGGGAAACAAAAAAAATAAAAAATAGAAACCCACAAACCCTAGAAACCAGTGAAAAAAAAATCTATCAAATCCCTAGATCTGTAGTCATAAATAAATTTAAAATCATGAATCAAATTAAACAACATCATATACGCAAAAAAAAGTTTCACCCATTCATAATTATTGACCATCAATCATGAATACAAAAACAAATTAGATAAATCTGATGAAAAAAAAATCAAAACCAAAATAAATCTGCTAGCTACCTCTGTTGGTAGATGTAGAAAGATAGAAAGGAGGATTTTAAGTCGAACAGTTGACCAACGAAGATGATAATGATGATAAATAAGAAGAGAGTAAGAAATCGCAAGAGTATGAGTACATGGAGGAGGAGAAGGAGAAGGAAGAGGAGGGAGTGGTTTCTGGAATGGGATAGAAAGATAAAAACTAGGGTTATAAGGTGTTACCTTGCACACGGTTGGTTCGCACACCTGCAATTCAGGTGTTACCTTGCACACGGTTGGGCAACACATGTGGCTTTGTCAGCCGTTGCGAATTGCAACAGGGCCAAAAAAATCGCAATTGCTGCCTGCAGTTACAAATTTCGCAACTAAAGCAAGCTGTTGCGAATTTTACAGCCGTTGCAAAATCAGTTGCGAATTCGCAACTGCATAAGAGCTGTTGCAAAATTTTGTTGCTAATTCGAAAAAACGGTGTAGTGGCATTAATAGCAGGAGGAGAAGATAGAAGAGGAAAACTCTTGTCATTCAACATGCAAGTCTGCATGGGAACCTTAGAACCATCTGGACCCAATAGAGAAGGGAGGGAGGAAGATGAAACCCGAGGTGGGTTACAAGAAGGTAACACGTTAGCAGAAGAGGATGAGATGGAAGGTTGATTAGGATGAGAATTGTGAAGATTGACCGTTGGCAGATAAGCTTTACCTGCAGATTTATTTTTACTGAGATTATCAAATCGGTTTGAGTTTAACCGATTCACCCCAAAAGAAACCAAGGAATTAGAACCAGAAGCAGCAGAACTAAACCGGCCTAAAGAACGAGAAGAACTGGTAGATGATTTCCTAGGTTGAACTAAAGTCCAAGGGCCAAGCCCAGAAATAGGAGATGCCGATTGATTCAAAACAACTGGCTTTTGGATGCTCAAATCATTGACATGAATGCTTTTAAAAAGAAGAGGACAAGCATCTTGAGTATAAGAGTCCTCCAAATTCCACCTTCTGAAGAAGATTCCCAACACGAACTAGAGGAGTCAAGGGTCGATGAAGATGAAGTTCAAGACAAATTCGAGCATATTTGCCGCGAACAACTTGTTCAGTGGTGAGGTCAATTATTAAAGTCTTTCCTACTAAATTGCCTAGATCAAACGAAAAAAAAATTATTAACATATTCAATCGGCAATTCAGGAAAACGAGCCCAAATAACAGCATGACTGATTCGAGCAGAAGAGGGTTTAAAGCCAGGTTTCCATCGTTGAAGGAAAAGAAAACGACCGAGAATAAACCAGGGACGGTCAAAAAGAGCTTTTTTGAAATCCAAAACATCGGTAAAACGAAAAAGATAAAAATCTAAACCCAAATCTAAGATTTAGACTGATCCAGATAAATTCCAAAGTTGGTGAACCTTTTCCTTAAGAAAAGAAAAACCTACTCTTTTTTCCAAAAGTTACCAATTAAAGATCTTTTGTAGGGTTCAGAAATTCTTCTACGATCTTTAGAGGAAATAGAAAGAGAAGATATAGAAGTTAAAAGAAACGAGAGAAGCAGAAGAAGAGGGAGAATCGGAGACATCCAAGGAAGCCAAATGATCATCCAAGTGATCAAGAAAACCATCATCATCAAGCAAAGACCAATCAGAGAGTCTTTGAAAGAAAGATGGGGAGAAGAGTTATCTAGCATAATAGAATCATGAGTGGGAGGAGGAGGTTGATTATCACCAATAATACGTGAATCAGAAGGCTGTAAGCAAATAGGACTAGGATTTCCTAAATCGCCAGAGAGAGGCATAGAGAGAGAAGGATCATACAGCTTTCCTTACCGGAAGGAAGGAAGGCTCACTATGAAGTGTGATTCACAGAAGGAAGAGGAGAACTGATTAACTCCTCCCTGTCTGCTCTCTGTTTTTTGGTTGCTTTGTGTTTTAGTTTTGTTTTCTTTCCCTTTTTGTTTTGGTTTGGGTCTCCTTAACCCAGCGAAGAAGAAGAAGAAAAAAAAAAGATTTCATCTTAAACTTAATGATACAGCAAGCATAAGTTAACACTAGCACCTCTAGAAGAGAGACCCTATTATTTATATGATCCCTTCATTTATTTATTTTTTGGGGCGATGATTGTCCAGAGGAAAATAAATGTGTTGCCAAAAGAAGTTCTGCACCAACAACGATGATATCTATTAATTAGCGGGCAGTGATCACTGAGACATGACCAAGTTTGTTAGCGGGCAGACCGATGATTTCAGAACAGAATTCCCTCCATATTTACAATTTTCAAGATAAACTTTCAGAGACTTGGCAATTAAAAAGTTTCTACCAGAAATTTGGGATTCAGAGTTCACATGGCTGATGTTCCTGCTAATATGAATAGATGGTTGCTGCAGCGGCTGCTTCGAGTCTGTAGGACGTTCATGTCTCCTGCTACACAATTTCTCTCTACTACGCCGTTTCTTGCTTGAGGAGTTCCATTGTAACTGTACTAAACCATCTGTCACCCAGTTCAGCTTCAAGTTGGCCTCCGCAGATGTCTCCCTCTCATACTTGTGTGCAATAACACCATGGTGACTGTTGTCAGAACTTGTGACATGGTTTGGATCACAATTGACTTGACAACTGAATATCTTTGCAAGTTGTTTTGTCTTTTCTAGATCAGATAAGATTGACTGAGCAAGATCTGGCCTCTCCTTAATCCAATTCCACTTGTTGCACAGCCAATCTTGAGACCGTCTCAAATCCCGAATACAGAATATTGACAAACGGGCCTCCCCTGCAAGAAATGGTGATGCCGGACATTTGTTTGAGTAACATAAACACAATTCGCCAACAGAAAATACAATTAAGTATTTAAAGCAAAGGAGTTTCTTTTTCTGTGAAGTGGACATCAATACTTCATTTCCAGGCGATTCATGAAAAAGTAAAGGCTTAATAAGGATTTTTTACACCACTAGTGTGCTTCTATGGTCATGCATTCAAGTGCAATCTGGTTTTTTTCCTAGAATGCTATTCCAACATTAAAGTAACATAATGAATGAGCACAATTTTAATGAGAATCGACTTCAAATGATTCATTTCTTTCTTTTATGTAGACAAACAATCACTAAACAAACAAGAGAAACAATACCTCATTTCCAGGAGATTCATGAAAAAGTAAAGACTTAATAAGGATTTTTTATGCTTTAATGGTCATGCATTCAAGTGCAATCTGGTTTGGTCCTATAATGCTATTCCAAAAATTTAAGTAACATAATGAATGAGCACAGTTTTAATGAGAATCGACTTCAAATGATTCATTTCTTTAGCTGCTGATGGATGATTCCACACATGAATGTTTTGCAATGAAATGATGGTAGCTGGGTAAACAACAAATGATTCATCTCTACAAAAGAATATGGCTGATTCCACACATGAATATTTTGCGACAAAATGATGGTAGCTGGTAAACAACAGCTTAGCTTGATGCTGAAATGGTAGCATGTGAAATCAGCATAATCCACTGAGTACCGTAGGTCCGTAGAAATGAGGTTCTAAGATTGAGGCAGGGCAAGTCATACGGACTCAAGATCAGTGCCACCTAGAGACTAGCAACATGACTAAAGGAAATTTGCAGCAATAAAAACATCATTATCACTTGAAGAAAAATTGCATTGAAATATAATCTTCATACCTGGAAAATATACATGAACTCTTTCATCGGATTCATTGTGAATTACAATACCTTCCCACCACCCATCATGCCACCATGCATCCACAGAGGCGCCAACCTTGATAGAGCCCAATGAAATGTTAGTTGATGGCCGAGGACGAACAGTTCCTCTTCCACGCAGATGACATTCCAACTTATCAGGGACCGCAGTCCTAGATGCTGAAACCCATTCCTGAAATACACAATCACAATGTTCAGTTAAATCCATATTCAACAAACAACCAGGCTTGGAGGTGCAATCATATATCCACCGTAATTTATTTGATTCGAAAGTGTAGAACAGTAGAACTGCTCCTTTGACTTTCCTTAATAAGATTAGGATTGAGTTACAGCACGAAAACCTATTCCAGAAACACACCAAACAAAGGGGCAATAAAAACAAGCACTAATGTTTAGGCATTACCTCTAAACTGTTGGCTTCATCAATTGCATCTTTAACATCTTGATAACGCACCTTCACTTTATCTTTATTACTCTTGAGAACAACACCTCCGTACCAACAACCCCTAATTCCACTATCCTGGGACAGCACCTCAACATGACAACCCACAGAAATATATGAACCAGGTGTTAGCTTATCCATGCCAACTACTGGTGCACTAGGAGCGGAGTTTACTTCTTTATGACCACTGACCTCAGCACAACAGCTGCTATCAACTAAATCATTATAGCACTTTTTGACATCCACATGACCTAATTCTTTGGCCTCTTTCTCATCAACCAAATGCAGGTCCTCACTGCTCTTTGACCTGCGGAGCTTTTTCCTTGGCCTAGTTTTGGTGGAGTCATCATCTCCTATCACCAAACAATGACCTGGAAGATCAGGGATCAAATCCATACGATCTGATAACCTGTTGAGATATCTGACTGTATCTTGTTCCCAGTAGCCTTGGACTTGGGAGATATCAAAAGTTGCGATATCTTCATTGTGAAACTGCCTGTGACACATGAATGGTTCCCACTGCGTATCTGTTGCTTGATTCTGAAACTTCTCAAAATGCTGGGGACTGAGGACCGTTGCCAAACCATCAATGCATTCAACGCTGAGATTTTGAAGACAAAGAGAAAAAAAAATCTCTCTATCATTATAATCAGGAGGTAAAACAATACCAACCTCATCAATTTTGTGAAACCATCGTACCACAACCACCTTGTTGCTTCTGGAATACTCGTAAAAATCCTCTAAGTACGCAATGAGTCTCTTATTATCTTCAGCTAAAACATATACGAAGTCGTGGACCTGGGAATCAAACAACAATACAGTGTCATAAAACAAGAAGTGTTTTTTTCCCATGTGATAACACAAGGACAACTAAGAATGGTCCAAAAGGAGTCATGATTATGACACTCACTGAAACTGTAATTCCATTGCGGCAAAATGACATGAAATGTCTGCGCCGTTTGCGGCAAGTCCACGAAGATCCCAACCATGCAAACCTCTTAGAATGTTGCTCACTCGTCTGAAATTCCTGGGTAATGTTAAAAAAACAGATATTGGAACAATTAGCATGCATCGTAAATCAGATGATAAACTCCTTACAAGCAACTCATAAAAACGCAACAATTATCCAACATTCTACAACACCAACCTTTGAAGCATGGACTTTTGAATTTAAGGTACCGCCGCAGGACAGAGAATCGCCAACTACTTAGGAAGCTGCAGTTACAAGAGACAGACAAGTAATATTAGCAACTCCTAATTCCCCAATAAAAAAGTTTGCCTTTCATACACTTGAAATATCATGCACTCCAAGGAAATAAACAAGAACACTCCCAATAGATGTACAATCATAAGGCCAATCAGGCATCTATCACTAACAAAAACAACAGTAAAATAGATTTTATAACTTCGATAATTTTTTTGGGAGATATAAGTGAATAGAATTGGTTTAAGAAGATAAAGCATATTAACCTTGAAGTAGCAGTTAACTAGTTTCAGACTTTTAACCAGCTGCAATAAGTGGCTTATTATTGCCTGCAGCCCAGCACGTTGTTAGTTTCTAATTTGAAAATGTAAAGTGTAGAGAGGGAAGCGAGGTTCTGCTTCCACTGAATGCGAGAATATAAGAGCACACATCTAAACCAGTCATATATAACAACAATATATCAAGTAAAACAGATACGGGACCTTATAAGATGCCGAAGCATTTCAAATCAGACTTTCAAATATAAAATACAATTAATAGATAACATCTAATACCAAGTCTCAATATGGAGCCACTGGTATTTTTGCAGCATAGGAACAAACACAAGATGCCTTCTTATCAAGACAAACAGTAATCCGTCGTAACTGAAATCTAAGATCTAGGCATGTGAACAACGTTGACCAAACATGTATTCACCCCACCGTTCTATATCCAAAGGCCAAAGCAACACCCAACAATCTGTTCAATTCGTGCCAATTGCACATGGTTTTTAATCTATTGACTCTAGCAGGATTATGTCTTTTACAACAAAATATCATGATTATTTGCTACATACATTTACAGGGATTTGGGATTTGAATAAGGACTAGCTCATTTTCTGAGGCATACTTTTGAATAAGATCTAGGCATGCGAACAACGTTGACCAAACATGTATTCACCCCACCGTTCTATATCCAAAGGCCAAAGCCAACACCCAACAATCTGTCCAATTCGTGCCAATTGCACATGGTTTTTAATCTATTGACTCCAGCAGGATTATGTCTTTAACAAAAAAATATCATGATTATTTGCTACATACATTTACAGGGATTTGGGATTTGAATAAGGACCAGCTCATTTTCTGAGGCATACTTGAAATCCTTGCCCCAAGTAAGACTGAAGGCATATTCTCGACAATGTTCAAGAGAAGTAAACAGACCATTTTCAAAAGGAAAAGAACTAATAACTGAATGATATCATTTTCTTAGGGGCGATGGCAATGTTTTTCTTCCTGAAGTCCCATTCCTATTTTAAACAGATTAAGAGTGTCACCTTAAGCATATTCAAATAAAAATCACAACAAGAACAACAAAAGATCAATCTTAAACATGAAATTTGATTCCACTCAGCCAACTGATGAGAAATTTTTAAGCTTTTAGAGGAGGTGGAGAATTATGTAGAAACAATCAACGTGACATAACATAAAATAGAAATAGATAGCTATTGAATATGGAGATGATAAGGCCACCCAATATCGTAATAGGCAAACCCTAATTTGCCTCATCTCTAAATCGCACAAATAAAAAGTTGTACAGCAAACAAAAAAACGAGAGATTAAATGTTTCATTCAAAATGAAAAATAAAGAGATGGAAAGGAATAAAAATGGTACCTGAAACAATTGAAGAAAGCCAATCTAGAACCTCTCTTCGTGATTTTAACTTGAGAAGAGGTGGGTTTGATAGAGCAATCGTATAAAACATGTGTCTTATGGTTCTTTCTTTCCCAATTACAGCTAGATCTCTAACTAATCCTTCCTTCCTCTTCAAAAAATAGTGAACTTCTCTTTTTCCTTTTTCATTTGAGATCAAAATCTCTTCCCAATCCACGTACATAATTTCCATCTTTGAAGAATCTGTTGTTTTCGATGATGATCATAAAATAAAACCCTTATAAAGAAAAATGGAAACAGACTCTGGGTGAAGAAGAATTCTATGTAATATACTATATTGGATAAGTTTTGAAGGAAAGAAGAAGTTTGAATGGAAGAATTTTGGAACCGGTCTCTATTCAATTTAAATAGTGGGAGAGATTGGGTACCTTGTAAGTTGGGGAGAAATCGACGGCACAAACCTCGTCAACTTTAGATAACGGAGTTTCTTAGAACGTGCGTTTGAATCTCTTTTAGTTTTGTCAGTTACCTTCGCGTTCCCCATCAAATATTCCGGAGTTCCTATGAGTTTAACTTAGGCATCATTTTGCATGGAAGAATTTGAATTCTAAGAAATTCCAACTACTTAGAATTCAAATTACATTGAAAATGAATTCTATCCTTCCAAATTAATATGTTTGGCATGATTATATAAGAAATTGATAATTATATTATTTTAATATTTTTAACATTTATTTATTTCAAAAAATAACTTAAATATTATATATTTAATATTAAAAAATTGTAAAAGTATTTTATTTTCCATAGATTAGGCGTTGCTATTCAGAGAAGAGTTGTAGTCCAGCTTGTTGCTAGGCTTCCGACTAAGAGCTTTGTTTGAGTTTCTTTTGATATTTGTATCGTAAAAAAGATGATTTTATTAGATAAAATAATTTTAATTTTAAAAAATTGTAAAAATTATTTATTAAGAACGGGCCCTAGCTCAGCTGGTCATCCCCGTTCCCCAAAGTTTCATGCGTTCCAGGAGGTCCCAGGTTCAAGTCCCCAATGGCGTAATATTGCAGGAATTAACATGGAAGGTAATGTTTGTTTACCCCCCTTGTGACACAATCAGCCGCCCCTCCCCCCCGCTTCGGCTCCCCTTGGCAAGGTTACCCATGAGGCTCGCTGGTAGGCTAGCACAGCAACCTGTTCAATTAATGTAGTAGTATGTCGTTGGAGCCTAGCTTGTTAGGCTTCCAACTAGTTTCATGTAATGACAAATTTTAAAAATATTATATCTATTATAATATAAATATAATACTATTAAATTAATATTTATAACATAATAATTAATAATTATATTTTAATAAATAAATAAATTTTCTTTTGAAATCAATTTATGAAATTCCATAAAAATAATATTTTAAAATAAAAATTATTCATTTACCAATAATACAAAAGAATTTTAATAATAAATTATTATTTTTAAATGTGAGAAAAAATAATTTTTATATAATATTAAAATTTACATGCTTCAAAAAAATACATAAAAAATTGTTTATTAAAAAAAATTATACACATGTATCATGATAATACTATAAATTAATAAATATAATAAAAAATATTAAAGTTTTTATTTGTAGTGAAAAATTACAAAGCTTTGGGCGGCAACCTAGCAACAAGCTGGGCACCAACACCCTTTTGAATAGCAATACCTAGCCTATGAAAAATGAAACTACCAAAACCACTACTTGCGTCGTTGTTAGCTAAACAATTCTTCAGACGCTTGAAAAAACATACAGTATCTTCTCCAAGTTCCCCTAAGGTAGAGAAGGCTAGAACGCCCAGACCGTATCCATGAGAGACACATTTTTTCCAAGTATTTAGTGTGTTTACGCGAAACAGCACTAGAGATAGCTTTGCCTGGAACAAAAGAGCGAATACCATCACCCGTGAAAGGAGAGACACCTGTAACATCCATGCACACATCTTAACCATTTTCCCAGTTAAGGACGAGAATATCAGCAGGTCGTAAGCTTATTTTGATATTTTGATTTAAAAACTAACTAAATATATATATATATATATATATATTTAAAAAATAGATTTATAATACAATATAAAAAGTTACTACTAAAAACATTTAAAATAATATTATTAAATTATTTTTTTAAATAATTAAATAATTAAAAAATACAAAAGAAAAATCAATATAAAATTATATACATACCATAGTAAATTTATAATTATAAGAACTCAGATATTGTTTAAATAAGAAAATAAAGTTGAAATGTCAATATGGTCAACTAGTGGAGTTGAAAGGATGGAGTTTCAAATTTCATGATGGGAGATGTCATTTGATTTTCCACTGAAGGATGGAGTTTCAACTCCCTGGAGTTCCAATTTCACCCATGCCAAACACCCTTGGAATTCAACACATTTAACTCCTCCTGTTAACTGAACTACACCCTCAACTACCTCCGTGCCAAACGCAAATGAACACGTCAAATGAACCTTCCTTGTTTGGGTTCAGGGCATTTATTTGGACCATTTTACTAAAAAAAACAAAAAGGATTGTTAGAAAGTAATTTCTCAAAATTCCTTAACCAATTATTCTCTTACTACCTATTTTACCCCTGATTAAGAACGCGCAATTGGGGATACTTTTATTAATTGGGGGATATGAATTACTTCCCCCAACCATGGGTGGCTGGTAAGGGGTAACTTTTGATTATGAAAATACCAAAATACCCTTTCTCTAATTAAAAACCTTTATGAAAAGACGGTTATGCCCTTTTCCCTAAAACAATAAAATCAAAAACCAAAACAATTTATCCTCCCATTTCGATTCTGTACCGGCATAGTTAAGTTAGGGTTCTGTTTTTTTTTTCTTCATCTTCTTCATCGTTCTTCATCGACGATTAATCGTTAAATCAAAAGTTTCTTCGTCGATTAACCTACCTACCCGAATCATAACCATATCTCCACGAAAGAAAGTAAAAGACAAACCAAAAACCAAATCGATTGCTCAACGGAAACACGAACAAAGAATTGGTTCGATTGCTGAAGAACAAGAAGAGGTACAGTCGGCGAACTCGGATGATCAACCACTCGCAGTCATGGCTTCTTTGAGAAGGTTAGTGATTTTGAACTCATTTATGATTGTTTTAATCGATTTATAGCAATGGGTTTAGGTTATAATCGCCAAACAAAGCTTAAACAGTCGAGGTACACATAGTACCGGCATTCAATCTTGGATGAATACCATGCCGGTTTCCAGTACCAGCATTCAATCGAGGATGAATACCACGCTGGTTTCAATTCCTGAAAGTGAAATTGCAGTACCGGCATACAAATTGGGTAGAATACCATACCGGTATAATGTACCGACATTGCGTAATAGTAATTCGTGTATGCCTGTAGTATATTTAAAACACACAGAAACATTATGAGGTTTGTCACCAGTACCGGCATTGAATTTAGGTTTCTTGTATGCCGGTATAGAAGAAACGGCATAGATTTGATTGAATTCGTGTATCGTGAGAAACTTTAAACATACAGGAACATATATGATTTGTTGATCAATACCGGCACGCTCTTTCGCTTCCATTCCTTGCCGGTACACTGTTACCGACACTGCATTGATTAACTTTTAAAGTACCGGTAGTTGTCTTTTATTTACCGGCATTCTCGATAGCTAAGTTTGAATGCCGGTAGAACTCAACCGACTTCGTCTGTTTAAGAGTCTTAATGCCGGTACTTAAACTTGCAATATGACTTGTCTTATTTTTGTTTCGTGTACTTATGTTATAGGTCAAAATCCAAGGAAGGTAAAAAAAGGAAATAATAAAGATGCTCTCACTAAGAGAAAGAGGAAGGACGGTCTTGATACTCCTCAGTCTCTGCCTCCACGAGGGAAAGATGGAGGTCGCAAGAAGCGTTTGGGGTTTGAAACAAGAGGGGCAATTTGGAAGAGTGGTGGTGACCGTAGTGCACTTGTAATCCGTGAACATACTGGAACAGTTGAGGAGGATGAGCATGATGAAGGTGAAAGTGAGGAGGAAGATGTTGAGATTCCCCCAAGTCAATTAGCAATCCAAAGCGAAGTTGGTGGGCCGAGTGAACAACTAACACCAGGCAAGGGCAAACACAAAGTTAAAGGTTGTCACCTTCCTCACATTGATGACATGATACCCGACCTTGAACGAGGTAAAATTTGGGGTGAAGCTCCGGAACCGAAAGTACTATTTGGATACAAGCACTCTTGGGCTCGTACTATATATCAAACCTATGTAAGCATTTTTTATTTTGTGCATATGTATTGTTTTGGATTTATGTGAAATCTCTTAATTGTATTATTATCTTCTAATTATAGGATCATACTAAGGCTGTTCGTGTCTGTCGAAACCAAGCAGCGGCTCATTGGGATTTGTCTTTGGAGCATGATGATGTGCAAACAATAGTAAAGGATTCTGGTCTATATGCTTTGTTTGAAAATTATGTGAAGCCAGATATTGTGACAGTCAATTGCTTCGTCGAAAGGTACCATGGTGAAACTGATACAATGCACTTTCCGTGGGGAGAGATGACCTTGATCCCTGATGATGCTCAAAACATTCTAGGCTTGAACGTTATCGGCAAATAAATTGCAGAAGGAGTCGAGTGTATGGACCTTGAATGGCCGAAGATGCACGCTTTGACTAACAATATGTTTGGTTGGGACTTCAAACTTCTACGGAGTGCTTTCATTGTTCCCAGTCTAGTAAGACGAAGACATTCAAGCTGACGATGCTTAAGAAGAGGTTTGAAAATACAAATCAAAGAAGTTTGGAGGATGGATGGGACCCTGCACAGATTCGATATACCGCCGCTGCATACCTGTTATACATCTTGGGCACTAGGGAATTCCCCGACACTAATGGCAATAGGGTAAGTGCAAACTTTCTTCAGTACCTGGACCTGTTGGAAGATGTTTATATCTATTCTTGGGGCACCGCGGTAATGGCCCATCTGATGGAGGAGATGAGAAGGGCCTCTTTGGCTAAAACAAGCCAATTTGTCGGGAATTTCACTCTACTCCAGGTAAAAATATTTTCTTAACTTATTTTCTTATGTATATTGTTCACATGTATATATTCATCATGAACTTAGAATAAAAATTTACTGCTTCACATTGAAATAGATGTGGTGTTATGAACACTTCCCAACCTTGTTCAAGAATTTCCCTTTCTTGAAGACCATTGACCATCCCGAACCCGATGCTCCTAGAGCTAAGAAGTTCGAGTATAACAGCATTCCAAAGCCCGGTAAAAATGGTCGACTGATCGAGATGAGATTGGCTCTCGAATAAATGAGTACATAAGACATTGTGTTTGACCCATATAAGGAGGATAGAGAAAACCGTCAACTTGTGAATTTTTGTAACGTTGCATTTTACAATGGGCCGTTGTTCCACCCAAAAGGATATATCATGGCTGATCCATGCCATGTGATGCGCCAACATGGATATAAGCAACTATCACGTTTTGAGTCGGCCTCTAATGATAATTATCCTCTTCACCTTTCTCTGTGCAATTCAACTCCCAACAAGTTTCATGTAGTGTATGATCCAGATCCGGAACCAACACACTGGAGGGATCGGGAGCCACATCGTTTGGTAGATATTAGTAAGTGGGAGATTTCAGAAAATGGTGGTGAAGCTGATAACGACTACATGGAAGATTTCCTGGAATGGTCACATCCTTATGTCGTGCGCCCTCCCTCCGTCGAAGTTCCACCCCAGAAAAAACCTCCCGTTGAAACTCCTACACCTCTACCACCTACGACGGCCCAACTTCATAAGACTATTGGATTGCTAGTAAGTTTTATTAATTGCTTAGTTGTTTAATGTCAACATAATGTTATATATTAGTATATATTAATTATGTGTTTATGTATTAAACTAGCGCCGTCGGCTTTGCAACTTGAAGAAGATGTTTGGTTGCAAGTACGATGAAGGAGTGGTGCTATCCCTTGAAGAAATCAAGGAAGTCGAGCAAAAGCTTGATAGAATTGAAGAAACCGACCCTAGTGCAAAAGCTTTGTTTGGAGAAACGAGGAAGGTTCCCGCCAAAAAGAAACTAAATACCAAGTGAACAATGGGTGGTTATTCTAATTGTGTTGAACATGTCTCGATTAAACTTGTTTTCGTTTGAACAATGGGTGGTTAGTTTAATGTGTTAACTCTTTAGTTATTTGGTTTGCTTTTGGTTTATGCTACCTGGATTAAAAACACTTAAGCAGAATCCAGTTGTCTGGTTTATGTTGAACATGTTTGGATTTCTAGTGAAAGATTAAAAACACTTATACCGGCATCCTATAAATTTATAATTCAATGTCGTCTTTAAAGTGCTGGTATTGAAATTGTCTCTAATTCTATTCCGGAACAAGAAGTTAAAAAATTTCATGTTCCTGTATAGATTTTGACAACTACCGGCATGGTGATTTGTTAAAATTCAGCGCCGGTATTATAATTTTACAATTTCCTACATTGTTGACAGAAAATCGGCATAGGTATGTCGATTCAATCAATGCCGGTACGCTTCTAAAAATTTGTTTCAAATGCTCTATGATTTCATTCTTAAATAATCAATTACATTGGATTGGATACTTTAAATTAAAACATGATAAAAAAACATTCAATGGATTGCACTTTGTTAGAGATAATCTATTTACATCCCTTTTCAATAATTGCGGAACCTTTGAGCCTTTCCCGAATATGTTCGAAGACATAGTCCGGGATTAGGGTGTCAAGGATCATCTTCACTTGTTCTTCTTCTTTTTCAACATATTCCTTTCCCTTCATATAACACCTATCACACCCATCGATAGGCTTGCATTGGCCCTTGTGGTTTTCTCTTGACTCTGATAGTTCAACAACTTTGTCAAACCATTGAAACTCATCGCACTTTGGGTGATTCAAACACCTTAGAAACATTCTTCCATTTTCAGCATCATCAGTTTTTGCAATCCAAAACCGGCGTGTGCCATCACAGCTTCTTCACTTTGAATAAATAAAAGGGCAGTCCATTGCTAGATGAGATGGTGACTTACAAATTTGACACTGGCAATGATGACTCTGTAACAGAAAATTATATTAGTTATGCGTCATGGTAGTGAAGATTGTATTGTTAGTAATGATTAATCTACTTACTTTGCAAATAGAGCTAAATGATGAATCTCCCATCGCTTGTGAAGCTTTAACCGTGCTTTATTTGTTGAGAGAAGAATTTTTGTTATTTTGTGTGTGGTTTGTATAGATTTTCGCCAAGGAATGGGGGTATTATATACAAATGATTCTCCAACGGTCTTATTTTCAAAAAAACTAGCCGTTTATTTTTGAATTTCACCAATACCGGCATGTTCGATATTGATGATTCGATGCCGGTATAGGTTACATATTTGGCCGAATCTCTGTGAATGAAAACCGGCATTGTAAGCTTATGGAAACAAAAACGGAATTTCGTACCGGTATACTTGTTCACAATGACATCAATTCCGGTTCTGGTTATTTTCAAAAAAACTAGTCGTTGAGGTTTCTCACTATATAAAAAGAGCTAATACTTGGACCCAAAAGTCCAAAACCGTTGTGTTCTTATATATCTCCTTTAGCCTCTTAACTTAGAAACCCTCCACCATAGAATAATCATCTATAAATAACTTAGTATAGTACCTAACCCCACATTCAACAAATGGCATCGTTTGACTCGGAGGAATATTTAGCAATCACCAAAGCATGGTATGCCGAAACTCATCCTTCAATTATAGATAACAGCACGCGGGATTCCATGTGGTTGAAGATTTTTAACAAATTTGTACACGACTATGGTAACCCAAAAGGAAGAAGTGCTAAACAAATTGAGGAACGACACGACATCATCCTAAATGCGGTGGTTGAGTATCTAAAATTGAAACACCGGATTCATCAAGCTAACCATAATAGATTGTCTCCTCAACAACTTGTAAGTATTTTTATGATTAATTCGACATAATTCACTATTTTGGAATTCGTATGTAACAACCATAATGTGTGCATTGTTTTTGTAGCATGAAGCCGTGAAAACGCTTTACTTACAAGAAAAGGGAGAACCATTCTTGTTTGAAGCCAACGCCAACCATATTGTAACCAAAGTCACGGAGTTCCACCAGCTGGGTGAATCGGAGACGGATTCTTCTTAAGAATATTGATAGTTTAGTGGTAATTTCTTAGGTTTTTAGGGTATTATATTAGGTTTTTTAATGGGTAGGTATTTATGTAAACCCGTAATACCCTGCCGGCGTAGACTTAATATATATTTGAATGCCGGTAGTAGGTGCCTAATTTTTGTATGTTTCTGTGTACAATTTACGTATTTCCGGCACACACTTTTGATACTCTACATTGCCGGTTCAGAGTGCCGGCATCCACGTAAACCATAGGTCAGTGTCGGTACTTAAGATTCAATGCCCAACGGCTATTTTTTAAAACTATAAACCTGTAAAGTAAATTGCAGGCGTAGATTTGAGGTTACCGTCAATGCCGGTACCATAAAGTGGAAAAGAGCCGTTGTGAAGTCGTCTATTTAAAGTGGCTACACCTATTGCAGTTGATACATTTCTATGATGGCAAAAAACTCACCCACTACCGATTTCAGAGAATATTTGTATGAAAAAAAAAAAACTCAAATCCGGTAGGGAATCAATCATCATCCACCACCAACTCAATTCCCATGATACTAGAAAAACTTAGAAGGAAGGACCAAACCACCAAGTCAATTTCCGCAATGGAAGAAGAGATACTTATAAGGAAACGAGAAGAAGAAGAGGCAGCAAAGTAATATTACTATCACGAAGAAACAACGAGAATATACGAACGTGTAAAACAAGCGAAGATTGAAGCGGATGTTGAGGAAGAAACCAAATGGATCAAAAATTACTACATAGTATCGGATTTCCCGGAAGATCACCGCCCTCCAAACCTTTTTTGGGGTCTTGTTGCGGATGGTCCTTATATGCAGGAGTTCGTGGATGATAAGTGCAAAAAACGTAAAATAGTTTACGGGGATGAGTTTGTATCGCATCGGACTACTGCCCTCATAAAATTATGTCGCAAATACAACGAGTTTCTCGCAAGATACCTAGATAATAGGTTTCAAGCTCAGGCCGCATACACCAAATGGAGAAAAGAGCCTTTTAGGCATTTCGAAGCAGCTTTGTTTGTTGAATCTCGTACCAAGAAATGATGTTAGTTGCAATTAGCTTGAGATCTTTCATTTTATGTGTAAGGTTGTTCAAGTGTTTAATGCTTTTAAGTCTATTTCCTTATGATTAATATGAAATTTCTTTGGTTTGTGGTTAATGTTGTTTATTTCATCAAGTTTCTTTCACATACCGGAATTGATAAATACACCAAATTATTTTTAAGTGCAGGCGCCAACATTGAACGGTGCACCAAATATTAAGCCGACATCATATTGACAATTTAAACATATTGTCAGAATACCGGCATTGAATTGTTTCATGTATCCATGCCGGCATTCTGACGGTTACAATTTGAAACTCATTCATTCCACTTGTTTGACGGTTACAAACCACTTTAACCCATTTATTGGACGGTTACAAAATCCTTAATGCGTCGGTTACAAACTTCTCATTCTATTTAAGTGACGGTTTTGTCTATGAAATTATTCAATCTTCCTTTGTATTCAATCTCCATATTATTTCATCTTCCATACCAAAGACAATGGGTCCTCGCAAATCTCGTGAAAAACATAGTCCACAAATACATGTAGATGAACCTCAAGAAAGTCCTGAAGAGTCTGTGGGTGAGGCAAGCATAACAAATTTGATGCGGTAAGTGAAGTATTTGTTGAACTGAATTATTTTTAGGTTTTATCCCATAATATATAACACAAAGTCATCATTTCTTGTTTAGTCTTTACACTACACCACAATTATAATTTGAAATTGCAATCTAGTCAATTGAAAATATGTTCTGTTCGCGGTCGAATTCAATTTGAAAATCATGCCGGATTTTATGTCTTCAATCCCGATTGTATTGCATGAGATTGCCGGCATTAGAAATTAGTCAAATTGTATGCCGGTTACAAGTCCCGGCATTGTATATTTGATCAATACCATGCCGTATTTATTTGCCTGCCTTGTTAAAAACTCTGTTCAAAAATCACATAGTTCCGGCATGCTCATAAATATGTCTGACAATGCCGGAATTTGTTCCGGTATTTTCGATAGTTTTAAAAACTATGCCGGTTTGGTTTCCTTAGACTTGTTATTCTCTGTATAGAATTCAATAAAACCGGCATGCAATTTATAATTTCCTACTATGCCGGTTCGAGTACCGGCACTCATATTTGGTTTCATTTCTATGCCGGCGTCCAGTGTATAACTCAGTTTAACGTATTGGAACATAGGTACAAAGCATCAAAAAAGGACAAAGGAAAAGGTAAAGCTGTTGTACAACCAAAACATAAGTCTTCGCGACCTAGCCGTCCTGATCCGTCTACTGCTAAGTTCACAATTCGGGATCAACCTATAAGGGACTCAACCAGTAGTGATGATGATGATGATGACTGGGAAACTGCGCCTGTACCCGAACGAGCTGGTGGCTCATCCTCACAAGCAGCTGATGTCGGAGTTGAATCCTCTAAGGATGATGAAAAGGCACCCCCAACCCACCTGCCTGATAAATATGACATCATTCCAGACCTAGTTGATGGCAAACATTGGGGTCAACCGAAAAACCCGCAACTCTTATTTTCCTACAAAGACTCTTGGGCTCGTTGGATCTATCAAACTTATGTAAGATGTTTCCATCTTGTTATTAAAATATTTATCTGCGATCAAGTGAATTCAACTAAGTTTGGTGTGTTTTTATAGGACCACAAGAAATCCTTCCGTGTTAGCCACCATCAACAATCGGATGTATGGACTTTGAAGGATGAGTGTGCGGCTGTTAAGGCAGTAGTCAAAGCATCTGGGTTATATCCTGCGATAAAGAATTATGTGGACACTGATACCGTCACGACAAACTGCTTTTTGGAGAGGTTTTATGCTGAAACTGACACCATGCATTTTCCTTTTGGCGAGATGACCATTATCCCTGAATATGTCCAAAGGATAATAGGTTTAGAGGTTGTTAGAAAAGTCGTTAAGGTAGGAGATGACTCTAAGGACCTAGAATGGGACAAGATCTATGAGCTCACTGAAAGGTTGTTTGGATGGAACAAGGAAACCACTTTGGAAAATGTGTACAAGACAAGGACTTCCCAGACAAAGACTATCACATTCGTCAAACTCTTTGAATTGTTTGGGGATATGAAGAACAAAGTATTGACTCCCGAACAAGTTCAGCAAAGTGCCGCTGCTTATATGTTGTTCATCTTGGGATCTGCTATATTCCCTGACGCAAATGGTAATAGGGTGCATATGAACCTCCTACAATACTTGGATCCGTTAGAAAAGGTTCATGAGTATTCTTGGGGCACTTCTTTCTTGGCACATTTTTTGGCAGAAATGCGTCGAGCTTCTAAGGAAAAAGCCCGTCAATTTAATGGGAATTTCACTGTGATTCAGGTATAGATAACTACCTATTTTGTGATCGTTATCATTAAATTTATTAGTTTCCCTTTTTTTTTCTTACACATTTATTGAAACGATTTTTCATGGGCACATGTGTGGGCTTATGAAAACTTCTAAAGTTTGTTCGTAGGGTATAAAGGATTGAAGACTGTCCGTGGATATGAACATAATAAGTCTCTAGCTAAGAAATATTACTTCGACAATACCCCGAGGCCCAATAACAAGAAACGGTTAATTGCAATGAGGATGGATTTGGACTCGGTGGCTGTGGAAGACGTTGTGTTTGACCCGTATATGAATGCCATAGGAGTTCACTTACAAAGGCGTGACAATTTTTCATTTTACAACGGACCTTTATTTCATCCTAAAGGATTTGTTATGCACAACCCTCGCCGTGTAATGCGCCAACTTGGGTACAAGCAGAAAGATCTCACGGATACATCATATCATAAATTCTCTCATGACTTTCCTCAATGCCATTCAGATAGGAACCATAATCTCATAGTTTATGACCCTCAACCTGTTCTTGAATATTGGACTGAAAGGGAAGAAAAAGGACTTATGTTGGATTTGGCCGATTGGGAATTGGCTGAGAATGGTTGTGAGAGTGATCCAACCTTCCTAAGAGGCCATCGTAAGTACTCGCATCCTTATGTTGTGCGCCCGGATACCGTACAAGTTCCTCCACAAACAGCACGTCCTTCCACAACTCCGTCAACTATGCCCGACCTTCTACAGCTCGTTACATTGTTGGTACGTACATCTTGTGCATTACTATTCTTTAAATCTATATGTATGAACTTATACAATTGTACATACTAAATACATGTTGAAAAATCCCTTAACAGCGTCAGAGGATTGCAAACTTGTTAAGGTTCTTTAAGAAGAAGACCAAGAAAGGCGAGTTGATGACCCAGAAAGAAATGGAGAACGTCGTCCAAAAGATAGACCAAATTGAAGATCCTGAGGCAAAAGACCTGTGGGACGAAAGGAATAAGAGGGTACACAAGAGGCCAAGAACCGAGTGATCGTGTGTTTCTTTTATAGTATTATTTTGGTTTCAACAATTAGAGTTACTTTATGTTTGTTTGTGTGTCTTGTTAAACTTTGAACATCTTTCTTTCACTTGTTTTAGGTTTCGAACTTCTTAACTTTACATTTGGTTTGGTAAAACTTTGCTTATGTTATTTTATGGTATTAGGTCTTTGCTTATGTTATTTTATGTGTCTTGCAATTTACAATTTCTAACTTTTTATTTTCCAAAACCGGAATAGTCTATATCGTGTGTACTATACCGAAATTCTATTTAGTTCCAGAATGAAAAAAAATAGAGTTCCGGCATGGTCGATAGCGCCACAACCATGTCGGAAATGGCAAAATCATATATGTGTACTTACGGTGTTATTCCGGCACAAAAGAGAACATATAGTAAAGTTTGAATAAAATCACACTGGCACATACATGGAATATGGTTTAATGATTACAATCCAAACTTCCAAAAAAAAAAACAAAAGGTGGCGTATTAGTAAACCACATATATCCAAATTACTCATCATTGCCTCCACGTGTATGAAGTTTCAACTCCTCCTCTTTAAGAGGTTTCTTTGATAAGGCCAAAGCATCCCATAATTGGTGATTCTCCTCATACAATGCCATCCATCCTTTCCATATATTTGGATCTAGTTCCTTGTTTTCAACCATCCCACAAACAGGTGGCAATGGACAATTGTCCTTGAGTTTTAGAATAACGAAATGATTGTCGTTCACGTACGCCAAAACAACTCTTCTCGTCTTAAGGGATCCCTCACATTTTTTCCACTTTGGTGTAAATGTTGTGACTACGGTGGGGGTAAAATAATGAACAACACAGTTAAATGTATCCGCTACTAGATGCCCACAAAGCGGCATCCTCATCCAATATTGAAAAGGAAGAAATGCCATTTCCTGCTCGGGTCCTAACACTTGAGCACACATATCATCAAAAACCTCATCGTGACCAACCAATTGCTCATAAAAGCTAATTTTCTTCACAAGTTGATTGGCCATACTCATTCTAGCATATCGGCATGGTGTCATTCCTTTACTAACAGCCGTATCGAAGATTCCTAATTGTTCGGTCACGGCATGATAGCCACAATTTCCATCTCCATCGACATCATCTGTGTACACAATAAACTCGTGAATAACCTCAGGAAGTTGGTCTATGTAAGACTCTATCTTCGTATGATAAGTTATAATGGTCCTACCTGTTCTAGGATCCTTATACATCTTCATATTATCAACTTTTAGCTTAATTATATCCAAACCATCATCTGCAATCCCTACACTCCAAATGTCTTTGGTATTAGATGGGAGAATATTCTTCCTTAGCATACCCCTACCCTTTTTCCTTTGAACCGCGGATACATCGACTATGGGTGTAGCTTCGGAATGCTCACCTTGTTATCCTTGGTAGCTTAATGTTGGTACCTTCGGCGACCTTCCCCTTTTCCTTTGAACCTCAGATACATCGACTATGGGTGTAGCCTCGGAATGCTCACCTGGTTGTCCTTGGCAGCTTAATGTGGGTACCTTCGGCGGCCTTCCCATTTTCCTTTGAACCTCGGATACATTGACTATGGGTGTAGCTTCGGAATGATCACCTTGTTGTCCTTGGTAGCTTAATGTTGGTACCTTCGGCGGCATTACCCTTTTCCTTTGAACCTCGGTTATATAGACTATGGGTGTAGCTTCGGAATGCTCACCTTGTTGTCCTTGGTAGCTTAATGTGGGTACCTTTGGCGGCCTTCCCCTTTTCCTTTGAACCTCGGATATATCGACAATGGGTGTAGCCTCGGAATGCTCATCTTGTTTTCCTTGGTAGATTAATGTGGGTACCTTCGGCGGCCTTCCCCTTTTCCTTTGAACCTCGGATACATCGACTATGGGTGTAGCTTCGGAACCCATCGTTTGATGTTGACTTGATATCGGTTCCTTCTTTGGCCTACCCCGTTTGTTTGGAACCAGCGCTTCCGCGAATCTGATTTCCGAAATCTCACTTGCGAATAGATCTCGTCTCTTAGTTTCCGCGAGTTCTTCTTCACGTCTTGTCATTTCTTTCAATTCTTTCCTTTGTTTTCTCCTTGGAATTTTAGTTTGTGGTCTACCGGGCGGATCTCCCTTTCTTGGCTCTTCACTTGGTGCTATCCATGGCCATGTAATCAGCGTTAGTTGGCTCAACAACACTTGTCGGATAGCCGAGTTGGCTCTTGAGTAAGATTTATAGAATTCCTTGGCCTCCTTTGTAACCCATGGTGATTTTCCGGGATCTTCCGTAGTGGGAAGGTCGAAAGTTAGTTGCTTCCAAAACGGATCAATAACATCAATAGGTATCACTTCTTCATACTTCACAATCATATGACGACACGGAATCCCCAATGAAGACATTTTGGGACAAATACACACATTACCCGGTTTTCCGTAATTTTTCTCATATTGCATTTGTCTCATCATATGTTTTATTGCCCAATGGGAGACGTTGAACTCTATTCCTTGGAGAAACTTAGTATATTTAAGAAATTGAGTCATCCTTTCCATTGAGATTTTCTCAAAAGCCTTCTTGATCCTATCGATATCAGCCTTAAAGTGTTGCTCTATTGCCTCGGTGACCGTAACCACGTTTCCTTTCCCGGACTGGATGAGATATTTAAATCTCCCATGAGAGGACTCCGCTATACTAGTTGCTTCATTCCCGTAATGTCTATAACGATTTGTCCACGCACGCACAAATTTTTCCTTGAACTTATCCAACCAATTATCCCGAAAATAAGAGACGGCACTTGGATATACTTCGTTATATTTGGCAATAAACATATTCAATCTCTTTTCATACATGTCCACGGTAAGAGACCAATAAACTTTCTCCCAATCCTTTAGAAATTCCAACCACCTTTTTGTGATTGGTACCGTGTTCTTTGTCGACTCGCTCTTTAATCTTTCCTCTTTCATTTTCTTCTTCTTCGGGTGATAGTTTCTCTTTGCGAACAACTTCCTCTAGTTGAGCAACCATTCTCTTCTTAATATCCGCCTTAGAGGGTTCAAACAAAGCATGACAATGTTTTTTCACATTTTCACCTATATGATATGTACATAGGAAATTTTGTGCATTCGGATATATGTCGGATATGGCATTCATTAATGCGTCAAATTGATCGGTTATGATGACCCTCGGAAATCGATTTTCCGGGAACAATAATTTCAATTGTCGCAATGCCCAATGATAATTGTAATCCCTCTCGTTTTCCATTAAACACCAAGCCAATGTGAATGTTACCTTGTCTGATGTTTGCCCCACGATGTTGAACAACGGAATGTTGTATTTGTTTGTCTTGTAGGTGCAGTCCATCATAAGAACATCACAACACGTATGATCCAATAGTGAAAGCAAAGGATGCGAAATGAATATTTTAAAGGGCTTCTCGTCCGGACCTCTTTTAATGATTCGCGTGTAGTTGTGATCCCAAACTATCTTCTCAAATTCTTGCATAACGGTCCTCCCTTCCCATTCCAACCTTCTAATGGTTGCTTGTGCGCTATAAATTGTACTTAGGGAAGAAACGTTTGTCTCATCCTTTTCCTTGAAACCTCTGAGAATCACTCTTGGTTTGATACATGCTTTGGTCATTATCTTTACATCCTCAAATTGATGAGGTTTTAGCTTCGCAACTAGGTCGTGACCAACAAAATCTTTCGGATCCCGATGGTTATGACGCCCAAAACAAACCGTATAATCCCATTCTTCTTCTTCTTCTCCTTTGTCTCTTAGATGGAATACAAGATTAAAGGGGCACTCATCTTTCCTCGTTTTAGTCTTGTATACCCTATTAGTCTTCTTTTCATATACATAACCCTTTCTCTTATGGATATTCTCCTTGTATTTTCCGTGTCGTTCATAAACCATCTCAAAATGAACATATGAACCTTGGCTATTCCTCACTTAGACACACATGTTCTTAAGAACCGTCTCTTTTTCCCAAGCAATTTCTTCATCTGGAGTTTTTATTCCCTATATAAGGACAAAAAGGGAAGATTATAAGGTTAGTTACAAGCAATCCCAACAAAAATTGTAAAAACTAGGTGAAAGTATTGTTTGGTAACATACCCGAGGCATTTTATAGTATTCGGACGTATCCCGAAAGAGAGGTTTGGAATTTGGAGCGATGTATGTCACAACCTAAGGCATGAATGAAAAGAAAATTGAATTAGTTCCACATAATAATGTTCCGGCAATGTATGTTTTTGAACAAAAAATAGGGATAAAGGATGCTTGGCATTGTAGAAAAGGTAAAATCCTCGCCGGTACCTAGTCTTTGGCATGCACGGTAATTTACATTAGACGCCGGTACTGAGGTTCAAAATATCATTAACTCCTGTATGCTTTTCATGTAAAACCGGAATGGTATATATGTAAGGTTCCCTGCCGGTACAGATTACCGGCATTCCCGAAAAATTCCAAATTAGTACCGGCGTTCACGAAAAATAAAATATAAAGCCGGTACTTAAGATCGAAAAACAAAAACTCCTGTATGTTTTACTTGTGGTACCGGCATGGTAAGTTTGGAGTAAACCATGCCGGTACGGATATTCCATGGAATATTCGGTGGTAGGTAAAAAGTGTAAATGTATACCGGCATGGATATTTGGTTTGAATACCACGCCGGCACTGTTTCAAAAATGGGGGATATACTGAATCGGCATGGAAAGAAGCATGAATACCACGCCGGTACCACTAGTTCCGGCGAAGTATTCATACTACGAGTGTGCTGGCACTAATATTTTTCAGAGAATAAATGGCGGTTTGAAAAAGAATAATCAAATTTTCGACCTCTTTGAAGCATTACCTTTGTGTTGGGGTTGCTTGTATGCTGGACATGTTTACTTTATTGGGTTGGTTCTTCACAAAACACTTCATGCTCACGAAAATCATGATCCAAGGGTGTTGGTTCATCATATAACTCCAATTTTGAGTTGTTATTCATTAACCGAAGATTGATGATATGATTGTTGTAGTAGTTGAGCTTAAGATTCTGCAGCTGCAAGTCTCTCATCACAATCATCTTCCATTTTCAAAAAAAAAAAATTCACTCAATTTTATTTCCCTCCTTCTACTCTCAACTAACCCACACAAATAAAAATAAAAATAAAAACACACTAATTTATCCCCCAAATACTTAACATTTTACTAATTATAATTATCACTAATCCTAATTAGTGGGGGCTAGATTAGGAATTAAAAAAATAATTACATAGAGGCTCACCCAGAATTGCTATTGGGACACCATTTTTGTCATGTAGCTATATCCCCCAATTAATAAAAGTATCTCCCAATTGCGTGTTCCTGATTAATTGGTGTTAATTAATAATAATTAGATGTTAATTAATCGTATTAGATGTGAGATCAACTAATGTAAATCGATCATCAAAACATCAAACAACTGAAAAAATTTGATTTTTTTTTAAAACACTAAAGGCATTCAAGAATCGGTTAACGTACGCATAGATAAAATTTGATTCTCATAATCGGTCTTTTTCGGCGTCATATATAAACCGATTGTGTCGTTCTCGTAAGAAAAAAAATATCATTTCAAATCTACTCATTTTCGTAGAAATCACGGATGCACTTAGCACGTGCATCAAGCCTTTGAACTCCTAGGCCCTAGTGGACGAGACTCGTGAGGGTTTACACAGAGATCTACCCACAAAATGCACAAAAACACCTAAAACTATCGATCTTCTTCCGAGGAATCCGAGTCTGATTCACCCACCATAAAGTTCGGACCGTACTCCGAAATTTTGGATACCATGAAGTGATAGTTTTCATCAAACGTGGATGCATCCCTCTTTTCCTCTAAGTAGCGCGCTTTCACGGCTTCGTGTTACAAAATCACAACACAAACTTACTTTGTTAGTTACAAATTTATAAAAGTGGATTATGTAGAATAACCCATAAAAAATACTTACAAATTGTTGAAGGGATCTGCTAAAGTGGTTAGCGTTCAAAATTCGTTGTTAGATAGCTATTAAAGCAACTATCGCATCTAGGATGACTTGGTGCCTATCATGGATTTGTTGAAGACTTCTTCTATTCGGATTCTCATAATCTTGCCTAAATTTGTTATAGATCTTCGCCCAAAAGGTCACGGACGAGGAGTGATCCACAACTTGACTTTCGGCGTACCATACTTTTGGTGATTGCCAAATCTTCGGCGGAGTCATATGATGTCATTTCTTGTATGTGGAGATATGAAATGAGTAGTTGTGGAGTATATGGAGTGGGAACGAATACAATGAGCAAATTTGTGGGGGAAAGGTCCAAGGATGAGGTATCTATATATAAAGAAAGACCCCGACGATTAGTTTTTTCGAAAAAAGTGAAAATTTTGGAACAATCGGTCTTCTCGAATGTCCATAAAAACCGATTATGTCTTCATGCCAAACATAATCAGTCATTATGTTTGTCAACATAAACCGATTGCGTGCATGCAAAAAAAAATTGAATTTTCACTTACATTAATCGGTTTATATATATGCTTCTGATTCTCACTATAAAAAGAATACAGAAAAACAGCATCCTAAGGCATGAAGAATCGGATTATACTGACCCCCACATAAACCGATTTCATGATGGAACCTCGATAATCGGTTTATATCAGCAGTCGTATAGCCCGATTGTTTGCATGTATTTGCAAAACAGTGTTTTGAGCATACATAAACTTGTTTTCCAATAAACCCATTATACACATAATAGCATTAACATCATGGAGAACCAGCATCAGGAGCATCATCAGCAACTTCTGCTTCAGCAAAGTCTTTCGCTACAGCCATTTCTTTAAACAGACCTTCCAAATGTCTGTCGGGATCCCTCACAGTTGTAATCGCATCCCTCCTTCTCTTCGCAAGCCTGATGATCTCAACAAGCTCTTACAGTGAAAGCTTATCTTCCGGTGCGAGGGCTTGCTCCAAACAGGTCTCACGGCCATAGGCGAACTTGTAGAGGCTTCTGGGTACCATAGGTTGTGGTACCCTGTGAACATCCTCCTGGGTTAGCTCTCATGAATAAAATGGTAGGTGGCCGAAGTCCATATCTAATAAAGAAAAAAAAAACATCTAGTTCAACAATCGGTACATAGGATAACATATATAATTCAGATTCTAACCACAAAAATACACATCAAACACCAAGAATCGGTTTATGTGGTACATATACAAAAACCGATTGTGAAATGGAATATGAAGAGACAATTCCATAATTGGTACATTAACACGTAAATAAAACCTAATTGTAGGAGCACATAGTTCAAAACAAAAAAAAAAGAATCGATTTATGCTAATGCACTTATAAACCGATTCTGGTGATATCTTTTCATATTCCAATTTCAACCCATAATCGGTCGATGCTAATCACCCTATAAACAGGTTCCTCTGCATGCTCTTCATGGACAAAGAACAAAACCCAGAATAGGTTGATACGATAGGTCTACATAAATTGATTCTGGGTAAATCAGAGATTTTGATTTTTCAAACTTGAAGTTTTAAATATGTAAATCAATGAATAAATGTTAATAATAGAATGGGTTGATGGAAATTTAGCTTTTCTTGGTTGAATCGGAGATCGTTGGTGAAGAAGATCAAATTATTATTTTTTTATTAAGGTTTATGGAATTTGGAAGGATTACATGAGAATTAGGGCTGTCAATGGGTCCGGGTCCTCCCGGGTACCATACTACCCGGAACCAGACCCTATTATTTTTTTCGGTTCCGGCTCCTAAATTTGTGGACCCAGAATCGGAGCCGATTAAACAGCCGGGAGTATCAAACGGGTGTTTAATGGTCAGTTTTACACTTATACTACTGAGTAAAATTGTGCATCGCTCATTGATATCAATATCCAGTGCACAGATGTATACTAAGTAACAACGTAGACTAATAAGAATTTCGTCAAAAGAACACTTGAGAAAAAAGATAATGTAAACTACACCAACATTAACTACTGCCAATCTGCCACCTCTCCTTAAACATCTTTAATAACACCACTGGACGTCTAACCCCAAATATCAGCATTCACTGAACCAGTAGAGATGCTTCGAGATGGACCTGCTTCCACCTCTATCCTACTATGATCGATTTAAGCCGAGGCTGAGAATGATATAAAGATGTGGCTTGTGTCGAGTCTCCCGTGACAACAGTGTCAATGTGTCATCTATCTGCTTATAAGAATTCTTTAGATTTGCAACTAGTCACCCCCAAACTACCACACTAGCAAGTTGCCAACATATTCCAATAGGGACATATAATTAATATACCCTTCCAATAAAGATATAGTATTCTTCTGACGATACTGAAGATCCCATTCAATAGCAATGCTAAGCTTTGTCCACCCAACTCAATCAACAACATTGCTGGTCTAGATAAGAAAGCCCCCCCTAACGTGATTACTTCCATTCCTTTTGCATCATAGTGAAACCCTTTACTTGGTGTAATGTAACTCAAATGCTGATAACATCAATTTCACATAAATTATCGGGAATCTGTAATGTATACAATACAAGCTAAGCACATTTACTATTATTGCTATAACAACTCTAGAGAGAAATATTTTTCATTTTTTTGTACCAAATACTGAAATACAGCAAGATATCAACAGGGTTGTAGCATAGCTCGAAACCAATCTCATAAAATGAAAACGGGGATGCCAAGTAGGACGAGAACGTAATGACCATACCTGAAGAAATGTTTGTTCATTAGCCTGTTCGATAATTAAACATCTCTACCACAGTAACTGCAGCTCCCGATTCTTCTGCAAGAGTCTTGTAATTTTTGGAGTGTAATCGGCATCAAAAACTAGTGCGTAAGCACTTATGCATGCTTCATATAAAAGCATTTATGTCTGTAAGCTTTCATTGATTGCAAGACTAGAAAAATGTTCCAATAAATTTATAGAACAACCAAAATACATAGAATATACGGTATGTGTTGTAGGGCCTACGACCCATAGATGTGCGTCCCAACTAGTTATACCTAAGGTTTCCCTTACATGTATATAAGGATGTTATAGATATGTAATGTGGCTGCTGATCAATAAGAAATCCTGCCTCTTTCTTTATCATTTTTCACCTTTATCACTACAAAACGTTATCAGCAAGATGCTATACCACATAGCGAGATTAGTTGATTTTTTTCCCCTCTTTTCTACATAGATGATTTACATCAACGCAAGCTAACAATGAAATCGCTGGAATCAGATAGCTAAGTTGAATATATTTTCTTCTATTTTTTTTTAATTATTTTCCATGTTTTTGATTTCGGCATATCCGAGATGATCGTGATTCCGTGTATAGATATTAGCTAGCATAATAACGAAAATTGATTTGATCTGTAACAAGATATATATTAAATCAGTTGCGTTAGTGAAAATTGGTTTGATCAGTATAAGCTACATATCCATGAATCCGTTGGTGAAAAGTGATTTGATTTGTAGAAGCTATATATCTAGCAAATCCATTCAGCAATTGCACTTTATAATAACTAATTATGCGTATGTTTGTCTTTGGGATTGATCTCTGTTAAGCCGCCGCTTGGAATCCTCCATAGAATCCCGATCTGATACGGTGAAAGAGGTAAAGGAAAATCTCTAACCCAAATCTTGTCGCTGCTGAAACGGAGAAGGAAAGCATGTCCAGGACGATCCCCTTTCCATCCTATTCCGACCCGTCAGATCCTGTTCTGACCCGTCCGATCATGTTCCAGCACCAAGGCTGTTCGATCCCGTTCCGGCTCCGCTCCGGCACCAAGGCTGTCCTATCCCGCTCCGGCACCAAGGCTGTCCTATCCCGCTCCGGCTCCAAGGCTGTCCTATCCCGTTCCAGCTGCTCCTGTTCTGGTTTTGGTCGTCGGGACATGCATGACCAAGACCGTTCCAGTTTTGTATATGTGCTGGGGGAACCAAAGCTTAAAGGTATGTAACTCTAAAATACATGGGTTCTTACATTGAGTTCTTGCTAGGCTTATTTATTTGTTTATAAAACATGCCTAGTTTTGTTTATTTTTGTCTTAAGATAAGTCCATATCATACAAACGGTAAATTTAAATTATGATTGCTTATCTGGATCATTAAGAATTTTGGTCTTAATGCTATTTTGTTCTCTTGAAATGATATTGGCTATAGTTGAATGATGTTTATTTATTTTTTGTTCAATTGGTTGTACCAACTCAAGTCCAATGTATTCATTTGGGGCTTAGAAGTACTTGAGCACCATTATTGGATACTTGATATTTTCCCAAAAATTTGAATGTTCTGTGGAATTTTCAAAACATATGTTCAAATAAAATCACATGTATTCCAATTTTTTTTGTGGAAGAACTCCCTTTTTTTTATTTGAGTCGGAAAATTTTCATTTCTCTACTTCGTCCATAATACTAACGAACCGGTATATGTTGAAGTATGACAACAAGAGAATTATCTTTAGTAATATATTCAACCTAAAGTAATTGGTTGACATGTGTAGTGAGATTCTCTTGGCCTAATGAGATAAAGAAATTTCTCAAATTAAGTTAAATATAGCAAAAATGAAAATGGAAAGAACCCCAAAGTAATGAGGGTTAGACGCACCGACTCATATAAAGCATCTGAAAAGGGACATATATATCATGAGGAAACAACAGTAATGACACCAAAGTATAGGTATCAATTGAACATGGGATCAGCTAAAATGTAATTCTAGCTCCCATCATAAATAAAAGAGTTGGAAATGCACTTGGTCATAGGTGTTGGTATATACAATATAATGTGTATGTGTATCATAGTAACAACTAATTTTCACATCAACTTTAATGGCAACAAGAACTTTGCCTGGCCAATTGACTATCTTATCGAGCGCACCATTGCTCATTTTTTTTTCCAACATAGAACAAAGACATCGCAAAATCTCTAGATGTACCAAGAGATAATCACACCTTGTTAAATTCCAAAGAAACACATGCAAATGGATATCATGCGGAACCTGACTGTGATGATAATGTAATTGATTTCATATTTTATAGTCACTAAAGCATTTGGAAGGAAACATACTTTAGAGAGACTAATGAGTCAATTTAGTGAAATGTAAATCACTATAATATTAATTTGGATTATTGAATCCATATTGATTCCAACGATGAAATGTTGGAATTGACTCATACAGACTTTGACATAACCATAAAGGAACTTTGGTTGAGACATGATGTTTCATTTTGAAAGGACTCATACGTACATCGATGTGTTTGAGTGGACGATACAACGGTAAAAAGATTGACATAATGCAAAGTAAAGGCATATCTCTCAATAAGTGTTTTCTAAAGTACCAGATGCACAACCCCCTCCTCCCTCCCATTATGCTTTTAAGTAAGAGAGCATATCACTCATTTTACAAAGTCTTCAGTAAAACAGGATCGAGACCATCCTAAGATGCAAATGGTAAAAATCCATATTACAAAGATAACAAGGTGAAATTTAGAAAAATATTCATGCAAAATGCGGACCATTAAAGTGACTGATGGATCTGATGATTTTTATTTTATTTTATTTTATTTTTTTTGAGTTTTTGGACTAGTTATAGTTCCCAAGAAATTTGCGTTTGAAAACTACTAGCACATACCACACAATGCAAAGTGCAAAGGCTAACCACCCTTGTTAATGCTAGAGAATTTACATCAGAAGGACTTGATGAATATTGCATGTTTAATAAGATCAGTATAGAACATCTTATACCCAATGGTCTCGCATAGGCTACTATCAAAGGTTACAGATGGTATCTAAAGAATAGGTTATGCATACCAACCTATCTTTTATTGCTTTGGGGGTATGCAATATTACACGCATCTTACTTAATTTGTTTTTAAAACCCAATATTAGTCAACTTTTTCTGCGTATCAGTTGGTAACTGGATTTAAGCATGACATTCGTGTTTTTACGCATTTTTAGTGACACTATATATGTGCCATTACTACTCCACGTCGTACTATGACGGGTCTTCAAAACTGTTAAGTAGTATGTTGGAAATGAGTTCTCAACAATTATCTGCATTTTAAAACTTTTGGCAGGAGATCTCTTACCGCTAGATTTGCGGGTTGTCATTTTAATGATACATTCTTCCCGTCATTAGGGAGAGATAAGAAAAAGTATTTTCTAAGGGAACGACATGAATCGTCGTGGTGTGTTCCCATTATGTCTCATGTTGATTCTTGTATTCCACAAATGTAAATGTGAAGTGACAAAGAATAATCGATTTTCAGAATGTACACTGATGTCGCTAAAGTGATAAGATCACACATACCAGCTGCAAATATTCCTGCAAGGTTATAAATCCTCGGTATGGGGTACACCATAGACTAAGGTGTTGCAACTACACTTGGTGGAAGTGTAGTTAAGGCCGTGGCTCCATAAAGGAAGATGGAGATGCCACTAGGTTCGATCAATGCTCACCTAGAAAGGAAGTAGATGAGTAAGGCACAACCTAATTTGTATCATTAATGAAATTTTTGTCACTTGATTGTCTCTGACTATGTCCATGAATCAATACTGGAGGACGCTCCGAAGTTTAACGATTCCAGAGAATAATGACATCCCAAGTGGATTATGAGAACACACACGAGTCAATGGAAAGATCTTGTGATCATATTAATGATTATTATTTTCATATACAGTTTCTAAAGGAAATCGAGCATGATGAGATCGAACCATGCTTCTTATTGTTTGAATATCAACAATAAAGAGCATATTTGGCCTACACAATCCAGGTAGAATTTGATTCTTTGACAAATATATAGGTATTTGGTGTGGTAGTGCTAACCAACCAAGTGTAAAGCCTGTGGACATACATGATTATTTGTCACAAAGCATAGTGAGAATAATGAAGTCGTAATGGTATAAAGACTCTCCTTGTGGCGCGAGGTATCTCACAAAGCCCTGGAATTGTTTACTTTGTTGTAATGAGCATTATAGCATTTTGTTACTTAGTCATCTTGGTAATTTCAAAAGGACTTGAAATGAAGCATATGTATGTGGTTGTTACGTATCTCTGAAAGAATCAAGAGATAGAAAATATTTACAAAAGTAATTGATAGACTTTTGTTTCCCAAACCAAATGAATTTAAACCACAGAGTGCATTTACAGTTAGATAGAACGCTCACTTATAGATTCAATCAATCAGGCGGATGTGGTATGCCCGTCTAAGTGGCTATTTGATTTGGAGGGGATAGACAAGTAAGTTATTTTTCCTTACTTGTTCATAAGAAACTTCCTGATTTGGAATTGTATCTATTTATGTTGATGGTACAGACATGATGTGTACTCTTGATGTAATAAGAGACCTTAAAAGCTATTTAAAATCCGAATTTGAGATGAAAAATCTAGGGAAAGCTCTATCGAATACTGAGCTTGTGGTATATTATTCCACCAGTTTGCATATGTCTAAAGTTGTCAGGCAATTTAACAAACACATGCATCCTGATAAGACATGATGTGTACTCTTGATGTAATAAGAGACCTTAAAAGCTATTTAAAATACGAATTTGAGATGAAAAATCTAGGGAAAGCTCTATCGAATACTGAGCTTGTGGTATATTATTCCACCAGTTTGCATATGTCTAAAGTTGTTAGGAAATTTAACAAACACATGCATCCTGATAGCACTCCCATGATTTGTCGAGGTTCAAATGTAAGTAAGTGACCATTTCGTCTAAAGGAAGATGACGAATATGTGTTGGGAGATGAAATTCCCATATCTAATTATAATAGACACATTGTTGTACTTAGAATAATAATGTACTCGATAAAATTTTGCATCCTCAAGGAACTTGTTAGCGAGATATAGCTCAGCGCCAACGCAATGTCATTGGAATGGTATAGTGAATTTAATCATGTACTTAAAAGTAACCATTGACATAAATTTGTTTTATCCTTGCAAAGACATTAAAAGGAATGCGAATGAAAGTGCAATCTAAAAGTTGTTGATTATGAAGGAAGAATAATCTCTTCTCCAACGAAAGTAATCATGGGGAGATATGGTAGCCTATTTTCTAAGTCATTGCCAATATTCAGTTTCGAAAAGTATATGACTAAAGGAACTGTCTAGAACAACTCTGAAAGTAATCAGGGGTTTATGCCGACATCATGGGGAGGATCCAAGGATATGATGTCGATGTATTTTACTTCGAAATTGAAGTTGTGTTGTACTCTTTTTCCCTTCGATCGAGAATAATTTTTCCCCAAATGGTTTTGTTACTCGACAAGGTTTTTAGCTAGACAACACTAAAACATCAAGTATGTTGAACGTTGAAGACATAAAGATCGCATTGATATTACTAAAAATATCTGAATCAAAGAACTGAAACGTGATAGTCTGTTAAGCAACGTATCTTCCTGAACCAACAACATGGTCTTATAAGCTTTCAAGTCACCAAGGTACAATGTGATAAACTCCTTTTGACTGCATTAGACTAATGAAAATTGTCTGACATTAAGGGGAGCATCTAATGGTGTGTTGAAATATTTTCCTTCACCGAGGTTACTTTTTCCCACAGGGTTTTGTTACTCGGCAAGGTTTTTAATGAGACAACAACATACACCGGGAATGTAATTTCCCAGCTAAGACTATTGTCTTTCTTACAAGGATTTTCTTCCTTAAGAAGTTGTGAGGCAACTAATCAACTTTAATGAAGCAAAGTGATCATTTGCAAAGGATCACCATTACTTTCATCTGTCACGTTGTACTCTTTTCCCTTCGTCAAGGTTTTGTCCCACTGGGTTTCCTTGCCAAGGTTTTAATGAGGCAACATATTTGAGTCCAACTATGCTCTAAGTTTTCTTAATATTGTACTCTTTTTCTTTAGTCAGGTTTTGTCCCTCTGGATTTTCCTGACGAAGTTTTAACGAGGCGATTAACTTAGACTCGTTGGTATTCGAAGATCGTATTGCATGTGATGAACTACATGTAGAGTACATGACAACATGTGAAGTACTACATGTGAAGAGTTTTACCAAGGTTTTATCCCACTGGGTTTTTTCCATGTCAAAGTATTAATGAGGCGATTGATTTCGGCACAAGTGATCAAGAAGAGTATGACATTTGAAGACCTACATTCGAAGCAGTATATGTGAAGCACTGGATAAAAGTTCTGTTGGACCGCACAAGGGGGAGTGTTGTAGGGCCTACGGACCCTAGATATGCGTCCCAACTAGCTATACCTAGGGTTTCCCTTACATGTATATAAGGATGTTATATATATGTAATGTGGTTGTTGATTAATAAGAAATCATGCCTCTTTCTCTATCATTTTTCACCTTTATCACTACAAAAGTATGGAAAAAATAGATCTTCAAGCAAGAACAAGGTCACTGTCGTATTACATAATTTACTAACATTTTGACAATTAATTCCACTTCAAAGCATTTAAATATGAAATCTCTAATCAACACTTTATCAAACATATTATGAGCATCACTTATTTCAACTCATTTTACATTCGTATCAAATTTAATAACCATTTTCAAACTCTCCCATGAACAATAATTCATCCCAATAAAATATTGAGAGTTTTGTTAGTAACAAAATTAATCTTTATGCAAAAATATACAATCAACCTTCAACAGTAAGTAATAAAATAACATTAGAATCATTAAGAGCAGTAATTCCTTTGATCAAATAAACTGTTAGACTGACAACAAGAAGATCTAGCAAATAAAAAAAAATGGAAACCCTTACCTCGATCAACCTTCCACACTTCAAGAAAACCTATAACAATGTGAGAAGTTAGAACAAAGAAAATAAAAGAGAAAATGGATTAGAAATGGTGTGTAAAGATAGAGGAAAGTAAGACTATCTAGATGAAGAAATCGTAGGAGTTTAGTAGTCGCCATGGAAATACATCCCTAGTGATTTAGGTTCTCATGAAGAGATTTTAATTTTAGACACAAAGGGAAAGAGATTTCAGAGAGTGTGATATGCGTAAGTGAGGCGAAATTATCAAGTGTCGCAACTTACTTTTAGGTTTTAGGAAAAGTTATATCGGGTACCCAAGAACCGCGGGTACCCGCCGAGTATACCCGTTTAAGACCCATATCTAATCGGGTCCCTATCGGGTAATACCCGTCGGGTATTAAAACACTAATGGGTCTGAAATTAGGACCCGAAATTGGACCCAAATCAACCGGGTCCGGCCTGGGTCCGGGTAAATGGGCCACATTGACATCCCTAAATTTAAAATTGAAAGTTTTCTTTGTTTAGGTTATTATGCTTTTGTTTTTATATAGAGAATGGTAAGATTAGTATTTATATGGGTTAGTAGAAGGATTATTTGTGGGGATAAATCATTCTTTTTGTCAAATTTGGAATCCCATAGACATTTGTGAAAGGTGGAAGAGGAATTTGATAGGCCCCAAACTAGGAAGGCAAATTAACTTTCAAACGTGTAGTCTAGTAGATTTTATCGTAATTTTGGTGTCAAAGGTAAGTGCTAGACTCACCGGTTTTCCTCGCGAGAAAAATCCCGACTAGGGAGCCAATGGACTAGATTTGTGTTCTAAACATTGGGATATGTGCAACGGAAATTGGGTCCACTGCTTTTCTCTCTGTCAGGATATATATCGGAAAAAATCTCGGTAGAGATATCATTTCCGGTGTCAAAAATATAAAAAAGTGATTTTCCTATCTTTTCATAGCTTCTGTCATGTGATTTCATTAGTTGAACTCAGCCTCCTAATGGCTTAAATCTTTGAGGATCTTCAATCCTTCCCCTTGAATCCGATATTTATTGGTTAGTGGAGCTCATCTTTCGTTGTTTTGTTTCAATTCTTAGTTCTAATGAAGCTTTCTCATATTGCACTGGTTATTAGATCCAAGTCTTTCTCTTTTACATGGACAGATAATGATCTAAAAGTTCTAGGGAGATTCAAAGGTAGATCATTTTGGATAAATTTTCATATATTAAATGTGGTTCTCTATAACCCTTCAGATGCCAGCGAATGAAGGGTTTATTCTCGACGAGATTTGCTCGAAAATATTAAAAATGATATTACTTTTTCTCAATCATTATTACATTAAAAATGATCGGGGTGTATATTTTAATTACTCTCTTAAAAATATCCATAACACCATCAATCAAAATGGAGTTACCTTAGGTTTTGATTCTTTTCCTAGAACTACATAAGCATAATCTATAAAAAAAAAAAACTTTAAGATGATTTTTTTTCACAATCATGATTAAAATTGATAGAGAATATTTATTATTCAGCAAAAACATTAATTATGTCAAATATCTTATATAAATTTAATTGTAAAAATTAGATAGCTAACTTTTTCTTTTTGTTGTTGTTGTCGATTTTGAAATTTAATGAATATCTTATTACCTTGGGCTATGTATGATACTGTGGGCTGTGAAGAATGATTGTAAAAGTTCGCTTGGTTAGGTTAGCTTGAACACTTATTTTAATTGAGTGATGGTTAATAAATGCATAAGAGAAGCCATTTGTAATCCATGCATTCAATAAACATTCCTCATATGACTTTGGTGTATTTGTTAGAAATATCAAACAATGCCTTGAGGAATGCTTCAACAACAACAAAAAAAAAAAAAAAAAAAGGATTCATTAGCTACTAAACTGCTAAGAAAAATCTAAATGGGAGCGATTACACTGACTTAAAATCCTGACCTAATTTTATACTTAACTTTTCCATCATCGGATTCAAGTGGATGGATGACGTAGATCCATATGTGACTTTGTGAAACAAGAGAATTATTATCAATCATCCATCTACTTGTATCTGACGGTGGAATAGTTAAATACTAATTTAGTCAACATAATCGTTCCTTAAACTACAAAGCAAGGACATGAGATATTTTGGTAAGAGAGAGAATCACGGGATATGGGATATTTGGGATTTAACCTTTAGACCTATTTATAAGTCTTTTGGGATTATGACTCTTACCATTTGAAAGTCGATTTCTTAGCTTTGGGACAAGGTTACATATTTATAGGTATCAAGGAGTCATGCCTCCACGATTTTATGTTATTTGAGGACTACAGTATTAAGTTACTCTCATTCTTGGGTATATCTATTTATACGGGTTTGGGTTCAAGGCTTTATATGGGTTTCAGATACATATATGAGATATATATCCACATTCTGCCTTTTTTTTTTACTTTATTCGAGATAAAGAGAGTAGGGTAAAATATAAATTCAGTTACAAACTCTAAAATAAAGTTCATTCTGGAATCGATTTTCCTTCCTTCGGCTTCTTTTGGTCTTCGGAGCTCCCTTTCTATGTCCAATTATCTCTCATCTTAGTCTTACTAAACTTTGGAAATGACCATTGGCTCAGAGTGATAACTCAAACCCTAATTATGAATTTACCATTTTGTCTCTGGTCTTGAAATGACACTTTTATCCCTCGTCTAAATTTCACCATCTACGGTTGCATATAAAAATGGTCCAGGTTTTACGCCTTTATGGCGTATTAGAATAAGATAATAAATGTAAATAAAAAATTTAATAGTCACATGTATTGTGTAAATATCACATAGAACTTGCCAAATATATAAGGTATAAGAAAATATGATGGATAATTTGAAAGATATTATTTTTAAGTTCTTTGATTTATTTTTACCCATAAAAGCAGGTATGATATTAATATAAAAGGATGCTGATATCCTCGTGTGCCATTTTGAATCAAATCATAAATATTTGGATATTTTTTCCGAAAAAGAGGCAAGCCCCATATATTGATAATGATTCTTCGATTCAAGATCGGTAGTGAAACATCACTGACTTGGTGGTTTCCAATAGTTTAGATCTTTCAACCTGACAACCAAAGTATTGGAAACACTTATAAAAATATAGTTATGTGACCAAATTTGAAAGAGTATTTATCATTCCTAACTGATTCGAAGGTAATATGACTCGTTTAATTGATCTTGGTTGGATCAAAGGTAACACATCAAAACTATAAAACAACACTACAATCAGTAAAGATGTTAGGCCAAATCCATGGTTATTTCAAAATTACAATGAAACAAGTGACATGTGTATAAAAGGATCTATAGATCCAACCATTTATCAGTGATTTTTTCCGAAGTAATAGTAACACGGGTAATCGGTATTACTTAACCTAGTTTTCACGTTGGGGTTCATTTGGGTTTTCACCTGGATTGGTCTTTTGGAACTTGTTGTGGCTTGTGCCTATGTACTTGAGAATCTTGTTGTTGTTGAGATATGAATCGTTATATGAGTGTTTGTGGGTGAAAATGGTTTCTACTGATTTCGATAATTTCGAGTGTGTGGGTGAGAAACGAATTTAAACCCTAAACAATGTACTGCAAGGGAGTACTTTAGATTCGAGAGATCAATCTGTACAAGTCCGGCCTAAACCAAGATATGGCCGTTCCAGACTTGCTTCGGTCACAAAGTGGAGGAGAATGGGTTGGTTTTTGGGAGGGAATCAAGGAAAGTGATCAGACCAGAATAGTTGATTCTGGAAGAGTAGTTGCGTAACTACGACTTGTATCAGAAAAGTGGGAAGGCTAACAAGTGGTAAGCTAGCAAGTATTTTCTAAATGTTGTATGCTCCTGACTGAACTTGTTGTTCGGTGGAAATAGGTAAGACCTATTTATACAAGTCAAAGTGAAACGTACTTTGGTCTCATTAAGGAATGGAAAAATGGGTAAGTAAATGGGAGGAGGTGGTAACGCATGGAATTGATGTTCCATAAAACCGTTAACGCGTGGAATTGATGTTCCATGAAACCGTTAACGCATGGAATTGATGTCCCATAAAAGAGCGTTTCACCATTAACTCCCTGTATTTACTAACCGCCTCACCCTTATGACACTTCCTTATGACGGGCATAGTGTACGCCGCACGCTGTAAACCTCCGAACCAATACCCAAAGAGGATCTCCCAGTTTGTGATATGTGTTGATGTCTCGAATGTTTTTGTGGAAAACATGTAGCATGTTGTTGTTTCCTGGAAATTCGATCTTGGGAGACTTGTTAGCTTGGTGACCTTCAACGGTCATGATTTTGCATCTTAAGAGGACATGTGACCGTTGATCGTCGCACGCTTTCGTTTGTTGGTGGCCGCATAGGGAAGGCCGTCATGGTGGCGCGGCTAGGTTGGCATGCCATTGGCGTGGGATGGTGGCGCGGCTAGGTTGGCATGCCATTGGCATGGCATGGAGGCGCGACTAGGTTGGCATGTCATTGGCCTGGCATGGTAGGTTGGCATGTCATTGGCACGGCATGCCTTGGCGCGGTTTGGCGTGACCAAACTAGGGTTTTGGGTCAAAGGTTACCATGTGTTATCTGGTAACCTTGGACGGATAAGATTTTCTCCTAGGATTGAAGGACGACGGTCGATCGTCGTACGCATTTGTTTTGGTAGCCGCGTAGGGAAGGCCAGCACGGTGTCCCGGCTAGGTTGGCATGCCGTTGGAATGGCATGGTTTGGCGTGGCCAAACTTAGGTTTTCGGGCCAAAGGTTACCATGCGTCGTCTGGTAACCTTGGATATCTAGGATTTTCTCCTGGGATTGAAGGACGACCGTTGATTGTCACACACCTTCGTTTTGGTAGCCACGTAGAGAAGGCCAGCATGGTGGCGTGACTATCTTGGAATGCCGTTGGCATGGTTTGGCGTAGCCAAACTTAGGTTTTCGGGCCAAAGGTTACCATGTGTCGTCTGGTAACCTTAGATGGCTAGGATTTTCTCCTAGGATTGAAGGGAGACCGTTGATTACCGCACGCCTTCGTTTTGGTAACTGCGTATGGAAGGCCAGCATGGTAACGCGGCTAGCTTGGAATGTCGTTGGCTTGGTTTGGCGTGGCGAAACTTAGGTTTTCGGGCCAAAAGGTTACTATACGTCGTCTGTAACCTTGGATGGATAGGATTTGCTCCTGTGATTGAAGGGCGACCGTTGATTGTCTCACGCCTTCGTTTTGTTAGCCGCGTAAGGGAGGCCAGCATGGTGGCGCGGCTAGGTGCATTTAGCATGTGGAGCCAAGGGTTAGGCAAGCCGTTGGCACATGGTGCGGCTAGCATGGCTAGGGCCAAGGCGAGGTGTGGTTCGAATAGGCATGTGGGGCCAAGGGTTTGGCAAGACGTTGGCACATGGTGCGGCTAGCATGGATAGGGCCAAGGCGAGGTATGGTTTGGCTTGGAATGTGCGGCCAAGGGTTTGTCCAGCCATTGGCACATGGTGCGGCTAGCATGACTAGTGCCAAGGCGAGGTGCGATTTGGATTGGCATGTGGGGCCAAGGGTTTGGCAAGTTATTGGCACATGGTGCGGCTAGCATGGCTATGGCCAAGGCGAGATGCGGTTTGGCTTGGCATGTGGGGCCAAGGTTTGGCGAGCCGTTGGCTAGGATCGTGGCCAAGCTAGGTTTTTGGGTCAAATGTTACCATGTGTTGTCTAGTAACCTTGGACGACTAAGATTTGTGTCTTAAAAGGAAATGTGGCCATTGATTATTGCAGACCTTTGTTTTGGCAGTCAACGTTGTGCATGGCATGTTGGGACGACAAGCATGGTTGGCATGCTTCAGCATGGAGATGTAACTGGCATGGTTTGCCATTGGAACAGGGGTGCGGCTAGCATGGTTGGAATGCCTTGGCGCGGTAGGTGTGGATGGCGTGGTTTACAATTGGCACAAGGGTGCAGCTAGCATGATTGGCATGCCTTGGCGCGGTAGGTGTGGCTGGCGTGGTTTGCCATTGGCACATGTGGCGTGAGAATTAGGGTTTTGGCCTGTCGAAACCCTAATTAATAATTAATTAAAAAAAAGGTAACCTGGTAATTTTCTCGCAGACAAATTAAAGGGTTCAATAAATGTGATTGGTTTGGACATTATTACTCAGATTCTCTGACGTCACTGTCTGACTAGGGTTTTACGATTTTACCCATAAGCTAAAAACCACCATCAACATTAAGTCCCCTGCTTAGCTCAGAACAGGTGCCTTGTTGCGAGGTAAGCATATGATGGTGACAGATGAGGACGGAATCGAAACATAGGACATGTAAGATGGTTAGGAAAGTCCGACTAACTTTTTTCGAGAGGTAAGGAGAGTTCATGATCCCGTGTTTGGCGGCCTTACGTAAATTATACTGGGATGCAGACCGTGGAGTGGCGAGACGAAGTTTAGAGAACATCATGATGCTGGCTTGGCGAGTTGGTGTCGGCGCGGTAAGTCATGGCATTAACGGCTTGGTATGATGGGGCCACGACAATGGATCGGATGTCTTGGCCTGGTGTGGTCATGGCGAGGCGAAGTTTATAGAGGCGAGACGTGTACGGATGGTTCAACATGTAAGTCCAAGGCATGGCCCGGTCTTAGAAGGGCAAAGCAAGCGCGGCTTGGAGAGGCAAAGCATAGCGGGCGGCTTGGCACGTGGGGCCAAGGGGTGGTGCGGTCTTGGAAGGAGAGCATGGTGGATGGCTTGGCGTGTATGGTCAAGGCATGGCGTGGACGTCTTTGGCACGGTAATTGGTCTTTGCGGGACCGGTTTCCTCTTTTTTTTTTCTTACTTGACTCAAATAGGAAATCATTTCCTTGTTCAAACTCCCATGTACCACGTATATAAAATGAGGGACGGCTTCTCCTTTTGTTTCACGCCTATTTATTTATCCCAGCCGTCTGGTAGCAGTAAAGCAAAGCGAACAAGCGAATCCCAGGTATGCCTTCCAATACTTCTTATTTAACTTGGTTTCTCTTTTCTTTTGTGTTGGTGTAAACCCTAGCTATAGGCGTACTTTTTTCATGAACTTGTAAAAATATTGTTGGTGTGAACATTAGTCGAAGGTATGCTTTGCTTGAACTTGTAATAAATTTTAGGCGCGAATGATGTAGTGATGTTGGTCGCCTCAATTATTGTGCGAAGTAGGTGTGCACGAGGATTGTCATTCCCTTCCCATGAAAGAACTAGATTTTAGGGTTTCCTCCTCTTTCTGGTAGCCGTGTGTATAGATCCCGTGGCGGGGTGCGCCTGTTCGGCTGGGCGCAAATTTCTGCTGCACGGAGTGGTGATGAAGAATCAGTCAGTCCTCATTTCTTCGCATATGTGCAAAATGGATTTGAAACCAATTGGCTTGTGTCTCGTATGGTCTTCATGCGTCTGATAAAATAACTTCCATGCACTTTCGTGATAATTTCTCTTCATATTGTTCCATTGTAATTGTTTGGTAGGTGAAAGTAGCGCGAACGAATCTTCATTATGACATCACTTAAGGAACGTTCTGCTATACCGAGAGACATTGGAAACTTCAAGCCAAACGTAAGTGATGAATTATTTACAACATCATCCATGGTTAAGAGAAACCACCCCCAGTACATGTCGATTCTTCTGACCGGTCCGGAAAGTGAGGGAGGAGACCAGTCAGTTCAGCCAGGAGGCGTAATAAGGTTTTGTCTTCAGAAGAACGAATATCGTGCCTCTCCTATCGATTTCAAAACCTCTGTGAGTCAGTTGCGTCCCTTCGAGAAATGGGTGCTATTTATGTTGAGTCAGGAGCATGTAAAAAGCAATTTGACCAAGGCGCAGATCATTGATGATGTTGCAGCTTCTGCAGTGCTTCAAATTAGGAAATATATTCTAGGCTTAGTTGCTTTTATTTCCAGATGGTGTCCGGACACCCACACGTCCATATGTAGGTGGGGTGAAATGACCATTTCCTTAGAGAGCGTGGATGTATTGCTGAACCTTCTCGTGATAAGAAACCTCGATGTTAGGCTATCTGTAGATGAAAAATAAATACGCGCCGCCCTGGTCGCGAAATCAAAAGGATTCGTTCGGAAAGAAAATGAGACGAAGTGCTTCTATAAGTGATGGGTGTCTTAGTGGTTTCCCGACGCGTTAGAGTCGAGTCAGAAGAATAGTATACTTCACGTCACGGCGTTCTTGGCTCTTTGGATATCCGAAGATATCTTTGACGACGGATCGGGTAAGAAAGAGATAAGACAGGAGCTTATCAAGTTTGCCATAAAATTGGAAAAAGGCGTCGTTCTCCTTGTTGGTGGTTTATTTCTTGGTTCTCTGTATGTACACCTGAATCAGCTGGTTTCGGACATGCGTTCCTCAAATGGCTACATGAAAGTGGATTCGTATATTCATGCCTCCTTTCTCCAGACATGGTTGTGGGTGCATTTCAAGAAGTATGTCCCGAAACTGTTGGCTATACTTCCCGAGTCTTAGGGTGGCTCTAGGATACTGCGCTGGTCAAACTGGCGCCCAAAGACTGGTTCGAACCTGGTAGGACTTCTTGACAACTCCTACGCGGTTAATTTTCGTCCATGGGCTCCGGTGTATGCGGCTATAACTCAGATCAGTGCCTTTGCTTCTGTTCCGAACATATCTTTGTCTTCAGATAAAGAGGATCTGAGTGTTGGAGAGATGGTGTTCGTGCGGAGCTGCACGCTTGGTCATGTGTCGTCTTTCTTCCGAGGATCTTGTAAAGCAATCTCCTACAACATCGATAGAGCGGCTCAGCATATGGGTTTTGACCAAGGGGTCCTACTCATTCGTCATCCGGTTGTTCCAGAAATACCATTGTCAACTGTTCTCGATGCTAGTGTTCTTGTGTCGAGTAAAAGTCTCCCTTTTCTGCTTGCGGAACAAAATCCATCAACAACCTCCAAGTATAACATATTTTGGCAGGACGAGTTTCTTGCTTTCCATGGATTCGTGAATGGTGTGGTAGAAAACAGGCGCGGTAAGCCTTCTCCTGCGGTTTTAGCGGAACATCCACTGCAGAGGGTTCCCAAGCGAAAATTCATTAGCCCGAATGCAGATAGTCCCCAAGTGAAGGAGCGAAGATCTAAAAGATGTGCTGGTGGTTTTCAGTCGGGTCTGACGGGTCTTCCGACTTTTAGTTCTTCCAATATGTATGAGAGTACGTATAACTTTCTTCCTGACTTAGTCGGATTACGTATGTCTTTGTCTCATTTCTAAGTGTATGTCCTTGTGCCTTGCCCATGGTCTTAGCAGTGTAAATGCCTTCACTAAACTTGTACGTAGTCAGAAAACTGCACCTCTTGAGATGGAAGGAAGCGATGCTGAGCCTACCCATGGCGAAGGGGAATCCGAGAAGGATGAAAGCTTAGAGTCCAGAGATGGCGAGAGTAGTTCTTCCGATAGCAGTGCTGAATCTTCCTCTAGTCGGTCTGAAAGCGAATTAGTTAGTCTTCTTCATGCTCTCCTTCTTCCTTCTTTCTCCCTCTCCCCCCCCCCCTTTTTTTTTTGAAGAATGTCTAAGCCATGATATCACAGAGCGGAGCCGGTTCCGAAGAAGAACTTGAGAAGGAAACTGGTGAAGACACATCTTTGTCTCCAGCCGTGTCATCCAAGCCTGGTAGCTTAGTAACAGAGGCCAATCAAGATAGAAACATTATTGTGACTCAGACAACATAGATTTCTCATGTGAATGTTAGCGCAATTGTTGTTAGGAATCCTTTTCCAGTTATTGATGCAGTCGCAGGTGCCACCTTTGTTCCTCCATACCTGGTTCCTTATCCGGGTCATGTGTTGATTGGGGGTTTTAGCGTGACAGCTAAACGTGCGGCATTATACACCAAGATATGGGAAAGCTACGGTCATATTGCCACGACCAAGAAAATTACTAGTCGATATGCGCTGGTCAAGCATGTGGAGGAAGCCTTGTCTTCGATCGACGACATGCGCAACGTGACTGGTCACACGGTTTCTGAGGATGTAATCTCAAGTTGGAAGTTTCATCGTGATATGTACATGGAGTTCGAGTTCAATGCTCCTTAGTTCGTTGAAGGTTTCTCTGAGGTTGAAAAGTTGCTGGTCGAAACAGTCGCAAGTCTTTTCGCAGACATGGTGAAGAAGCAGGAAGCGGAATTCAAAAAATTATGCAAGTAGTTGAAGTTGAAAAGGGTGGCTCTCCATAGAACGAATGAGGACTTTGCTAAGAGGAGCAAGCCGCTATTGGAAAATTTTCCTTGAATACATTTCTGTCTTTTGAACTTCTTTATTTATTTATTTTAGGTTTTTTTTTTTGAAAGGCACATAAAACATATGGCTTATGGTTTTGATTTTCTGGATTTTTGGGTTGATAGACAAGTGTTACATATGAGGGTTTGGATTATTATTCTGGATGAACTGTTTTAGGATAATGCCGTTTTTGGTTATGATTGTAAGTAATACAAACATCCCAGGGAAGATATGGAAACATGAACGTTGCGTGTTGGTAGATGACATGGGATGAAATATAACATGGCTATCGGTTTTATCATTCCCGTGAAAACTTGAAATAGTAAAACAATGTATTTTGTCTAGGAAATACTTACTCGGTTTTTTGGATCTGCTAACGAAAAACGAGTCAGGTGCAAGCCCGACTTTCGTGGGAAACACCGCCGATTGTGGAAAGTCCCCAGTCGTCCCTGAGTCAATTGATAAGAGTCGTTGGTACCTGAGCGTGCCATTTTCTTTTAACCTCTGGGAAGTCCCCAGTCGTCCCTTGCCGTGTCATGACTGGTTAATGGGTCATCTGGTAACTGAGTCGTCGATCCCTGAGCGGATCGCCTGCTTCTGCTGTCTTGATGTTTTGGTCATAGCATGAGGTCGATGGTCAAAAATTGACATTGTAATCTAAAGATAAATCTCCCACCGTGGTCACCAATTGTTTGTGGGTGAAAATGGTTTCTACTGATTTCGGTAATTTCGGGTGTGTGGGTGAGAAACGAATTTAAACCCTAAACAATGTACTGCAAGGGAGTACTTTAGATTCGAGAGATCAATTTGTACAGTCCGGCCTAAACCAAAAAATGGCCGTTCCAGACTTGCTTCGGTCACAAATTGGAGGAGAATGGGTTAGTTTTGGGGAGGGAAGCAAGGAAAGTGATGAGATCAGAATAGTTGATTATGGAAGAGTAGTAGTATCAGAAAAGTGGGAAGGCTAACAAGTGGTAAGATAGCAAGTATTTTCTGAGTGTTGTATGCTCCAGACTGAACTTGTTGTTCGGTGGAAATAGGTAAGACCTATTTATACAAGTCTAAATGAAACGTACTCTGGTCTCTTTAAGTAATGGAAAAATGGGTAAGTAAATGGGAGGAGGTGGTAACACATGGAATTGATGTTCCATAAAACCGTTAACGCATGGAATTGATATTCCATGAAACCGTTAATGCATGGAATTGATGTCCCATAAAAGAGCGTTTCACCATTAACTCCTTGTATTTACTAACCGCCTCACCCTTATGACACTTCCTTATGACGAGAGTAGTGTACACCACATGCTGTAAACCTCCAAACCAATACCCAAGGAGGATCTCCCAGTTTGTGATATGTGTTGATGTCTCGAATGTTTTTGTGGAAAACATGTAGCATGTTGTTGTTGCCTGGAAAGTCGAGCTTGGTAGACTTGTTATCTTGGTGACCTTCGAAGGTCGAGATTTTGCATCTTAAGAGGAAAGGTGACCGTTGTTCATCGCACGCTTTCGTTTGTTGTTGGCCGCATAGGGAAGGCCAGCATGGTGGCGCGGTTAGGTTGGCATGCCATTAGCGTGATATGGTGGCGCGGCTAGGTTGGCATGCCATTGGCGTGGCATGTAGGCGCGTCTAGGTTGGCATGCCATTGGCCTGGCATGGTAGGTTAGCATGCCATTGGCACGACTTGACTTGGCGCGGTTTGCCGTGACCAAACTAGGGTTTTGGGTCAAAGGTTACCATGTGTTGTCTGGTAACCTTGGACGGCTAGGATTTTCTCCTGGGACTGAAGGGCGACCATCTATTATCGCACGCCTTTGTTTTGGTAGCCGCGTAGGGAAGGCAAACATGGTGGCACGTCTAGGTTGGCATGCCATTGACATGGCATGGTTTGGCGTGGCCAAACTTAGGTTTTCGGGCCAAAGGTTACCATGCGTCGTTTGGTAACCTTGGATGGATAGTATTTTCTCCTGGGATTGAAGGGAAACCGTTGATTGTCGCACGCCTTCATTTCGGTAGCCGCCTAGGGAAGGCCAGCATGGTGGTGCGGCTAGCTTGGAATGCCGTTGGCATGGTTTGGCGTAGCCAAACTTAGGTTTTCGGGCCAAAGGTTACCATGTGTCGTCTGGTAACCTTGGATGGCTAGGATTTGCTCCTGAGATTGAATAGCGACCGTTGATTATCGCACGCCTTCGTTTTGGTAGCCGCGTATGGAAGGCCAGCATGGTGGCGCGGCTAGCTTGGAATATCGTTGGCATGGTTTGGCGTGGCCAAAGGTTACCATGCGTCTTCTGGTAACCTTGGATGGCTAGGATTTGCTCCTGGGATTGAAGGGGGTCCGTTGATTGTCGCACGCCTTCGTATTGGTAGCTGCGTATGGGAGGCCAGCGTGGTGGTGCAGCTAGGTGCGTTTGGCATGTAGATCCAAGGGTTTGGCAAGCCGTTGGCACATGATGCGGCTCAAGGTGTGGGGCGGTTCGGCTTGGCATGTGGGGCCAAGGTTTTGGAAAGCCGTTGGCACATGGTGCGGCTAGCATGGATAGGGCCAAGGCGAGGTGCGGTTTGGCTTGGCATGTGGAGCCAAGGGTTTGACAAGCCATTGGCACATGGTGCGGCTAGCATGGATAGGGCCAAGGAGAGGTGCGGTTTGTCATGGCATATGGGGCAAAGGGTTTGGAAAGCCATTGGAACATGGTGCATCTAGCATGGCTAGGGCCAAGGCGAGGTGCGGTTTGGCTTGGAATGTGGGGCCAAGGGTTTGGCGAGCCGTTGGCTAGGATCGTGACCAAGCTAGAATCGTGGCCAAGCTAGGTTTTTGGGTCAAAGGTTACCATGTGTTTTCTGGTAACCTTGGACGTCTAAGATTTGTGTCTTAGATGGAAAGGTGGACGTTGATTATTGCAGACCTTTATTTTGGCAGCCAGCGTTGTGCATGGCGCGTTAGGACGTCAAGCAGGGTTGGCATGCTTCAGCATGGAGATGTGACTTGCATGGTTTTCCATTGGCACAGGGGTGCGGCTAGCATGGTTGGCATGCCTTGGCGCGGTAGGTGTGGCTGGCGTGGTTTGTCATTGGCACATGGGTGCAGCTAGCATGATTGGCATGCCTTGGCGCGGTAGGTGTGGCTGGCGTGGTTTTTCGTTGGCACATGTGGCGTGAGAATTAGGGTTTTGGCCTGTCGAAACCCTAATTAGTAATTAATTAAAAAAAGGTACCCTGGTAATTTTCTCGCAGAAAAATTAAAGGGTTCAATAAATGTGCTTGGTTTGGACATTATTACTCAGGTTCTATGACGTCACTGTCTGACTAGGGTTTTACGGATTTACCCCTAAGCTAAAAACCACCATCAACAATGAGTCATGGAGCTTGATGATGATGCCGATTGGAGCTTTGATACTGCTGCTAGTTGAATATTTTTTTGATGAGAGCCCGTGCCACTGGATTGAAAATATCAATTGGAACTTGTACAAGAACTTGATTAAACTCCCACCTAGTCAGGAAACACCATTTTAATCAACAAACACTTGCAAGATTCTGGCAACAAAATTGAAGTTCCCAAACAACAAAACCCGAAATTCAAGAAATAAACTTAAAAAAACTTCGAACGAGAAAAGAAAATAGGAAGACAAAGAGAGACTGATAAAGATCAGTAACCAAAGTCGATCAAAGAGATTTAGGACTAGTAAGAGTCGAATCTAGAGCAAGTTAGATTTGGAACCAAAAATAACAAAACATATATAAATCGATTGTAACATAACGAAATGAATGACTAAAGCTAAGGAATAAGATGTATTGAGATTTTTCTACTCAGACCCGCTCCATAAGTCCAATCACTATGGTGGTTGGTGTTTTCTCTTAGCTATAGCTTAATTGTCACGAAATCCAACTACTATGACCTTTTGCTTAGCTTTAATATGGTGAATTCGCATGGCTTCATTACAAAGAGGAAAAAATTTGTTCCTTGTTCAGTTTTCCTAGGAAATGGAAACCCAATTTCTGTATTTTGATCAACACAAGAACTAAGTTTCCGTGACATTTTAGACGGATATTGAGTTTTCGTATCTAATTTGCACTATATAACATATTTTTACTCCTTTTCTTTTAACTCTTTTTATTTACTAAAATTCCCTTTTTCTCTAATATGTCTCTTTCTTTTCTCTTAATTATCTTTTAGCCCATAAAAAATATTTATCTATATCAACCGGATAAAATATTTATCTTTTAACCATCAGGGGTTAGCCCAGTTGGACAGGAACCTGACTCTCAAATAGGAGGTCACCAGATCGAGTCTCCACTCAAGAGTTTAGAGATCTCATGAAATACTCCTCTTGTGTAATTCAAAGTTTACATTCTTAATGTATCTTCTTTATTATTAAAAAAAAGGATAAAAAAAATATTTTTTTATTTGGACGGGAATCGTATTGTACTATTTGCACGGAAACTCAGTTTCTGTCTCTACAGGCTAAGGGATGGAAGTCTCCCATAGTGAGGTGCGATTTCAGTCTCATTTTAATTGGCTTCATTTAAGTTATAGCCAAGCGAAACACCCAACCATATAGTGCTTGCTTTAAGAGCGGATGTGAGCAGAAAAACTCAAAACACCTAGGATTTCTTTGAGTTTCGAGGAGAGATAGTTTTTGGATCTAACAGCGTCCACAGTCACGACCAAAATAATGGACTATACCCAAATATGGTTTATGATTCAATCACAGTGGAACGGACTAAACCCAAATATGGTCGGGTTTTTTAACATTTGAGAACAAAACTAGCCGCTAACCCAGACTAAAACCAAATCTACTAGGGCGTAGGTTTAATATATGTGCGAGGTTAGAAGTAGGTATAATGAACGTTTAGGAGTGGGCGTGGATTATAACAGCGTTTGGGTGTTATTAAAATAAACTTATAATTGGGGCTTCACATTCCAATAGAGGGGCTTCACCTAATAAGACAATAACGGGTCACCAATTAGTAATTCCAAAAGCCCCATATCCAATTATTTTTCATAATTTCTAAATTATCCATGTTTTATTACCTGGCTTGATTGGGGTATACCCAGATTAATTGGGGTATACCCAATTTTAAGGGGACCTAGTCGGCATTTTCATAAAAGGGTGATTTTACTTTAATATCCTTGAACTAATTAAATCTTAGAAATAAACCCATTTCTTAATTTCATTAACCCTAAAATTAAAAAACTAAACAACTCTTAATCTTCTCTTCTTCTTCTTCATCTGCATCTTCCATCAACCAAAGCCATATAAAAATCTTCAACTTTGATTTTCCAAAAAGATTGTTGACTCCACCGGAGAAAAGAAGACTATAAATGATGTTTAAACTCAAACCCATCATTGTATTGTGTGATTTGATTGTTATATTAGGTTAGAAATCGAAAATTATGATTTCTGTGTTTTTGGGCGGCAAGGTCATAACATGCATATCTTTCCGACTTTTCATAACAGCCATGGCGACTGTAAAAAACTTTAACAGCCGGCAGGGCATTTTCAACAGCCGGCGTGGTATTTTTCAACAGCCAGCGGGGTTTTTTTTTTGTAGACCTTGCCAACTAATATTTTTCAATAGCCGTCTCCTGCGTGTCTCAAAAAATAATAAAGTCGGCATCTTCTTCATTTAAATACCCTGCCGACCAAAGCTAGTCGGCATTTTATTCATTCATATACCTTGCCAGCCAAATATAGTCGGCATGGTCTTCATTCGTAGACCTTGCCGACTTTTCATAGTTTCAGAACTGAAAGTGTCGATTTTTGATCTAATTTTGAGTATGATTTCATACGACAGCTTTGCAATCCTCTTTTTAGAAGTGTTTGGGTTGTGTGCTTTCATTTCCATTGCAACAGATTTTCTCAAAACTATTTTTTTTCATCAAAAAGCTTCCTAAATAAATTCAATCAAAAACAAAATTTCATTTCATAAGTTTTAATCTACTCAATTAATCAATCTAAACTCAATTAATTAACCTAATCAGAATTTTTAGTGTTAATTAAACAAGGGTATATTAGCCATTTAGAAAATATATGGTAAAGGGGTGGATTTTTTTACTTCCAAATGACCCTATTTTTTCTTATTGGGTATACCCCAATTAAGCCAGGTTTTATTAGAGATAATTATAATTTAGTTAGATAATCATTAAGTTAGATTTCTGATTTTAATTTAGATAAGATTACTAGTTAGATTTCCGATTTTGATTTAGATAAGATTACTGGTTTTAAACTAGATTACGGTTGGTCAACCAAATTGCTATCCGTGCCATGTCATAAAATACAATCGTAAAAGTCGCTATGCCCTCTCTCCTCTCAACGGCTATTTTCCTTCATCATTTCTTCTCCAGCTTTTTTTTTTTTTTTTTGATGGGGGAAAGGAGCTCAAGAGAGCTCCCAAATTTATTCAACTACCTCAGTGAAATTGAGGTTTGCAGAGATACATAGGGGTGGAGAATCATCATTCCACCAGTTATTTACATTTTCATGCATTGCATACTGGCACAACTCGTGTTCCAAGTAATTTGCACTTTTTGGTACACATTGAAATTTAATGTCAACAAAAGAAGGAATTGCATCCTTAACTTGGAGAATAACAGATCTGATGCTCCATGGGATATCCCTAGAAGCTCCAATAACCGCATTTGTGACATTAGAAGCATCACCTTCGATTACTACTTTATTGAAGCCAAATCTGATTCCTGCTTCTATTCCCAATTTGCAGGCGAGTGCTTCAGCAAGCAGTGGCGATGTTGCATCAAAAGTGGTAGTAGCACATCCCAAAAATCTTCCATTGTGATCCTGAGCAACAACTCCCGCTGCACCATTGTTTGGTATGAACGCTACATCAACGTTAATCTTTACATAATGAGGTTCTGGAGGTCTCCACAACACAAATGTAGAAGATAAATCATTGATTTGATGCCCATCCGCTGCCGAATCATCCAAACATAGCTTGAAGTCCTGATAAGCTTTATGAATAGTCTTTGTGACTGAAAAGACTTCATTTGAGAAAACCATTCCATTTCTTGCTTTCCAAAGATTCCAAATAATGCAAACTCTCATAATGAAGCTATTATCCAAGTTGCTTTCTATCCATTCACTTATAATATTCATTACATTGCCTAAAGATACTTGAACATTTGTTTCTAAACCTGCCTGATTAAAAACCAGGATGGCTTTCGGGCATTCAAACAGCAAGTGTAGAATGGATTCCTCAGAAATACAACAGAAAGTGCAGTGGGATTGAATATGATTCACAAACCTCTTAATATTTGATTTTACCGCTATCCCAAAATTTAAAATCTTCCAGATAAAGATTAGAATCTTTGGAGGGATACTAGAAAATGACCATAATTTTTTCCATGGGAAAGCACTAAACTCAGAGGATGAAGGGGTATTCTTCATTAAAAGTTTATAACATGATTTAGTAGAGAACTTACCTGAAGGAATACACGACCAAGTTAAAGAATCTTTTTCCCCATCTGCTGGACTGATATAGATTGCAGTAATACAACTTACCACTTCTGGAGAGAATAATTGATTTAAGAGATCCACATTCCAGTTTCTTGAGTTTGGAAGTAATAAATCAGATACTTTATCGATGCCTTCAATCATAACAGTCGGAAACCCAAGGATATGATATGTATGGTGAAAAAGCCAAGGATCATCCCAAATTAAAATTCTTTCCCCGTCTGCAACCTGCCAGAAGATTCTGTTTGCTAGAATATATCTAACTTCCAATAAACTGCTCCAAATAGCAGAATATTTCTCCGGTTTATTAATAGTCCAGAAATTATCGTCCATAATGTATTTTGCTGATAAGAGTCTAACCCACATAGCTTCTTTATTCTCAATGAACCTCCAAGCCAACTTACAAATAAGAGCCAAGTTCATCTGTTCAATATTTCGAATGCCCAATCCTCCACAGTCCTTGCTCAAAAAAACTTTCATCCACTTAAAAAAATGGAGTTTTCTTTCGTTTGGAGAATGACCCCACCAGAAACACCGTTGGATTTTATCAAGTTCTTGAGTTACCCCTTTAGGAAGCAAACAATAACCCATAAAGAAAATAGGAATTGCAGAGAGTACCGTTTTTAGAAGGATTGTTCTGCCAGCAGAATTGAGAAAGTGTAATCTCCATCCCGGTAATCTTCCATTGAAAAATTCAACTAGGAAATCAAAACTCCCAACCTTGTAGTCAGATTTCAAAGGATAGATTCCTAAGTACTTATCTTCTTCTGTCATTTCGCGAACTCCCAGATCCTCCATAACAGTTTGCTTTCTAAATTCCGAAATTCCTTTGCTAAAATAAATAAAAGATTTAGCATAATTTGTGATTTGCCCTGACATACCAGCATATTCCTGAAGAAGTTTCCTTAAGTTCATCACATTTGTTCTAGTGTTTTCACCAAAGAAAAATAAATCATCCGCAAACATCAAATGTGAGATTGTAGGAGCATATTTGTTGATTTTATAGCCTTGATACAAACCCTGGGATTCGTATTTCTGCATCAGTAAATAAATACCTTGAGAGAATATAATAAAAAGAGTAGGAGATAGAGGACAACCCTGTCGAATTCCTATTTCACTCTTGAAAAAACCTTGAGGAGAACCGTTGATGTTGATTGAGAAGGAAGCTGTTGTAACACAGGCCATAATAAGATCGTGAACTTTTCCTTATATTCCCATTATACTCAGCATATCTCCCAAAAATATCCAATTGACTCTATCGTAAGCATTCGCCATATCAACTTTGAGTGCAAAGTGACCATTTGTAGCTCTTGAGATATTCATGGAATGCAACAACTCTTTAGCAATGATAATATTATCTAGGATTTGGCGACCAGGGACAAAGGCGCTTTGAGACCATGAAATGAAATTATCCAGATGAGGCTTAATTCTATTTGAAAGAATTTTTGTCACCATTTTGTATAAAACATTGCATAGAGAGATTGGCCGATAATCAGATGTTGATGCTGGGTTCTTAATCTTTGGAATCAATGTAATGTTGGTATGATTCAGTAAATCTGGCAAAGTTGCATACTGAAAAATATTCTTTATTGCTTTATAAACATCATTACAAATGATATTCCAACATTTTTTGTAGAACACTGGAGAATATCCATCTGGACCAGGAGAGGTAAAAGAACCCATTTGCACAACTGCATTCCAGATTTATTCCTTTGTAGGAATTCTACATAACTCTTCATTATCTAGAACTTCAGCAGCGTCACCTTGAAATGATAATTGGGGTGAATCTGAATTACTTGGTGCCTTGAATAAAGACTGGAAATGGTGAACAAGTTCTCTTTCTATTTCATTTTGCTCTGAAACCCAAGTTTGATTATCTGTTAGTAAATGAGTGATTGCATTTTTTCTCCTTCTTTGCTGAACAGATAGATGAAAATGCCTTGTATTCCTGTCACCACATTTAGCCCACTGTTGCTTCATTCGTTGGTCCCAATATGTAGCCTCCTTGATTAAGTAATCATTTAGTTGTGCCGCTTTTGACTTTTCTCTTTGAATATTAGCGATGTCGGTCTCCATGATTGGATTCATAATAACTTAGCTTTCGAATAGCAATCTTGTGTCTTACACAGCCAATACGTCTTCTACTCCAATCGGTAAGGAAAGAACCTAGTTTTCTCAACTTAGACTGAATATCTTCATCATCATCAATCGACCAACATTCTCCAACTTTTGCTAGGAATTCTGGATGAGATAACCAAAGAGCCTCAAATTTGTAATTTGAAGGCGGCCTTGGATTATTCCGGCAAGTATTTAAAAGAATGGGAGCATGATCACTTGCTAGCCTTGGTAGGTGAAGAACGACAGCATTGTGAAAACTTATACACCATTCTGGGTTTGCAATAACCCTGTCCAATCTTTGACAAATCAAATCATTTATGTCACGACCATTGGTCCAAGTATAAGCAGGCCCTTTGAAACCTAAATCAATCAGATGATTTTGTTGTATGAAGTTATTGAAATAAGATATATTTGAATTCAACAGGCGAGTAGCCACCAAATTTTTCTTCGCCGGAGCAGATGGCATTAAAATCTCCGATGAAACATTTGCGACCATCAAAGTTCGTGAATATGAAGTCATATTCGCGCTTAAGTTCGCCTCGTGAGAAGTAACTGGGGGACCATAAACACAAAAAAGATGCCAAGGTCTTCTTGGACCATCATTATGGACAACAGCATGAATAAGATTCATTGAATGTGAAACAATCTCGATGTTAATATCATCCTTCCAAAGTAACCACAAGCCTCCACTTCTTCCCACCGAAGAAACAATACAAGAATTTAGAAAACCAAACTTATTGATTCTTTGAAGTGTTGTATGCTCTGACATTTTAGTTTCTGAAAGAAATAAAATAGAAGGATTGACGCCCCTGAGGAATAATTTCAAAGCTCTAATTGTTGGGGGATTCCCCAAACACCAACAATTCCAAGACATGATTAACATTTATTGTGCGGCTGTTGTGGACTTGCCGCCTTACCATTTGAAGAAGTAGAACCATTCTTTTTTGCATACTTTGACCTTGGGGAAGTTAGGTTGATGTAGGATTCCTCTTGAGATCTCTTTTGTGTTCTGAAAACAGAATTCCGATGAAGTTCAACTGCTTGTACATCTTCTGAGAGTTTATCCATGTCTTTCCATCGTTGATAGTTTGAACTCGAAGGTAGAGGTTTAGCAACAACCTTTTTTGGTGGATACATGGGTACTGTAGAAATTTGTAAACCCCTTTCAGCATACCTGCGGTTTGCATATTCTCTATGAAGACATAATTCAGAATTCCACATATTTCTTTCCGAGACTTCAATGTCAGCCACATGAATCTCAGATCTGAGTATTCTAGTCATTGCATAATCTGATCCGGTGGATTGAGTATAATCATCCATCTGATGTGATGAACTTAGTGGACCCATTCGACTAATTCCATAATCATCCAACTTTTCCTTTCCTCTAGCAGAATTGGAATTTGAAGTCGATGCACTGTTAACTCGATTGATGTTGATTTGTGTCGCACTTGGATTCGGTTGCTTGTAATGGGGATCATCGACAACGAAAATATCCTTGAAGATTGGCTTTTCTTGTTCAGCTAATTTTCCAGAGACACAAATAGACGGCTTGTATTTTGGTTTTATCAGTTCCATTGCCTCCTCATGTTGATGTGCCGGGAAATTATTGTAAACATGATTTTTGAAGTAGTTCACCCTCGGGCACATTTTCATCCAATGGCCAATGAAACCACAAAAAATACAAAACCTAGGTAGACGCTTATATCTCAGTTCAAGAGCATAATCGGGTTTTCCCGGAAGAGGGAATGGAATAGATTTAGGAATTGGATGGTTTAGAGAGATGTGTGTATTTGCTCTGGCAAATCTTCCCCATGAAGTACATTCATACGAAGCAATCGGTTTAGTAGCCCCAATCTGAGACATCAAATCGTAAACATATACCGAGCAAAGATTTTCCACTGGTAATCCATGGATTTGAATTCCCAATTCAACAGACTCAAATTTATATTCTTCTGGTAACTTGTTTGGAATGCATCTCTCCAGGGCGTATAAATCATCTTTGATAATCCATGGTATGCCTTCAAGTATCATAGATGCATCAGCTTGTGATTCAAATTTGATGACATATGTATCATCTGTAAAGACTGATACATAAAAAACTTGATTAGTTTTCCATATTTTGTTTAAGGTTTCACGCACCATAGTGATGGAGAAAACTCTTGGGGAGATGATTTTCAAAATAAGACAATTTTGATATCTTAATTTTGATCCAGGGAGGTTAGTATTGATATTGATGGTGGCATCTGAAGATTCACGAGACAGTAGGTTTGCAAACTGGTTAAGAAGATCAGGGGATGAGGGATTAGTTGGTATGTAACGCTCAGGTAGGTCGGAATTAGACATGATGAAAAATGCAAGAGAATTTCTTCTTCTCCAGCTTTTATTTCTATCCTCTGATTCAATGCTTGTAGAGTAATCCCCTCATCTGGGTTTCGATCCCTAGCCAGATGGGGGTCCAAGAAAGGGGTGAATTACATCTAAAAGCTGATATGTCTTCTGTTTGATTGTTCTTAAGGGAATCCGGGATGGGAAATCATGTTTATTCATCATATTTCTAAGCATACAAGCATCATTCTAGATTTTTTCATTCATATATTCATACTTAATTTCGTTCAAATCATTCATTTCTTTCTGTGTATTCAGTATCATATGCACTGCATTCCATTATTCTATTTCTATCTGGTTTCCGTCTCATTTTTGTGGATTTTCCCTTTCGGTAGTTTGTCTTCGGTTGTTCTTTATTGGGTTTATTTCTATTCGCTGCAATTATTCTGTTTCTTTGGGGTGTTTCTGAATTTGCCTAGTCGTTCTTTTTCTATCGTTACTAAGGAACCAAAAAGAAGCAAATAATTGATCAACCAAGAATTAAAGTTAGTACAGAGAAGTAACAGGAAGACCATGTTTCTCTTATTTTAAATGTAAAACAGTAAAACGAACATAACTTCTTTCCTTTTGAGGCTTAGTCTTCTCTCATCATTATTCTTTCAATCTTCTTCGTCGGTATTTTCTATCTCTTTTACCCCTTCATCCCTGCCTTGTTAGTATATAGCGTACTTTTCAGGTTATTAGTCATTATCCTCACAGGTGGATATTCAAATTGAAATATAGCAGCAGTCTCGGGTATGCCGGTAACCAATCTTGTTCGGATTTCTTTGATCCGCTCCTTTCCAAGTCATTTTTTCTCTCTGGTTTTTAAGTTGTATAGCGCCAGCCTCTGTGCCTGAGCATGATTCTTATGTTTCTCGATGACAATCAGAGCATCGATAATATTGCTTCTGATGTAGTTGTCCCTCTTGACACCGTATAATCTTAGTTGAAGAAACTCAAGTTCCTAGATGAATCCTAAATTGATTACTAGCCATTTCCTTTTCTGTCTTTCCTTGCTATCTATGTTCTTCTTTTTCTTTTCTCGGGTTCTATAACCTTCTCCTAGTTGCGTTCCTTTACTGTTTTCCTTATCCTTTGAGTGCAATTTGTATTTTTTTCGTATCGATTTCTTTCCGTTCGGTTTTGAGTGCTTAGAAGTCTAATCCCTCCGTGTTCCCTTGCAGTGCAGAGGTTTTTCGAATAGTGGCATAATGCATTGATAAGATTCATTGCATCTTAGAAATTTCATTGCTCCTAGTTCTGTTGTTTAGAACCCTATGTATTGTCCTATTTCATCTTAACAAAATTCAAATATAGTCTAAAACTAGCATTTAATGGCTTCTGCAGCTCCTCTCTCTTCTGTCATCCTTATTTTGTGATTTGAGTAGTCAGGTTCCTCTCTAGGCTAACAAAGTTAACAAAAATGTTTAACGCAGCGCGCGGTGCGCACCGAGGAGAGAGAGTGTGAGAGAGAAAAAGAAGTGGCCCCCATTTTTGGCCCCCACCTCCCTATCTGTCTCCCCCAGGGCACCCCTTAGCCGTTAGATCCCCGCTCGGTACACGACGCGGTGCAGAAGCTCGGTGCGTCTATCACGGCTGCAAAGTTAATTAGCCGTACAGGGTTTCTTTTTTATAAAATTTGGTAATTATCTGCTTTTTCTTCTTCCAACATTTTTGTTGTCATTTTTTGAGTGGTCGAGGTTCGCCTTAATCTTTTTTTTTCCTAACAAATTTAAGGTTCGCTTTTTGAGATTCTAGCTCTCGGACCGGATTTGTTTTCTCTAAAAAAATTCTAAGTAGCCTGGTATCCCTCTCTCTTCTTTGCCTTATTCTTTTTACTCTTTATTTTCGTTCCGTCAACTAGTAGTCTAACAAGGTTCTCGACTCAATGATATCGACTGATGTTAGCTCAGAACCAGTTAATGAACTTACCAGGATTTAGTTTATATGTTCTACTCTAGAATTGAACCAGAACTACATTGGTTAACAAAAGACTGTCTTTCTCTTCTTCCCCCTTTCTAGATGGCCTAGCAAAGCTGAGTCCCTTGTTATCTTGTGATTCAATTATCTCTTCGTTTCATGCATCTCATGATACTTCTAATCATCCTAGTTTGTATCCCATCCTTGCATCATTAGCATCGCCAAGTATCCTTCAGAAATCTGCATTTAATCTCCCTGCCCCGGATTTCCCCTTTCTTTCCTCGCCTGAAGGTTTGTGCATTTTGACAACCGACATTGGTATTTTACTTCAATTTAATCAATTTGAATCAAACCTAAAGGAGCATAAACAGGCAACAAATGTTTATTTACCAGTCCCTTTCATTTTGGATTCCCCATCTGAGCAACAGATCGAAATTCAGGTAACCCTAATCCTTTTATCTTATTATTTTTAAATTCTGGTTATTGATCCCTAAATTTATTTGCTTAGACATCATATTACTTCTTTATTCCTAATTTGTTCTCGCCAGTAGCTTTTTCAAACTTCCTTTCTTATTGTTGTTTGCCTTTTGAAGTGTTATTTGAATTTGATTGTTATAATGAAAATTATATCCCGGAATGTGCAGGGTTGTGGAAACCCTTGTACTCAAAACCACTTAAATCAATTGATTTCTGTGGACAAGCCTGAGATTTTATTTCTATCAGAAACAAAATCTCAAAGACAATTAGTTAAATCTATTCTCAAAGACTATCCTAATACGCATATAATAGACCCTATAGGATTAGCAGGAGGCCTAGCTATAGCTTGGGTGGATGGGTTTTCTTTTGAAATTGTTCATTGGAATATTAATATGATCAACATTTTAGTCCAAACCAATGCTGAATCTAAGAAATGGCTTCTAACATGCTTCTATGGTAGTGCTTATCCTTCCAATATAAATATTGCTTGGGATTTTATCTCCGAAATATCTGAACAAGTGGATAAGCAGTCTATGTCGTGGGTCCTTTTAGGAGACTTAAACATGATTTTCAGTCAAGAGGACAAAATTGGGGGATTACCCTTTAAAAATTCTGATTGTGAGTACTATCACAATATCTTAAGTAATGCAGGTCTTTTGGATTTAGGATATAAAGGTTATGAATACACTTGGAATAACCACATGGATGATGTAGCTAATATCCTTAGATAGAGTTGTGGCTAATGCTGAATGGAATATTCAATTCCCTAATGATGAGCTTTCATACTTAGTGGCAGCAGGTTCTGATCATTGTCCTATAGCTTTAAATTTAGATACTAGTTTTATCAAACTAGAATATACCTTTAAATTCTACGACACTTGGCAAAAGGAAAGTTATTGTGTACAAACTATTAAGGATTCCTGGAATCATGTTATTAGAGATAACCCAACAAATTCTTTGATAGTTAATCTTCAAACTCTTAAAACCAACTTAGATTTTTGGAAGAAAAAAAATTTGGTCTACCTTCCAAACAAATCAAAAGAATTCTAACTCAAATAGATAACTTGAACAATTCTAGCTATGTTTACAAGAAAGAAGATAAAATAAAGGAAAATCTTTCTCAACTAGAAAAGCTTTATGATACCCAGGAAGCAATAGCAAAACAACAATCTAGAGATAATATGGTCCAATTAGGGGAAAAACACAGTTTTTTCATACTAAAATCTTGAAAAGAAGAAAATGGAATAACATAGAATGCCTAAAAATGAGTAATAATGAAATTACTTTCAAGAGATCTGAAATGCATGAAACTCTCTCAGGTTTTTTCTCAAATATTTTCTCAGCCCCTCCCGTCCCTCTTTCTCCTGTTTGTCCTTTATTTCATAATATTCAACCTAGTGTATCCTTAGAAGAAAATGTTTATCTTAATTCTATTCCTTCGTCTGAGGAAATTTGGTTAGTCATTAACAAATTAAAACCAAATAAATCGCCGGGACCAGGTGGTTTCCCAGCTAGTTTTTTCAAACTCAATCGGGAAACCGTAGGAGAACAAGTCACTTCTTCTATTCAACATTTATTTGAATCAGGAGAGCTTCATCCTGATTTCAACAAAACCTTTCTCTTTCTTATACTCAAAAGTAAACACCCTAAAGACCCTAGTAATTTTAGACCAATTGGTCTTTGCAACACCATTTACAAGATAATAACAAAAATTCTAGCCAATAGGATGAAACCAATCCTAAATACTATTATTTCCCCTTTCCAGGCTGCCTTCCTCTCTAAAAGACAAATTTCTGACAATATTGTTATTGCTCAAGAACTGATTCACTCCTTTAAGAAAAAGAAAGTGAAACATGCTGGAATGGGAATAAAAATTGATATGTCTAAGCCTTTTGATAGAGTAAATTGGCACTTCTTGATCTCTGCAATGAAGGCTTTTGGTTTCGACAAAAACTTTTGTAACCTAATTCTTCAATGCATATCAACTTCATCCATTGCTGTTTTACTCAATGGTTGTCCAGGAAACTACTTCAATGCCTCTAGAGGTCTTGGACAGGGGGATCCTCTATCCCCTTATTTATTCATAATATGTATGGAAATTTTTTCTAGAATGCTCTTATCCAGTGAAGAAGAGAAGATTATACAAGGCATTAAGTTAACTCCTAAGAACCACCCAATATCTCATCTCTTTTTTTTGTTGATGATTGTCTTCTCTTCATTAGGGATGATCTTAAGGAATGTCATAACATTTTACAACTTATAGACAATTTCAGCAAAGCTTCAGGGCAGTTAATTAATTTTGATAAATATGGAATCTTTTTTAGCAAAACAGTCCAACCTAAACACCAGAGAATGATTAGTAAATTACTTAAAATTAAAAAAATTGATCTAAAAGATTCTTACTTAGGAACACCACTCTTTATAGATAAAGCAAAAATAAAACTCTTTGAAGGCATAATTGAAAAGATGGAACACAAAGTGCAAGGTTGGATAGGTAAAATCTTAGCCCAGACTAGTAAAATGGTCCTTAATAAAGAAACTTTGGCAAGTATGGCTAGTTATCAAATGAGTTGTTTTATTCTACCAAAAAAATTTACAAAAAAAATGGATGCTTTGCAAAGGGACTTCTGGTGGGGAAAATAAACTAATTATAAAGGGTATTATCCAAAATCTTATTCTTGTCTTTGTAAACCTTTAAGTAAGGGAGGGTTAGGATTTAGAAATGCTCATAAGTTAAACTTAGCCATGATAACAAAACTAGCTTGGAGGCTTTTAACTGAGCCTGAAGCCCTATGGGTGTCTCAGCTTAAACCTAGGTATTTCAGAAATTCTTCTGCTTTTAAAGCTAAAATTCCCTCGACTATTTCATGGATTTGGAAATGCTTAAGTAAGGGGATTAAACTAGTCGAACAAAACAGTATATGGGAAATAGGAGATGGCATTAGTATTAATATTTGGGATGATAAGTGGATACCAAAATTTGATGAAAATCTTAGTGCTTACAAAACAGTTACCAACTCTCATTTAACACTTGTGAAGGATCTCATTGATCCTTTAACAAAGAAGTGGAATTCTATTTTAATTTTTGAATTGTTTCCCATACACATTGCTAGAAAAATTAGTAACATTAGAATGGCTTTAGATAAATCAGATACTCTAAGATGGCTTCTTACAAACTCAGAAAAATTCACAGTTAAGTCTATGTATAAAAAGCTTAACGAAAGAACAGTGAATCACTATAACCTAGGTCAGCCAGATTCTTTTTGGAAAGGCCTTTGGAATTTAGATGTGTCTCAAAAAATTAAGATTTTCACTTGGAAATGTTTACAAAATGCTATTTCTACTAACCTAAAATTATCTAGATTTATGGAAGATATTCATCCTAACTGTTCTTTTGGATGCCATGAGCTTGAATCCATATAGCATCTTCTTCTTTTCTGTCCTTATGCTAAGTCATTTTGGGCATCTGAACTGTTCCCAGTTGAGTTGAATTTTGAGAGATCCACCACCTTTTTAGATGTTTGTAAGGATTGGATAAGAAAGAAAGATCCAATTATTCCTTTAGAAATAATCTTGACAAATGCTTGGTTTATCTGGAAAGAAAGATGCAATAGAACTTTCGAAAAACATCAGCAAACACATACCCAATTAGCTTTAGAAATACAAAGATTTTTAGATTTCTAGTACAAGGATAAACACTTTGCTTGTCAGATCCCAATTGATAATGTATAAATACCTAAATGGATAACTCCCAGGAGATCACAAAAGAAACTCAATATAGATGCTGCATGGATTTCTATGGATACACCTGCAGGTTTTTCTTTGATTTTCAGGAATGATGCAGGAAAGTTCGAACAAGGCAGAGCAGGACCCATCTCTGCTTCTACCCCAGAAGAAGCAGAAGCTCTAGGGCTGTTGCAGGGAGCTAAATGGGCGACAGAGATGAGATTGTCAAATTTCAGTGTGGAAGGAGATTGCAAAAACCTTTTTGATTACTTCAATGGAAAACCTTCTCAGATTACTTGGCAGAACCAGGCGATTATGGATGAAGTAAAAAAAGAATTTAATTTTTGTCAAAAAATTTTAGGTTTTTTTTATATTCCTAGATTAGCTAACAATGTGGCAGATATCCTTGCAAAGGAGGCAAGATCCTTTTGTAATCTTGTTAATTGGAACAGTGTAGCTCCAACTTGTATTTTGCAAGCTTTAGAAGTAGATATTCCTAATGCTAGGGTTGGAGTTAGCCCAACATTAGAAGAATCTAATATTAATGATGTAAGGGTTTCTAATTCCCTAAGTTAGTCTTTTTGAATGCATTTAAAAAAAAAAAAAAACTAGATTAAGGTTAGAAACGAAACTAATTTTTACGTATTTTTTTTTTGCCATCTACGGTTAGGAAATGAAAAACTCTAGCCGTAACTGGTTTGAAGATTGTTTAAGGCTAGGAATTCAGATTCAAACCTAGCTGGACGAAGATTCGATATAACTTTTTCCTCTTCAATTCACCGGCAACCGTTATTGTTTTTTCGATGAGAGAGAATATTCTTAAGAAGCTAATAACATCATGAAGGGTTGGGTGCGTTGCTGTCATTTCCATGAGTGATTGATCATAATCATGATTTGATGATAATATTTTCATGAAAATATTTCGAGTTATATTGGATATCAAAGTATGATAATCATATGATTCATTGATGTGCTCTGTATATCTGTAGGTCATTAATGTTAATGAGTAAAGAACAAGGGAACAAGAGAAAGATAATGAGTCCAAGAAACAAGAACAAATGATCCCTAATGGAGTGATTTGTGTTGGCACGTAATTACAATGAAATATCTTAAAGCAGAAGGAACTGAAAATTCAAGCATTGACTGCCTAAATTATGGAACTCAACTCAAACTAAAACAGTTGGACATTTTCTCTACCTAACTTAACGCCATGTGAGTTTTTAAAGAATGTAAAATAAAATCTATGAGCCCAATTATTAGCAACCTAGTTCCAACCTTATATAGTCATGTATATTATAGATTTTGTCATTAAAGCTTAAGGATATGTTTGAATGCATGCTAAATAGATGATGGTTTGATTCATGGAATTATTATGGATCATTCCTATCGGTGAGCTGCTCGGCTGCATAACGCATGGCGCGTGGACAACCAAAACATGATCATATATTCATGTGTGTCAGAAATAATCATGGTATGTCTTCGATCTTTCTGGCGATTTGTCACTTATGAATGAGGGTATAACCCATGAGCATAAATACATGATCATGTATGCATGTGTTTCAGAAATAATCATGGTATGTCATCAGCTCTTGAAGCAACAGTGCCTACCGCCTCATCACACTAAGATGATGATCAAACAACACAAAGCTAAACCAAAAATATAACAGCAGGACCGTCTGCTGAACATCTACCATTGAAATCACCCCACTACTAAAAATTGTTATTGATTATAGATTCTTTAGTGGCTTCCTTTAACTTGCCCGACTCTGAGAGCCGCTTTGGTTCAAATGTATCAAAACAATATCCTCCTTTCTGGTTTGAGCTTTGGCCGATGGCCAGTGACTTTGTTCTCATAGTTCGGGATCTGCGCATATTCCTATGTCTCCAAATGACTACCTTGATTTCCATCCTCGACATCCTCTCTCATTCTTAAAGTTAAATTGCCTCGACATCCTCTCTGCAAATCCTCAAATGAGTGAAATTTTAAAGGAGACGACTGGTCTGCTATTTTCTTGAGCATATGGCTGGTTTCAGGATTTGAACATGATCGTTTCAGTATGGGTGTAGCCAAAATTCACCCCTTCAATTCCATGATCACTAATATGTTCACTTTGAACCATCAATCTGTCAACTCCAGCTCCAGCTTCCTTATACAGCTAAGTTTTATGTAGATTATTACTGCTAAGCTTGTAAACTCGGAACTAACCGTAAAAGTAGTTGGACAGAATTTTTGTACCCAATTTGTTTTTACGGTCAGGTATTAAAAAAACCTAAAGAAAACCAACCCATCCGTACATCTATTACGGTTTGTTCTTTAAATCTCAAAACTAGTTGTAACTAAACTTGAAAAAATAGGGTAGTTCCAGTATTTTTTTACGGTTAGGTTTCTTAAACTCGAGACCAACCGTAAAACTTTACGGCTACAAACCCTAACCGTAATTAGATATTCAATTCACACTTATTTAGACATTTAAGGTTAGGATTATTAGATTTGCTAACCATAAAAACATTAGAGAAATGACTTTTTCTCTTAATTGAGTGAATATAACGAAGGGACAACATATCAAATCTATGATTTTCGATTGATGAAGGAGACGAAGTTTAGAAGAAGAAGAGAATGAGCAGATTATTAGATTAAAACTAGGTTTTGATTTTAGTTTTTAAATTTTTATTTTAGTTGAAGGGCAATTTAGACAATTGGTATTGAATCAAGAGTACCCCATAACCAAATTTTTGGTCACTAAGAATCCAAGTGAAGCCCCTATATTGGAAATGTGAAGCCCCGATAATAGGTTTCTATTAAAAGGAACGTCTGAGTGGGGATAAGTGTAACGCCGCCCAATCCAACGTACACTATATGTATGCATGTTTCCATGCGTGGTTATTGAGGGCACCTGAATGAGGCGTAAGTATAATGGTGCATTAATTTTGTTGCTTCGAAGTTCAAGATGCATCAAAGAAGGCATTTGAATAAACGAAGAAGTGTTACACCGTTAATTTAATTATCCGTGAAATTTAAAACCGTCCAAGATTGTATCGGTGGTGCACAACAACATGGTAACACCATGTGGGATAATATATTTCAAAAATATGAGGAACAAACCATGAACATCAATAATCGTGATGCAAAAGGATTGGCAGAACACTTCATTGTAATCAACCAGGAAGTAGCCGCTTATGTTGCATTGATAATGCAAGCCAAGAGAAAAGGAAAGGATAGTGGTCATACTGATGTTGATTTTGAAAGAGAGGTTCGTACAGATTGGAAACGAAAACATGGTAAACAGTTTGCTTTCGAAAGTTGTTATCATATTTTGAAGGGTTTGAACAAATATAATCCCGATCAATTAGCAAAAAATCAAATAGTACCTGAACAGTCACCATATAATTCTTCTCCCTCAACACCAAATTCTTCACCATTTTCACAAGGTCCATCAAATTCTTCACCAGATACCCCTACAAGCTCAAATTCTAACGTAGTTTTCAATAATTATGTTGATGGTAATAATAAGGGAAAACTTCTAGGGAGGAATCGGGAAAAACTGGCTAGAAAATTAGCTCAAGGAGGGAGTTCCGGAGGGTTTAACATGTCGGAGTTTATGGAACATCAAAAGACCGTCACGAAAGAAAGATCCATTGAAAGAAAAATTCAAAACCGGGAGAGTAAGAAAAGTCGTCTTTCTCAAGAAAAATTCCAGTTTGACTATGACAAGCATAACATTCTTCAAGCTAACACCTCAATTATGAATGACCAACAAAAACATTTGTGGCAAATCTAATTTGACAGGATTCAAGCACAGATTGAAAAGCAAGCTGGATTTACTAATGAAGATGATGAGGATGGAATTGATGATGAGTTTGATGAAATAATTCTGATAGATTAATGTAGCAGTAGCAGTTTAAGTTTTAATCTTTTAGTTTAAGTTTTAATGTGATTTGTTTATGCATTCCAATTAATATTAGTTTGAAATGAAATGTTGAAGTTTATCATGACTTTGAAATGAAATGTTGAAATGAAACAGAGGCGACTTGTGCAAAACATTAATATCATTTTGTGAACCCGGAAGACCAAAAAAAGCGTGCCATATCCAGCAATCATAAGAAGCAACAACTTCAAGGATAACTGTTGGTTTTGGATAATGACCTTTATATTGACCAGCCCAATAAACAGGGCATCCATGCCATACCCAATGCATACAATCGAGACTACCTAGCATTCCTGGGAATCCCCTTTCCTCATTCTCCCTTAATATTTGTCTAACATCTTCGTCGGTTGGTTTGCGTAAATATGTTGGACCAAAATGATTAATAATTACTTCACAGAACAATGAAAGGTAAGTGTAAGAAGTTGTTTTACCCATACGAATGTACTCATCATTCGCATCCGCTGGAGTGCCATAACCTAGAATCCTTAAAGCCGAAGTAACTTTTTGTTCAGGACTATGACCTTTAATATTCAATGCATCAAACTGATAATTGAATTGAGGTTCCACTCGACAAATCTATTCAATAATCCTTTTAACCAGATGACAAGGCGTGCAGAATCGACCTTGAAAATTTTGATCAGAGTACACACAATTGGGAAGAAAATAATCGTGCATGAGCTTCTGATGGTAAAATTCCCTCCCTCGATACGTATATCTTCTTTGGGCTCTGGAACTCTTGGTATTTGACCCGTGTGTACAAGCATCAAAATTTCGATTAGTTTATCATCTTCAGCTTCCTCTTCGTCAATTTCTTGCAACCTCATACGATAACTTTCTTGATGTAACCTGAACCTATTCATAATATCTCTTTCTTCATTGGATCTCGACATTGTAATGAAGCTTAAAATTGAGAATGAAGGAGTAATATCTTTAGAAGCAGGTGTGAGTTTTTTGTCGAGGTAAAATTGTGTATATATAGGAACCATGGGGGAACTAGCCGTTGCAGAATAACTACTTGGCGATAACCATTGTACCGCTAACGATATTCTTTCTAGCGAGCGGTATTAACAATATCGACAGCGATAAAGTCTTTATCGCTGGAGATATTGTCAATATCGCTCGCTAGGGATTCGATCGCTCAGCGGTTTCCCCATAGTGGCGCAAATGGTTTGGCATGCCAGGTGGCATGCCAAACACCATTTTTTTGGCATGTACATAGGAATAGGCCTTAGATGATGGATCACAATGAACACCATATAAAGATCTACAACAATTTGTTCCTCTCCATGTTACGGTTCAGTTGGGGGAGATTTGAATGCATCATAGCATTTCTGTCTCCAAATGTGCATGATTTGGCGTTGGTAATGGATGGTAAATTTAGTAATAAGAAGATTAAACTTATAGTAGAAATAGTGGTATTAGCACAACCAAATGGTTCCATCAATTCAATTAGTTTCTTATATTCTATAAAAAGTTTCTTAATTCTTTTCTTATAATTTTGTATTTTTTTAGTAGTTATCTCCGTCGTACCCAGGCGTTTCAGCTCACGTATTTAATGCCTACATCTTTTTTTTTATGGGAAACGGAATATTATTACTAGAAAATATAATACAAGAGATTTACAATTTCGCCTCACGGAATATTAATGCCTACGTCTGATTGTTGGATGATTATATAATGAGCTCCCCATAATAAGCGTGACTTATATGTGCGCCCAACACCGAGTGTTATTTGTATGTCCATTCCACCAAGACGTAAGATATAATATCGCTTAACCATCGTATGGTATTTAAATCAACGTTCATCCTCAGGCGTTAATTATACTTGTGCTTGACTATTTTTTGGTCTTTCTCTCGTTACGTTTCTCGACCGAAAAAACAGGTCTTTTTAGTTTCTAGTCTAGTCTGTAGTTTTTGGACCGCTCCATGACATAAAAAAATTGTGAATTTTAGACATCCTATTAGGCTAAGCACTATGGTAAGCAATTTTGTTTCGCTATAACTTAATTATAGTGAAATCCAACTACTATATCATTTTAGAGTAGCGATATCCCTTAGCTACACTTTAAATTTGATTACATCTGATGCGTTTTGTAGCTGAGGGAAATCACACGGAAACTGAGTTTGAGTGTAATTTCTGGTTTCCACTCTTTTACCCTGAAACTTCCCTTTTTCACTTTTTTATTTACTAAGACTCTTTTTTTTTACCTATTATATCTCCTTTCTTATCTTAATTATCTTTTAACATATATAATAAATATTCGACGGTAAAAAAGTTAGGGGGGGAAGGAAACTGATTCCTATTTTGTACTATTTACATAGCTAAAGGATGCTTTATTCCTATAGTGAGATGACTTTTGGGATCATTTCAAATAAGAGATAACTAACGCCAAGCACTATGGTAAGGATTTTCCCTTCGCTATATAGTTTAATTGTAGCGAAATCCAACCATTATAGTCTTTTGTGTAGCTTAAGTGTAGCGATATCCTTAGTTATAATTAAAAGTGGATCATATCTGATCCAGGTAGTAGAGAAGGGAAATGGACGGAAACTCAGTTTTAGTTTGACAGTTAAAATGGATACTCAGTATCCGTGACATTTTACACGAAAACTGATTATCTGTTTACTAAATTTTATTTTTTTTACCTTTTTTCGTTTACACTTATCTCACATATGATCCTAACCATCTATCAATCTGAACGGCTCTATCTTCTCCGCTGTCGGATCCTAACAGTTATTTTTTCAAAAATTTATCAAAATTCCTCTATAAATACAACTTTATTTTTCTTATCAAATCACTCTAAATCATCTTCCTACAACTTTTTTTTTCCACTCAAATCTCTCAAATTATCTTCTACCTAAAAGTCTTATCTTATTTTTTTTTGCTCATTTCTTTTGTTTGTAGATAACAATGTCGCAAACTCAAACGAAGAAACCAAAACCATAAAGTGATTTACTAGCTTGGAAGTTGTTCACATTGTTACTACGTTTTGTGCTTTAGATGAAGGGAATTTTCCAGATAAGAATAAGTTTTATGAAAAACTTTTTGAAAAATTTGTAGAAGCTTAGGGTGGAAATCCATATAAGCGTACTATAAAAAGTATTCGTAGTTGGTATAGCATAATCAAGACATAAGTGGATAAATATTCTGATGTGTTTAAAGAGTGAATGCAACTAATCCGGCCTTGGATTCTAATAACCGGGTATGTTATCTAAATTGTTAGAGCATAGCTCGGTCCAAGCATTGGTATGTCAAGTTTAGTTGTCGTATTTTAGTGAGTCAAAACTCATCTAAGAGTCGCTTGATTGTGTACTAGAGACAACTTCATTTAGGTTCGACTAGAAAGTCTAGGAATGTTGAGACATACAAGTATTACTCGAAGACCTGAAGAATGTGAAGAAGTAACAAGCTACAACAACGACATCATCCTTCCTCTTTAGGTTAGTAATATTGACTTGAACGGTTTTATTCCTAACGTATCTTTCAAGTCGTGTTATATTAAAAACATAACTGCGAAGCTGTATATTGAATATATTACTCTAGTAGTGAGACATGATCACATGATCATAGTATTAGGGAATTAGACTACGAAGTATAACACTTATCTTTTGAGCTTCGTAGATATGACATCGACATAATCTTATGAATGCTGTTATGATTATATGAATGGGTAAAAGTGAAGATTTCAGCAAACAATGTTTTACATTTGCTTAAAGGAAGTACATTCATGAACTTGTTTTATGAATCGAAAGGGAAATCGCTCGGCTTATTGGTACGGATTTTCATTGCAAATCTTTGGATTACCAATATGTGTGAGATGGTAGAACAGCTCGTAACTTTGTTATGTATCTTGGTACAACTAATCACAATGCATGACTTATGATTTGGTATGACTAGTTTTAATTAATTAGTGTAACTGATCCTAAGTAATCACCTGAGATGGTATGATCGATATCTGTAATTGGTGTGACCGACCATAGAGAGTTATGTAATCGATCCTTGTAATTGGTGTAACCGGTCCTGGTTATTGGTGTAACCGATCCTAGTGACTGGTGTGACTGATCACAAGCAATACCATGTATATATGGTAACCGGTCCTGGTAATTGACGTAACCGATCATGGTAACTGATGTAACCGATCATGTTAACTGATATAACTGGTCCTGGTAACTTGTGTGACTGATCATAAGTGCTTCCATATGAGGGTATAACCTATCTTAGTGATTGGTAGAACCGATTGAACCCATGGATGTGATTTGATATTTAATCAATCACATAGTTTGTCTTGGAATACTGATGAACCACTTCTAAACTTGTTTGGAAGTGTGGTATAATCGATTCCAAGATTGTAAATATGAAAGAGGATTTACAAAGAAGAGATGTCAACATACTTTTAACACGTACAATAACTCTTATCTTTTATTGTTCAAAGATACTCCTTAGTACTCAAGGAGATCCTATACCGAAATAAATTAAGAATCTTTTAATTAAGGTAGTTAGTTTTATATGCCTTAATTACCAGCATTTAAATGCATATCTCTAGAGAATAAAAATTAGTAATGTGCATTTACTAATTGGAGATTTTCTATTTAGAGATTTCGGAAAATATTGGACAAAGCATTTACTGGAATTATGAAAATCGAATGGGCATTTATTGCATATCTTGAGAATACTTTTGGTTTTGGAAATTCATTGGTGTCCAAACATCCTTGGTCTATAAATACCTAAGTTAGCATTTCTAGAAAACTATCCTAAGAGCCAGGCAAACTTCATCTTTTTGTTGTTTCTGGTGGAGCCGTCTAATCGGAGAGGAAAGTACCCTAATTAGGTGAAATCTCTTACGACCGCTCGTTTAAAGACTTTTGTGGGATCAAGAAGTTCTACGAGTACCGTTGGTGAGAAACTAGATAATTGCAGTGTTATTAGTTTTCGATTGATTTGATTGACTAACTGTTGTTGGTACTTTGATTGCACCTAGTTTGTTTATTCTTGAGAATATTCTCTTATGATATAAGATTCACTCAAACTAGATCGAATTATCGACGAGATCTTTAGAACTGTTTGTAGGTCTAAAGACATCTTGTGATAATCCCATTGTTAACAGACTCTATTCTATGTGTTAGAGCATGGCTCGGTTGAACCCAGCAAGCATTGGAATGTCAAGTTTGGTTATCATATTTTAGTGAATCAAAACTCATGTTAAGAAACGCTTGATTATGTACTAAATTCAACTTCGTATAGGTTAGCTTGAAAGTATTAGGATATGAGACATTACAAGTATTGCGAAGTCTTTAAGATGTGAAGAACCAAGGAGCTACAATGAAAACAATCATCCTTCCACTTGAGATTGGTGATATTTGACTTGAACTGTTTTATTCCCTAATGTATCTTTCAAGTCGTGCATATTGAAAACAAAACTGTGAAGCATATTTGGACTCTAGATAGACATAGTATTAAGGTATACAATACGAGGTTTATTTCTTAACCATTAAACTTTTTAGATAAGACATCGCCATAATCATTTGAATGCTATTGTGATTATGTATGGGTATGAGGTGAGGATTTCATCCTCGGGAAAAATGTTTTACATGTATTCTAATGAAGTAAGTTCATAAACTTGTTTGTGAACCGAAAAGGAAATTGCCAGGTGTTATTGGTTTTGTTATGCATTGCATATCTTATGAACAACCAATATGTACGATTGAGTATAACCGTTCACAACTTGTTGTGTTCTTGGTAGAACTATTCACAAAGGCCTGACTTATGTATTGGTATGACTTTTATTAGTGAAACCGATCTTAAGTAATCACCTGGGGTATGATCGGGTTTGTGTGTGTCTGACCAAATTTGGGAGAGGGGAACCGATCCTAGTAAGAGGTGCAGTACATCACAAGGGGGAACCGATCCTTGTATGAGGTGCAGAAAGGTTTATAGAATAAAGAGGAACGGATCCTATGAACATGTGCAATATGTTTTTAGGCAAAGGGGAACCGATCCTATGGACATGTGCAACACATACAAGTTAGATACCAAATATATGTGGGGAACCGATCCTAGTACCTAGTCAGCCGAATTTCGGTAAGCTAGTGTGACTATGCATAATACTCACATGGAGGTAGAACCAAAACTTGTTTTGGTAGAACCGTTACACCCATGGTTTGTGATTGAGTGTTACTTGATCAATCACATAGTTCTTGAAAGTCATATGAACCAATTCTAAACTTGTTTGGAAGTGTGGTAAATCGGTTTCAAGTGAGTAAGTATGAAAAAGGACTTGCAAGAGAAAGATGTCGACACACTTTGAACACGCGCATTAATGTGTATCTTTTATTGTTCAAAGATATTCCTTAACAACTAAGAAGGAAGTAAATCCCAAGATCGAATTTAAATAAGTTAAGAATCTTTTAATTAAGGTTTTTAATTATATATGGAAAATAAGAATTAGTAATGTGCATTTGCTAATTAAAGATTTTCAAAGGAGATTTCGATCATAAATTTGGACAGTGCATTCAGAGGAATTATGAAAACGAATCCGGGTTAATATGGAAATATCTTGAGAATATTTTCGATTTTGGAAATTCCTTGGTGTCCAAACTTCCTTGTCTATAAATACTTTGAGTTTTCATTTCTAGCAAACTAATCCTTCGTGACAGTAAACTTCCTATGTTGTATTGTTACTGGTGAAGCCGCCTATTCGGAGAGGAGAGTAACCTAATTAGGCGAAATCACTTACGACCGCTCAATTTAAAGTCTTCTTTGGGATTGAGAATCTCTAGTGCGTACCGTTGGTGGTAAACTAGATATTGCGGTTTATCTTTAGTTTTCTTATTGATTTGATTGACTAACGGTGGTTGAACTTTGATTGCACCTAGTTTGTTTATGCTTGAGAATGTTCTCTTCTGATATAAGATTCTCTCAAACTAGTTCAAGGTTTCGACAGGGATCTTTAGACTATTGTTAGATCTAAAGATGATCTTGTAATAATCCCTTGTTAACAGACTCCGTTCTGTGCGTGATTGATCACAATAGATTCAAGTAGTTGTGTGCATGTGTTTATTGAAGATCTAAGAATATTTGAAGACAAAGAAGAAATAAAAGATTTCTATCTTGGTTTTATAATCTTTGGTGTGCACAATACTTGTTTTGGTAAAAGAGGATCCAATTAATAATCGGTTTATCCTTGTGGTAGATTGGATTGATTAATTGAGAAGATCGGCATCAACACAATTCTTTGGATTAAGAGCGTTGTTGGGTTAATCTTAACGATTACCTTTTGGTGATTGATTATAAGATAGATCTTGGAACCTGGCAAAGGAGTTTATGTTAAGATAAACATAAGAGCCTTTGTGCAACTCGTATCACTTGGTTGAAGAGAGCTGATACCAAACAGATTTGTTGTTCCTTTACTGTTTGGAATATGAACCAAAGGAATTGGTCCAAGTACGTGACTTGTTTACAAGTTGGAGGCGTTGGAATACAGACGGAACTAGGTGAACTATATGTTTAGTTGCTTGGTCTCAACTATACGAAGCTGGTTTATTTTGTATAGAGGCTTAATCCTGAGAGTATTCAATTCTGGACTAGGTCCCGTGGTTTTCTGCATTTGTGGTTTCCTCGTTAAAAAAAATCTTGTTGTGTCATTTACTTTATATTTTTGCATTATAATTGTTTTATTATAATTAAAGTAAATTGCACAAACGTTAATTCCTATTTACTTGATACGCGAATCCTATTGAGTTTGGTTAAGTCCGAACCTTTGTATCAAGTAAACATACTTCGTTGTTGTATTGTCTCGATCTCGTATCCATAGACGATCACACGAAGTGTAAACCAATTAGTTGCATTGTCTCGACTCAGTACATAGACAATCACTTTCATAGAAATGACTTATAGGAAGGAAAAGTTTTAGCTTGAGGTATATTTGGGTACCCTCACCTTTTCATGATTAATTAAGTATATCAGCATCAACATAATTCTTTGGATTAATAGTGTTGTTGGCTTAATCTTAAACGATTACTTCGGTAATTGAACATGAGATAGATCTAAGGACTTGATGAAGGATTTTATGTTAAGATAAACGAAAGAGCCTTTGTCCGACTCATATCACTTGGTTGAATAGAGTTGATACCAAATAGATATGTTGTTCCTTTACTGTTTGGAATACGAACCAAAATAATTGTTCTAAGTACGTGACTTATTTATAAGTTGGAGGAGTGGGAATACAGACGGAACTAGGTGAACTATAGGTTTAGCTGCTTGGTATCAACTATATGAAGATAGGTGTAATTTTGTGTAGCGGCTTAATCCTTAAAGTATTCAATTCTGGACAAGGTCCCGGGGTTTTTCTGCATTTGTGGTTTCCTCGTTTACAAAATTTTGTTGTGTCATTTACTTTATATTTCCGCATTATAATTGTTTTATTATAATTAAAGTAATTCACACAAATGTTAATTCCTATTTACTTGATAAGCGAATCATATTGTGTTTAGTTAAGTCCGGACCTTTTTATCAAGTACCATACTTCGTTGTTGTATTGTCTCTATCTCGTATCCATAGACGATCACACGAAGTGTAAACCGATTAGTTGTATTGTCTCGACTCAGTCCATAGACAATCACTTTTGGAGAAAGGACTTATAGGTATAAAAGAAATTTAGCTTCAGGTATATCTGGGTACCCTAGCCTTTTCCATTGGTATCAGAGCAGGCATACACGAAAAGATCTAACAATCTGTGTTTGGTGCAATCCAACCTATAAGATATGGACCAAGGCAAAGTTAAGCGAGAGTGAAAATTAAATAAAGTCTCGATTAACGTGTCACAAGATATGTGCTCTAAAGGAGAGTGTTCTTCGGTCTCAGATTATTCAAACGATGAAACTTCTAGCGAGGCATTTTTGAGTTCTATTCTTGAGATCTCTGATGAAAGATCAATTGTGAAAACTTCTGAACTAAAAGAATTGAGTAAACAATTCCTTTTTTTGCTCAAATGAACTTCCCTTGACTCTTGAAAGAGAACGAGATTTAACATTGAAGCTTAAAAATCTCTATAAAGAGCATGAATCACTAAAAGAAGAATTCACACAACAAGTTTGTGACTACGAAAAAAGGATGAATACTGAACGCCATTGTGTAGATACTTGTGAAAAAGATCTGGAAAAATCTCAAGAAAATATCTGTCATTTGGATAAAGAGCTTGATGACTCTAAAATAAAATTGAACTCTCAACAAGTGTGTTTCAAATAAAAGGAAGAAAATCTTCTTTTTAACATAAGGTGTTTAGAGGAATCTGTCAGCACTACTCTCAATGAAAAAATTTCATTAAAAGAGGAAATCTCTATGTTGAGAAAAATGAATTAGATTTCAAACAACCTTTCTTCCTTATTGGAGTCAAGAAGAAACCATGGAGACACATGTGGCTTAGGATTTGAAGGAAATAATACTGTGGTTTCTAACAATGAAATCAATTTTGTCAAATCCGCGTGTACTCAAACAAAGGAGTCTCCAAAAGAAAATACTCATTTAAATTTTTCGGAAATCTGCAGGGACAACCAAACAGTTGATGATCAGTTATACCAAAAGAAGGAGAATGATGAAAAAGAAAAGATATCAAAGCTAAGGAGAACAAAGAAAAATAGAGGAACGATTAACAATCCTGCACAAACATGTAATTACAGACACTCTCGTAATATGAAATGTTATTATTTTTGTGGTAGAAAAAATCACGTTCAGAAGTTATGCAAGATTCATAAAATGCAAAATTCTCTTCGTTTTGTCTCAAAGGAATTGGAAAAAATAAACCTTGATTCTCATCTCTTATCAAACAGAGAAAATGACTATTATCTTGATTTTTGGTCTACTCAGTATTTACCAAAATCGATTAAAAAGGGGCATAAGAAAAATGAGTTTAGACAGGCAAGATTTGTCCCTCATCCTTTAAAAGAATCAGCCTCTGAATCATTCTCAGATTATGATGATGTATCGTATCTCAAGAAATGGAAGAGAAAGAACAGTCAAAAATGATACACTGTTGCATAAGAACAAATTTATATGTACCCAAGAACTCCTGTGCTATAGAAATCTGTTTAAAATAGGTAATATCGATTATTTCCATTTAAGAAATATTACCGAAAATCTTTGTCTATAAAAAGTTTTCCTTTTTATAAGTGGTAAGATCTTATAAAGACCTTACTCCCATTCGAAACCTTCATGGTTTTCAACAATGAATGATTTAAAAAATGGTATATCTGATTTTATATATTCCTGTAGGTTTCATGATCTTTTAACCAAAAAAATTCATATAATTCTTTTCACTGAGAATAAAAGGTCCTACAGCAAATTTGTGGGAGAATATTGTATCCAGGAAGTGGGAAGTATTTTAGATTCCTCTAACAAAGGAAGATTCGAAATTTGTTCTGATTTGTGCTCATATCAGATTATGCCCTCTCTTACTGAAGTAAGGGCTACTAGCTTATGTGAAGGAGTTATCGAATTGATAGGACGAAAGGAACTCTTAAAAGAATTATCCTTTGTTGCTCGAAAGGAAATTATTTTCCATACTATTTGTTGGGTATCTTACAGAGACTTTCGTGATCTTTAAATGATTAGTTTCACTCCAACAATCTTGAAATGTGTGAAGAGAACCTTGATGAAATCATGGAAATAGAAGATAACAAGGATGAATGAGTTCAATTACTTAATCTAGAAGAATAGACATCAATTTTTGATTTCTTTCATTGATTGTATTGGTCTATTATGAATAAAATTATTTAATTAGTAATTTTTCTTATGATAGTTTTCGGTTTACATAGCATGTGCTTGCTTTTATCTTATTGCTATGTATGTTTATGACATGTTTGATTTCGGTTTTACTACCTTAATATTCGATCTCATATATTGTGAACCCTTATGGTTTGGGTGACTTTTTGATTTAGCAGGATCAAGTTCTAGCCCATGTTGGTAGGATTTATCAAAGAATCATGAGGGGTACTGGTAGAAACAATATGTGAAAAAGTCACAATATGTTGAATCGGTTTTGGTTTAGCATAAAATCATATGTGTTTCGACGGTTTTCAACTCTTGCTTGCAATTGTTAAAACCGTTTTCAACCTTTCTCTGGTAAAGGTTGAAGGTCGTTGTTATTCTTTTGTTTTCACATAAGGATGACAACATGATGATATTTCAATATCAATTTTCCCTGGATGAAAATGCAATCATATTGGAGAAGTGGATGCGAAATTTGAGGTAAGAATCTTGTTAGTTAATTGTTTTCCTGTTTAAGAAAAGCTTTAGTTTATATTATATATATTTATTGATTTTGCTTAACAAAATTTCGGTTCAATTGATGTTTTATTCCATGATGTGTGTGTGGATGTATGTGATTCAATTGGTTCCGGTTAAGAAAAACTATTTTTATCTTGCTTTATTGTGTGATATCAATTGTTTAGGCTTACAAAATTTCGGTGCAATTGCGGTGCTTTTTATGTCTATGTTGTTTCAATTGCTTTCGGTTGAGGTGAATAATTATGCAAGTTGATTTATGTTGGTTTGTATGAATTATTTATGGCTTAACGAAATAAAAGGTGTACGGGATGAGTTGTTTAGTTCAATTCGATTCCGGATAAGAGAAACTAAGTTAATTCTGATCTTAGTTAGACTTATCGAAGTGAGGTTTCTGTTATTAAAGTCTAATCGAATGACTTAACAAGAAATGCTAGTTAACTAACCTAGTACTTGTCTTGTTTAAAATTGAAAGGTCTAAGTTTATGGATAATTGAACCTGATGAGAAAATAGAGTTATCTTTATTTTGGTCTTATCGAATTAAGCGATTGTTTTTGTACAATCGGTTTAGCAAAGGGACTAAGGTGCTTAGTTAAATTTTTTTTTGCTAAACTAAATTGAAAAAATTGTTTCGGACAATTGTTTCCTTGGTAACATATCAAAATAAAACTACTTGTAGTTTCGGTTTTGATATTGGTTATCAGAACATGATGTGTGTAACCCTCGTGCCTAAATCTACAGGTTGCAAGTCTATTTTGAGATTTTTAAGATTCTTTTCGTGTTATCCTTTATTTTTTCGTTTCTTTGTCATTTTTGTGACAAAAAGGGGGAGAAATATATGGAGTAAACATGTGATACTGGCATTGATTTTATATTGATTGGTATCGCTAAGGAAAAGAACATTGGTGCTTGAACGTTTATCTAATGAAATAGAGAAAGCACAAACTAGGGGGAGTAACATGCCATATAAATTGGTATAACAAAGACGTGCAAATTGAATATCTACCTATCTTCCTTAGGGGGAGTATTAGCTTTGTTGTTATAATGTCAACAACGGTATTTTCACGGATTGAATGTAAGCAGTTTACCGTGTTGTTGAATTAGGGAATCAAGCGTATGTGTAATGAATTCTTGTAATTTGTTTATCCATATGATGTAAGAGTTTTGTCACTAAAATTGACAAAGGGGGATATTGTTAGAGCATGGCTCAGTTGAACCCACCAAGCGTTGGTATATCAAGTTTGGTTGTCATATTTTAGTGAATCAGAACTCATGTTAAGAATCGCTTGATTATGTACTAGAGTCAAATTCGTATAGGTTAGCTTGAAAGTATTAGGATATGAGACATTACAAGTATTGCGAAGTCTTGAAGATGTGAAGAAGAAAGGATCTACAATGACAACAATCATCCTTCCACTTGAGGTTAGTGATATTTGACTTGAACTGTTTCATTCCCTAACGTATCTTTCGAGTTGCGCATATTGAAAACAAAACTGCAAAGCATATTTTAACTCTAGATAGACGTAGTATTAAGGAATACAATACGAGGTTTATTGCTTAACCATTAAACTTTGTAGATAAGATATTGCCATAATCATTTGAATGTTATTGTGATTATGTATGGGTATGAGGTGAGGATTTCATCCTAGGGAACAATGTTTTACATATGTTCTAAGGAAGTAAGTTCACAAACTTGTTTGTGAACCAAAAATAAAATTTCCAGGTGTTATTGGTTTTGTTATTCATTGCATATCATATAAACAACTAATATGAGTGATTGAGTATAACCGCTCACAACTTGTTTGTGTTCTTGGTAAAACTATTCACAAAGTCCTGACATATGTATTGGTATGACTTTTATTTGTGAAACCGATCTTAAGTAATCACCTGAGATGGTATGATCGGTGTAGATGGGGAAAAAAGATTTGCTGGTTTTTATGGAATTGAGGAGATGACTGTGCGGAGGCGACTCCTTGAACCGAGCAAAATGTTCAACCTCGCACAGATGCACTGCAAGAAGGGAGTGCTTTGAATTCGAGAGATCAATTTGTAGTACTCCGGCCTAAACCAAGACAATGTCCGTTCCAGAGTAAATTCGGTCACAAGAGAGGATGGGTCGATCTGTAGGAGGGAAGCTGAGAAATGTGTGGAATCAATGGTAATCAAAGATTGTAGGTGTGTTGTGAATTCTTGAATATGATAAGTTCTGAATGATTGAAATTGCTCAGTTGAGAGTAATTGCTCAATTGATGAGTTGATGATCCCGTGATTCAATGAGACGTGAGATTCTCGTCGTTGTTGATGTTGTTGTTTTAATCATGATTCAGAGAATTATTTATATTACTAGAATTGTAGATAACATTATCCCATGAAGTGTGACAGTTGATGGAATCAAAGAGTGGAGAGATGGAAATAGTGTTTGAAACCAGTTGCTCATCGTGCAGAGACTTGGTTGATTTTCCACCCACTATTTTGTTAACTCCTTCAACTGATTGCACCACTTGCTCACATTCCATCGTGTGTTTGAACACACATGCCGTAGACCGCCATACCAAAACCCTAGTTGATATCCCCCCAAGTGACATGATTGATGTCTCGTGGTTAGTTTAGTCAGTTGCTGACTTCGTGATATCATGGGACGATGAGTCCATGTATTTACTGAGTTAAACATGATTTTGTAAAAATATCCTGAAACTCATGGATTGAACGTGGGCATGATCCTCATGTTGATAGTTGAGGCGATCAAGTATTGCTCATTCGATGATTTGCTGAATATTGATAGTTGAACCAATATTCTCTGATTTGAGCAAGTATTGCTTATCTGAGCAAGTGTTGCTCATCTGATGAATTATTGGCAGCGTGACCAAAATAAAATATTAATTAAAATACTGGTATTTGAACCGAGTATAATTAATAATAATATTGATCATGAGATCGTAAATTTATTAGTGTTTGAATCTGGAATTATAATCCTTGGACTCAGAAACCCTAATTTGATCAATTGATGACCACTTCATGGTTTGTTAGGAATTGAACCATGGAACGAAGGAAGGATTGGTTTCATGAGACCGTGGGTCAATCATGTAACACCCATATGCTAACGTGAGCAAACACCAAGACCTCTTGAAGAGTTGGTGACTTGTTGATGAAAGAATGATTAAATGCTGGTTTAATCATTTATTCGAATTACTGCTGGGTTCAGTATTAGGTGATAAAACCTAATTAATTACGAATAAGTGGAGGACCGACCAAGGGGTCATAAAACCGGACCTGGGTGGTCACGAGATCAAGTGTTGATCGTTCCATGAAGTTCCAAGTCGTTTGGAAGAGTTTTGGACCTAATACGTGCAATTGCGCAAATTAGGTCAAATTGTGAACATATGTAAGACCGGATCATTGAGAGACAAAGAGCCAACCTTGGTCGGTCAAGGTAACATTCTCATGTCCCCAAAGTGTTCGTATCTCAGTTCTAAGAATTTTGATATTTTCATATGTGTGTTTGAGCAATCATTTTAGAAAATATGAAGAAACCAGGGTTTTTTTATAAAACCGTCAAAACTTCATGAGATGAAGGAAAAATAATGAAAAAGTGAAAGAATTATGAAGTGTGGGACCAGCCATGGCCAAGGCATGGCCGGCCGGCCAGGGGCCAATCCCACACGTTTTCCAAAAAAATTCATAATATTTTCATGATTTTAGGGAAATATGATAAAATCAAGGAGTTTTGCTAAAATTAAAGAGTTTTGGTCAAATCAAGGAGTTTCCATGAGATGAGGGAAACATAAAAAAAAAATAAAAAAAAATAAGGGATGTGTGGGCATGTGGGACCGGCTTGGAGCATAGTTGGCCGGCTAGGGCCCGGTCCCGTGTGTTTTCCCTAATTTTATGTATTATTTCACAATTTAAAGGAGATTTCATAATTTGAAGGAAATATCATGAAATCAAGGAATTTCATGGGATTATGAAAACATGAAAAATATAAAAATAATAAAAAGGGACGTGTGGGGCCATCTAGGGTTTGGCCGACCGGCAATGGCCCGTGCACACGGTTTTCCTAATTTTATATTACTTATCATGGGACCAAGGAAATATCATGAGAATAAGGAGTTTTCATGAAATTAGGGAAATAATAATAAAATAATAAGGAACCATGAGGTGTGGGGCCGGATGGGACCAAGGCATGGCCGGTTGGCCAATGGTCACGCCCCACAATATTCTTTCCTAATTTATATTATTTCTTTGGTGTGAAATAAATACCATGAAACTGAGGAGTTTCCTCAAAACGAAGGATATTTGTTCAAATGAAAGAATTTTCATGAACTCAAGGAAAATAACAAAAAATATGATAAAAATATGAAACTGGCGTGGGATTGACCCCGGAACGGTCGGCCGGTCAGTGGGCCCATGCTCCCAGCGCCTTGGTCAATTTTTAATTATTTATTATTTTCTTTCCTATTTTGCATAGGTTCATCGTCTCGTCGTATTTTGAAATACTCGTTCGTGCGGTGATTGTTAGTGCATCGCCGTTGAGTACACTTTCACCATTTAAATCGAGGTTGTAGATGGAGGTAGCTCAGATGACCGTGCATTGAATATTCATTACTAACCCAAGGATTTCTGCTGGAAGAACCATGGTTTGCAGTAATGAAATATTCTGCGAAAATATTTGAATATTTTCGAAAATTCTGTGGATGAATCCAAGAATTTGGGAATAATTAACTTATGGCTCTATACTAGCAAAGCAAGCTGTCTAGGAGCATTAATTATTCCGATATGAGCTTTCTGGAGCTTCATATCCTTTATATAGTCAGGGTAAACTCGTTGTTTGTATCCTGAAGATGTTATCGCTCTATACTAGCAAAGCAAGCTGTCTAGGAGCCGTCCATCTCGTGCTACTATATAGAAATAATTACTGAAGTGTTCAGTATTCATGAGATATGTTGTTGTCTAGCCGTGAGACCACATATCTACATGTACTCTAAGAGAAAGTATTCTCAATCAAAGGATTCGATGAGAGACCCGTGTCTCAATACAGATATGCCATTGTCTAGCTGAGAGACTACATATCTACATGTATTTTGAGAGAAAGTATTCTTAGTCAGAGGATTCAATGAGAGACCCATGTCTCAATACTCGCATATGATTGTTGGATCATAAGTTCATATAGTTATGGGTTTACAATTTTAGCCTTCGTCGAAAATCCACCATTTACATTAAGTCCCCTGCTTAGTGAGGAAAGCCGTGTTCCTCACTCAGCATTGAATGGTGATTTTCTAGTCATAAACAATGTAAGTAATTGAACTTAGTTGTAAGTTAAGATGTTACCGGACGAGCATACCATGACTCGAATGAATATTCCAGTGACATGCTAGAGCGTCATTTGATGATCATAAATTGGTGTTGAACCGCTGATTTGGACGACGCATCCTTGGTCGTTTAGGATTCGCGAGCCGAGCCCAATAAGGAAATCCTTAGAAAATTAGGTTTTGGAAATAAAATTTGATATAAAAGGAATTTTTCCTTTTTTTTTCCCACATGACCAGAGCTTCATCACCTCTCCATCACCTTCACGCCAGCATCAGAAGGATATAAAAAAAAATCGCCGGACCACCTGCGCCGCCGCCGTCGCCGCTACCGTCCGGCTGTTTTCTGCCGGCGCCGACATGTATGCGTCCAAAAAATAATAATTGTGTTTGCTGATGTTCGTAAGTTCTATGGGTTGTTCACATATTGATCATGATAAAATTATATACAAGTGTGGGTTTCGTCGAAAACCTTCGTTTTTTGAAAACGTATGTTCGTTTGATCGTTAGTTTTTGAAAACTAATAATAATCCCTGATTTAGTAGATATTTTTTCTTCATATATGAATATTTAAGTCTAGTGATAAAACTATGTTTATGAGATTTCATGTGAGCCAAAGTTTTATCATGAAAAAGTGAATTTTCACAAAACAGAAGTAAAATCTTCGTTTTAAGGAATGACGATGATACGAAGAAAGAGTTCTTCTTCTTTATATATATATGAACTTGTGTCCAGTGATAAAATTTTGTGTATGAGATTTCATGTAAATCAAAACTTTATCTTATGATGTGTGAGTTTTCACAAAATCGAAATAAACCTTCGTTTCAAAGACGTATGGCAATACGAAGGAAAAGAATTTTCATAAAATCATGGTCTATTCATGGATTTTTTTTTTTTTGAAACCGTGAAGTATCCACAGTACTTTATTTTCGTGAGTCTTTCTCACGTCGAATTTTTTTTGTTTATTTACGTGAGTAAATAAAATGTTTTCTTTATATATATATATGCAAATATATATTATTTTCTCTAAAATCAAAACTTGAGTTTTGTGCAATACTATTTAGAAATAAACAATTTTTTATGATGAAATAATGTTTTAGTTTTCGTAATTCCATGGTGAATGCTCACACAGTAGAAATATTCATGATTTTATGAAAAATCTGAGTTTTGTACGTCCTTTTTGTAGGTTTCGAAAAGACGAATGATTTTGAGGCGTTAACTCTAGTATTATTATCACTACTGCTAGTGGAAGCATAAAAAGGTAATAGTTAAGAGTTACTGGTTTTTAGATTCCGGTACGAGCACTTTTAACTTCCTCATTCCATTGACATTTGCATACTGAATCGTAGCATTGTGTGCATGTTACAGCTGCTTTGCAAGCATGTCTAATCCTCAAGCTAATGACGCTTTCAAATATGATACGTGTGTGGATGATGATGCTTCCAGGGAAGATTCACACATAGACGATATCTCCAAGGATGATTCGTGTACAGAAGAGACTTCCATTGGCGAAGATGAGACTCCTGGAATCAAGAACGTTCCAAACATAGAAGATGCCTTCTTTATAGATCAAGGACCTGAAAAGTGTCTCAAAACTCCATCCTTTCATTTTCTGATAAATCCCATAGAGGTTACTCAAAATAAGTTGGTGACACCTCAAGGAGCTATTCGGTTTTGTCTCGAACGAGGATATTTTTCTGCATCAGTTATTGAGTTCAAACTTTCTCGACGGCCCCTGGAAATGTTTTCTAGATGGTCTAGATATATGATGTATTTTCCTCGTGTTCAAGCCAAGTTGCATGATGCACGAGTAATACGAGCTATTCAAGCCTCTAGAGATTTATTCATTTTTCATGATGCACGAGGTACTGTAGCTCTACTTGCTCAATGGTGTATTCCAACTCACTATTTCATATGCAGATGGGGAGAGTTTACCATTACTTTAGAAGATGTAGTTTCCATGTTGCACCTCCTAATCACAGGTAATCTTCCTGAAAGTTTTTCTCCAGAGGAAGATGCAATCTCCAACGTCTTGACAACCGAAATGGAGGAGATTAATAAGGCGTCTGGCAGCAAAGGTTTTTATGCTCATTGGTTGATACACTGGTGGCCAAAACATACTCGTCCTCATTGTCCAGTTGACGGTACGTTATCCATTGTTGCTTTCTTGTGCTTATGGATGTCCAGAGATGTATTTGAAGATGCTAGAAATTTGTTGAAGCCGTTCGTGATTCCTTTTGTGATTAAGATGGCTTAGGGTGAGAAACTCCCAATAGGTAGCTTATTCTTGGGTTCTCTGTATTCTAACTTGGACTCCTTGATTATAGACTCCAGCGTCTCAAATGGTTTCATGAAGATTGAATGTTATGCCAACGCAATGTTTCTTCTAGCTTTGATGTGAGAGCATTTCAAGAATTATGCGCCCATTCCATGGACTATCTTGCTTGGATTGAACACTGATGCTCGCCATGTGTTCTCGGAAAAGGCTAATGCCAGGATTATGATTTGGTCCACAAAGTAAACTCGGCTCAAGACTCGCTTCATTGATGTCCTGGATCGTAAATCTGAATTCAATTTCCACCCATGGGTCTCAGTTCCCTATTACATCTCTCAATTCAAAACCTTCAATGATGAAGAAAGCATGATTTTGAAATCTGGTGCTAACTTGGACAATGGTGAGAGAGATTTTATGCTGAGTTGTACTCCCGGTCATCTGATATCCATAATGCATGGCGAACTCTCAGTGGAAAAATACAATATTGATATGGCGTCTCGGTAAATGGGTATGGATCAGTGTGTTCCAACTCTTCGAAGAAGAAAACCTTCAGTAGATCAGTTCATGACTTATTTGGACCGTACTCATGTGGAGGGGAGTGAATTCTAGTTCCCCAGTTCTGAAAGAGTTTCATATATAACTCCGGGTTTCATAAGCTTTTGGGGTCAACAGCTCGAATGTTTACTTGATTTTGTGAAAGTTGAGCAACCTTTAGTGAAGGAGCCTCCTTCCCCTGAGATGATTGCTACTCGACCAAGATTGAAGCATTTCCCTGGTATTGATAAACGAAAAACATCTCCAGGATATTCACCGGTAAGTATCTTTTGAAGTCTTCATAAGGTTTTAATGATTGCGTTTTGATTGATGCATCAAAAAAATTCTTTTTCACAGGGCAGTCGTAATGTAAGACCATGAATTGATGTAGACCTCTCAAAAATTGAAGAAATCGTTCATGGTGGAGAATGCAGGAGTAAGAATTATAAGATGTTACCTAACACCATAAAGTCCCCAGTGACTTGTTTGGTGAGTTATCGATACTTCTTTCATCATGAATTCTTCTCATCCGCGTAATTAGAATCTTAAAACCATCTTTGTTATTCCGTTGCAGAATTTTACTCCATCGAGTATTGATGGTTTTCAGTTTTCTACTGCTGGGCAGACTGTTTCTGACTCGGGTATTGAAGAAGCCGAAGTAAGTATTCTTTTATATAGCAAACTAGGTATCACCAGGGCCTTACGTCCCCGGCTCAACCTCTCATCAGATGTAAGTGGCGTTTTTATTTAAAATAATTGTTACAATGAATATATCGATCCTCGTGTTATCAAGTGCAAATAATAGATTAGTTATTCTTGGTTGTAATAGAAAACTCAAATAATCACTTTTAAGTAAACAACAGGTATTCTAATGAACTGAAAATAAGTATCTCAATGTTTTATCTTTAGATAATACTTTGCAAACACTTCGAGGACATAATGTTTTCAAATTATGGCCTCGAAGTGTTTCTATATACCCAATTATACGATTTATAAATGTCATGTTATCATACGTCTATTTGGTTACTATAACTTTTTTATATATAGATATTTTTGATATGATGATCATTTTCACTAATTAGTTTTCATGTGGTGTTTAAACTATTGGGAAAATCTCTTTACACATGATATATAAATGTTTATGTATATTCCTAGGTTGATGAGGCCATGTTGCATCCTATCTTTATCAAATGTTCCAAGGTTATTTTCATTGGAAACTTCCGTCGTTATATACATTGATTTTTTGTATGATTATTACTCCACCAGCATTGTTCCATGTTAGTAACTGATAGACACATTTTTGTGTATGATATAATCTCAATTGTATATATTGTTAGTGCTCGATTTTGTATTTATTATGGCTTTTTGTGTCTTTGTAGGTGTTTTTGGAGAAATAAGCTTTTGCGGGAAAATTAGATCGAAAAGTGGTATTTGCGCTCGTGGGAGAAAATCACTAAAGGCACCACTCATTTGGATAAGGGGCACTCAATTACTAAGGGGAACCTCACTGCTATTTGTACCCCAGATGTGTTATTTACACCCATTGCTATGGTCACCCCCAGATTACTACGTGCATCCTTTCTTCACGATTCAAGGAATGGATTTTGGAGGGAAACAATAAAGCACCTGCGTGAATTTTTTGGAATCAATTTCAGCATGATTTTCTCGGGTTTCTTTAGTGATTTGGATACCTAGTGACCCATTATGATTAAACAGGATTGGTAATGAGTTTCAGTTCGAAAGAGAAGGGAAATATGGTCATGGACGATACAACAGGAGCATATATTCTTGGGCTTTATGGATCGCATTTTCAATCGTGTTCTTTGGATATTTTCATGCGCTTTAATTGAGACTGGATGGATATATCAATACAGGATTGTTAGTTGAACTATTTACGTGAAAAAAAGGGCTTCTATATATATCTCGATGAAAAAAGGGAGTTGATATAGTCACGGATTTTCTAGAAATGAAATAAGGAAAGAACGTGGAGAGTATGGGAGTTTCTTAGCTGAATATTCGATTCTAACCAGTTCATGAGAGTATCTATGTGCTACAGACGTGTAAACGAGATAAGAAAGAAAATAAAAGTCTGAAACTTACGAGGGAGGAAAAGATAAATCATTGAAGATATTCTCGTGATATGTTTCACCTGTGGTGCATAAATAGGACCTTTGGGACACAAAAGAGGGGTTTCGGGAGTTTGGGGTGGAACCATATAGCAGAGAAGTACCGGAGCTGAGGTCGGAGAAAAGAGAACTGAAGAACTCGTTTCTACATGTTCAGGCGAAGAAGAAGAATAATAGATCACAGATAAAAATAAACAATCATCTTTTCTCTGTAATAGTATCCCAACTGTAACAGTGACGTCTGTAACAGTAAAACAGTGTTGCGAATTTCCGTCTGTTATATTTTCTTCAATAAAACACCTATTTGAGTTATGGATTATTATTTTGAGCGTGTTTTCGACATGAGGAGCTAAACCCCAATACTGGGATGACGGAGGAAGCCATACTTCATGCGTGTGGTAATTATATTTAATTCTTATTTGACTTTTGCACTAATTAAAATTGAATTAGGATTTTGATTAATTATTTGTCATCTCGTTTGATGGGTCATGCTTTCTTAGATGTTTTGATGTCCCATGCTTAGGATTTACAACTAATATTTTGAGAATCTACCTTGGCAAAAATAAGAGTCCATGTCTTTATTGAGCTATAATTGTTAAAAGAATTAATATTTGAATCGCATGAATGAGTTTATGGTGGAATCCCAAGTCCTAGTATCTCTCATTATCGTGACAATCTTGTATATATATTAAGTATAAAATCAATCTCTACAAGTCTTTGAACGAACTTTTACAACCACTTTCTACAACAACATTAAAATCACATCAATTTTTGGCGTCGTCGACGCGGACTTGTATTTATATTTGTTTTAGGTTTATTTTTATTATTTTTGTTCTCTTTTACGCCTTTGGTATTTTTCGATTATTTTCAGATTTGGAGCAAATCTACAAGGAAATAAAAAGTGCTATAAAAGGAAAGCGAAGCCAAAGAAAGAAAGAAAAGAGGAATCCAAAAGGAGTGAAGAAGATTTTGTATATAGTTTTTATTTTTAGAAACTGTAACAAAAGAAATTTGACGGAGAGGGAGGTTTTTGGCGATTTTAGGGTTCTTGTGAGGGGGAATTGGATTTCATCTGATCAATCCATTTTATCTCCATCCTCTAATCTTGCAATCGTTCTCATTTTATTCCCCTTTCTTAGAGCTTCTGATTAACCCCTTTTCCTAGGTCTTTCGTATCCTCTGGCTACCCTTTCTGTCTAGGGTTTTTGGCTTTATGGGTTTTTATTTTTTCAATGGAAGTTTCTCAGCTCTGCTCTACTGATGATTCGCAACCTTCCTCAGATTCTCAGGGTGATTCTCAACCTTCCTCAGATTCTCAGGGTAGCTTCATTCAGTGCCCCTTTCAGGGCTTTGATAAGTGTACAAACAGGAGAGGAGGTAGAGGGTACGTCCGTGCTTCACTGATCAAACACCTTCAGGACAGGCACTATCCGGATGAAAGACATAAACTCCAATGCATACATCTCTTGGGAAGTAACTCCGGGGTTTACCAGGCTTGGGAAGAAGTGTTGAGGGAATTGCGGATGTGGCTTTGCATGGACTGCATGCGTCTACAGGCATGGCGGAAACATTTCAGAGGGGATAAGGGTGGTGGACACAAAGGGGAAGTAATACTCAGTCCGTTCAATGGTGTTGGAGTGAATTTCTTGATTCATGGGTTGCCTGCAGCCCCCACTGTCTGTACTGATGCTACCCTGGATATTCATTCACCCTGTCTCTCCTTGGATTTATTGGACCAAGTTCTACAAAAGCAAATCTCGATTGTATCCAGCATTCCGGCAAAATGTAAACTGCATTTCGCAAGGACATTCGATGAAACTCTACAAAGGGTGGTTCACTGACCTGAAGATATTTCGGTGTGGATACAGCTTCTTCTTTTCCCGGTTTGCACCCTGCGTACTTATTTTCCGAGGAGTAGTCTTGAAGAACAGTCAGGGCGTCGAAAGAAACTGCAGGTTGCTTCAATCAATTAAGCATTAAGTCGTTGGGGTGAAACCAATGGGTGTATCACTCTCATCCAGAGAGCTTTGGAGGAACAAGAGGAGCTTGAAGATCTGCGACGTAAGGCAAAGAAAAAGAATCAAACAAATAATCAGGAGGCTGTTAACTTACGTTTATGTTGTAAGAATATGAACTGTGGGTTGTATACAGCTGCTATTCGGACTCTAACCTCCAATGGGGTGGCCCCTAACAGTGCTGAAACGTTGAAGGACTTGCAATCTAAACACCCCTTTGATCATCCCCCATCGATTCCAGCTGACCCTTTAACTCAAGCTGCTTTGGTTTCTTTCAGGGACTTGATCTTGGGGAAGATAAAAAGCTTTCCAAAGGGTGCCTCTTGCGGGAGGGATAGTCTACGTGCTCAACACCTTGTCGATGCGCTTAGTGGGTCTGCTACTTCGGTCTCGGACGAATTGATTACATCTTTAACGGTTGTTGTTAACCTTTTGTTGGCAGGGAAATGTCTGCCTTCCTTAGGTGAATTCATAGCATCAGCCCCACTCACCCCCTTGGTTAAACCCGGTGGTGGCATTCGACCAATTTCCGTGGGGACCATATGGAGACGGTTGGTCTCAAAGGTTGCGGCATCGTATGTAGGTGGAGAGATGGAAGCTTACTTGAGTGATTATCAGTTTGGTATGGGGGTTAAATGTGGAGGGGAGGCCATACTTCATTCAGTTAATAGACTGTTAGAGGTACACGGTGATTCAAGCTCCAGGTCAATGCTTTTGGTGGATTTTTCGAACGCCTTCAATTTAGTGGATCGCACTTCAATGCTTAGTGAAGTCAGGAAGCGGTGCCCTTCGATCTCCAAGTGGGTAGAGTTTTGCTATGCTAAGCTAGCTAAATTATATTATATGGACAAAACTCTTGCTTCTGCGAAGGGGGTGCAACAGGGTGACCCTCTTGGGCCCTTGTTGTTTTCTCTGGTTTTACATCTCTTAATCCACAATATTGCGACGCAATGTGATCTGGACCTCCAGGCTTAGTACTTAGATGATGGCACTCTAATTAGAGACACGTTGATGGTTGCTAAAGCCTTGCGTATTATTCAACAAGATGGTGCTTCTCTGGGGTTGCATCTGAATGTCTCCAAAACCGAACTCTTTTGGCCGACGGTTGATGAGAGGGGTTTGGTAGATGGTGTATTCCCTACTGATATCTGTAGACCGATTGAGGGGGTGAAACTTCTTAGTGGCCCTGTCAGCTTGAATCCCAACTTTTGCAGTGACATGGTCGTTAATAGGGTACGTAAAACTATTGATTTAATGGATGCTATCACTAAGCTTAAGGATCCGCAATGCGAGCTGCTTCTTCTGAGGAACTGTAGTGGAGTGTCAAGGTTGTATTTCTCTATGAGAACTACCAAGCCTGAACATTTGCATGCTGCGCAATTGTTATTTGACAACCATCTAAATCTTTTTTTACGACACCTCATTACAGACGATGGCCCCGGTTACGGTTTGCTCCAACAGAGATTATCTACTCTCCCCATCAAGCATGGTAGTTTTGGTGTGTATACGATGGAGGACACGTTGAAGTATTGCTTCTTGGCATCCACCATACAAACCTGGGCCCAAAAATACATGATTCTGCGTAGTGCCAGTGTGACTGGTTTAAGCCCAAGTTTTGAGCTGGGCTTGAACTCTTATAACCAGGTTTGTGGTTCTGCTATTTCTCCTCCTTGCATTAATGACATCGCCCCCTCCCCCACTCTATGAGTTCCCTGGCGGTTACATACTTTGATGCGTTGAAGAAAGAGCTACCCTCTCGGTTTGATATGTCTGAACGAGACATTGCACTTTGGAAATGTAATCAAACAAAACATGCGCAGGATTACTTGTTGGCTATCCCCATAGAAGGTCTTAATCAGAGAATTGGTCCCCGACAATTTTGTGTTGTGCTTCGTTATAGGCTCCGGATTCCTTTATTTGAAGAAGGGGAGTTATGCTCCTGCTGTGATAGGGAGATGGATATTTTCGGTGATCATGCCTTGCATTGTGCCCATGAAATTGGTCTCAAATTTAGACATGATCTTGTACGTGACACCTTTGTTGATATGTGTTATCGTGCAAGCGTTCCAGCTAAGAAAGAGGTTGATTTAGGCCTTATTTCCGATAGTGTTCTAGCTTTGAGACCGGCTGATATTCTAGTTCATAACTGGGATAATGGTCGTGACATTTGTTTAGATGTGACAGGTGTTTCCCCCTTTACTGGTGGTGGGGTACGCTCTTTTGTACCTGGTCAAGCTATTAGTAAGGCTGTCACTCGAAAGAACAACAAATATCTGGATAAATGCGCTGCTCAGGGGCTTGGCTTTTGGGTTCTTGCTTTCACTACATTGGGCGAGTTGGGAGGAGATACTATAGATTTCTTGAAAAGATTGAGAAATTATATGGCCAGTCATGATGCGAACGTCAAGGTTGGGGATTTCCTTTTCCATAGGCTAGGGGTGGTTATTCAAAAAGGGATTAGAGCACAGATTGTTTCTCGGCTCCCATCCAATTTTTTGGTTCATACTGAAAATGAGCCTGATTCTTTTTTCTGGTAAATTAATAAAAGAAAAGTTTTATTTTATTTTATTTTTTTGTAATTCTTGGACACTTTTTGGACTTGGACATTATTTTTAAAACCCTAAGGAAGGGTTAAGATTAAATATAAACTATTTGCAGGGAAGGACGACAGTTACGATACTGTCTCGGCCCCTCAGGTTCGTACACTGACATAGGAGTCTGTGTCCTAAGTCGACTTCAACGGTTAATCGCCCGTCTGGTACGGGAGGTAAGACTTTATCCACCCACGAATCCCCTATCAGTGGGTTTTATTTTGTGTGACAACTCATACCCCTGCAATAGAATGTCGAACTGGTATTATAATAGCCAATACAACGAATATCCGACCGAATTGCCAAATGGACGTTACTACTTTGACCATAGTGTGAATAGTAGTTGGGAACATCAGCCTTTTGAAGGTTATGGTCCATACCATGGTGAGCCCAATTACTATCCATATGCCCACCAGTCATACGAGAAAGAAGATTATAGCACTAGTTCTTCGTCTTTGGAAGATGCAATGAAACTATTGAAAAGTAGTCCTTTTTATGATCCTTTTGTTCCTATTCCTCCTTTAGAAGAGTCTCTCAGGAAATTAGAGGAGTTGACACGTAAGATAGCTGAGATGAATAACTTGGTTTATGACGAAAGAAAACTTTCTATAGAGGAATCCCTCAAGATGATGGTTGAGACGAACGAAAGGCTTGCTCGAAATAATCTTAATTTCCAATACAATGTTTCCAATAATACCCCTAAAAATAAAGATAGTTATTTGCATAATCAAGATGACGAGGTTAGAATTGGTAACACTACTTTAAATGAGGTTCAACCATTTTCATGTTATTATAATGATGATTATGATGAGGACAGTGTTGATGAAGAATTTGAAATAAATAGGCATAGTGATTAGGAATTTGTTACCCCAATTGAGATTTATAACGATAATATTATTTCTAGTTCAAATCCAAATAATTTTAATAATTATTCACCTATTCAAAAGGACGAGGATTTGACTAGAGATACCACCGTCTTAGATGATGTAGTATTTCCCTTTTACGAAGCCAATGATGGTTTAGAGGAACGAGTATATTTTGAGTCTAGCGATTTAGGAACAATAGACTTAGAAAAATAAAATGAACTCGTAGAGATGAGTGAGGATTACCTGACTTAGAAGAATCAATTGACCATTTTCAGGAACCAGATGACCTTGAAATCAGGGAAGTTGTGACTAGTATTTCTAGAGACACTGAAAACTCTAAGTTTGGGGGTGATTATCATTCTCCATGTGCTTTAACTCTTAGAAAATTCTCTCACTTGGGACTTGACATATGTGCCTCAACCATTTTACAAGATTATGTTCATACACGTTTTCCTGAACCTAATGATGTCCATAAGGAAGTTCAGTTGTTAGAAACCCATCCTATGGTTGATGTGGTTAGCCCAGGCTATGATACCCAGATTGATTTTATTTTCCTACCAAATATTTTTCAACCAATTGTGGGAACATATAAGTTTCAGATGTGCCAATTATTAAGTTTTGAGACTAAACCTAATTACTTTAGGATATTAGGGTCGACACATTTGTTTAAGGAAGACCACCACTCTCATTATGGTCAGCTGTTTAAGTCAAATCTGATTGACTTAGAGGATCCGCAGTTATTCAGGTTATTATTGTGTGCTTCTAAATTTTTCCAGACCTTAGAACCTAATATTTCGGATCTTATTTATGAAGAGGTGCATCCAATGAAAATATTTTATTTAGACCCCTTTATAGAACCTGAACCTAAACCACAACAAGATGTAGTTGTCTTAAGTAGGAAATTAGGCAAGGGTGTGCTTTATTTGTTATTTTTCTTGGCATATTGCAGATTCCTTTTATTGGTGGTAGCTTTATTTGGTTTTGATGATCCACATATATTTCAGCTATTACTTTATGATTTTATGAGGTGACTAATCCTTTCTTAGTCTGGATGAAGACTTTAAACTTAGCACTTCTTGGGAGGTAACCCAATATTCATGCGACACGGTAATATCTTTCTTTATCTCTCTTGCTTCAAATGGTAACAGTTTCTCCTTGTTCATGTTTTTAATTTTATCTTTAGAACATTGAGGACAATGTTAGATTTAAGTTTGGGGGTATGGGAGAAACTTGTTAGTTGCATTAGTAAACTCCAAAGCCTATAAATTTATGCTTATTAAGGATGGCACTAACCAATCTAAGTGGATGGAAGCATTTTGGTTGTAGGAGTTGAGGAGCCAATTTGATTATATGGGAACATCTAGAAGAGTCTATTCATAAAAGCACAGAGATCAGGTGTTAGAAATAACATGATAGTTTCACCATATCTCGTTGAGTCCTTTTCACACTTCTGTTTTTATTTTATTTTGTTTTTAAACTATGTTTCTCTAAGTGATTAGGTGGGGCTCACGATACAAGTTGTTACCACTGCTAGGGTGAAATAAAGTGATTGAGATATTAAAAAAAAATAAAAAAATTGAGACCAGACCATTAGACCAACCGGAATAAATATTAACACTTGGATAGCAATATGTGTGTGTTCTCCCTGTCTCCGTCGTTTAAAAAAGCGTGCAATGCAGGATCCTCGGGAATTTCCATGTAATCTGCTGACAAGAAGCATGAGATTGGATCCGCAAGATCTAATCATGTTGTTAAAAAAAAAATTGAAATTGATGTTCAGTGAATAATTCAACCACTGGAACCCTTGTATATGCCAGTTGTGTTGACCTGGAGTTAGGATTATCGACCACTGGTTCCCTTGTATATGCCAGTTGAGTTGATATTAGTCAAACCGGTATCTCAGTCCATTAGGATAGTTCATTTTTGCGGAGGCCTTCAGACAGATATGGGAAACACCGTTCACTTAGTAAACATCAAAACCATCTATGTTTTTCTCTATTTCCATCTTCTTGATCTATCCATGTGATTAGTTTTGACTCCGTTATATTGATGTCCATAGTGAGACTATCTGAGTAGAGCTCTGTCACTTTATATGAATTTTAGTATGCTTGAGGTCAAACTTGTGTACAGCAATTGGAATTTCACATCAGGGTACTTCCTCTTGTAATCAATAAGTATGCCAACCAAGGAAATTTTTTAGTGCCTTCCAAAGTTCTGCGTAGATAATTAGGGTCTGGAGTAAAGGTTTTGTGGGTATACCTCTGGTAAGCCCTCCCGAGACTATAACTCGGCCACTAGGGCCACCTAGGGGTTTAAAGGCTTATTGCATACGCTAAATGCAATCGACGATGCCTGCGACAGTGAGTTAGGATTTTATTTTGTAGATTTGATTTGCTCGGGACTAGCAAATAATAAGTTTGGGGGTATTTGATATACACATTTTTGTGTATGATATAATCTCAATTGTATATATTGTTAGTGCTCGATTTTGTATTTATTATGGCTTTTTGTGTCTTTGTAGGTGTTTTTGGAGAAATAAGCTTTTGCGGGAAAATTAGATCGAAAAGTGGTATTTGCGCTCGTGGGAGAAAATCACTAAAGGCACCACTCATTTGGATAAGGGGCACTCAATTACTAAGGGTCACCTCACTGCTATTTGTACCCCAGATGTGTTATTTACACCCATTGCTATGGGCACCCCCAGATTACTACGTGCATCCTTTCTTCACGATTCAAGGAATGGATTTTGGCGGGAAACAATAAAGCACCTGCGTGAATTTTCTGGAATCAATTTCAACATGATTTTCTCGGGTTTCTTTGGTGATTTGGATACCTAGTGACCCATTATGATTAAACAGGATTGGTAATGAGTTTCAGTTCGAAAGAGAAGGGAAATATGGTCATGGACGATACAACAGGAGCATATATTCTTGGGCTTTATGGGTCGAATTTTCAATCGTGTTCTTTGGAGATTTTCATGGGCTTTACTTGAGATTGGATGGATATATCAAAACAGGATTATTAGTTGAACTATTTACGTGAAAAGAAAGGGCTTCTATATATATCTCGATGAAAAAAGGGAGTTGATATAGTCACGGATTTTCTAGGAATGAAATAAGGAAAGAACGTGGAGAGTAAGGGAGTTTCTTAGCTGAATATTCGATTCTAACCAGTTCAGGAGAGTATCTACGTGCTACAGACGTGTAAACGAGATAAGAAAGAAAATAAAAGCATGAAACTTACGAGGGAGGAAAAGAGAAATCATTGAAGATATTCTCGTGATATGTTTCACCTGTGGTGCATAAATAGGACCTTTGGGACACAAAAGAGGGGTGTCGGTAGTTTGGGGTGGAACCATATAGCAGAGAAGTACCGGAGCTGAGGTCGGAGAAAAGAGAACTGAAGAACTCGTTTCTGCATGTTCAGGCGAAGAAGAAGAAGAAGAGATCACAGATAAAAATAAACTATCATCTTTTCTTTGTAACAGCATCCCAACTGTAACAGTGACGTCTGTAACAGTGAAACAGTGTTGCGAATTTCTGTCTATTATATTTTCTTCAATAAAACACCTATTTGAGCTATGGATTATTATTTTGAGCGTGTTTTCGACATGAGGAGCTAAACCCCAATACTGGGATGACGGAGGAAGCCATACTTCATGCGTGTGGTAATTATATTTAATTCTTATTTGACTTTTGCACTAATTAAAATTGAATTAGGATTTTGATTAATTAGTTGTCATCTCGTTTGATGGGTCATGCTTGCTTAGATGTTTTGATGTCCCATGCTTAGGATTTATAACTAATATTTTGAGAATCTACCTTGGCAAAAATAAGAGTCCATGTCTTTATTGAGCTATAATTGTTAAAAGAATTAATATTTGAATCGCATGAATGAGTTTATGGTGGAATCCCAAGTCCTAGTATCTCTCGTTATCGTGACAATCTTGTATATATATTAAGTCTAAAATCAATCTCTACAAGTCTTTGAACGAACTTTTACAACCACTTTCTACAACAACATTAAAATCACATCAGTAACTCAACTTCAAGTTTTTTCTTCTCAAAATCCGTGATCAAAAACCTCTAGTGCCTTCATTAAGTCATTATTTTCTAAACTTATCAACAACATTATCATCACAACTAAATATTTAGTTGGATGTCATCGCTTGGGAATTCTGGTTATTTCTAGATAGTTTATAATTGAATTTTTAAGAGTCATAAAACTTCATGTTGATGTATTTTACTGCAGGTTTTTTAATGTTCGAATACACATGCACTTAATATGTGTTCATTTCTTGGTATAAGTGATACCAAGTGTGAGTTAATCTTATGCATGTTTTCAGATTTTTTGGAATACTATACCTATGAATTCCTTGCAAATATTAAGTTGTAATCCAGGATCTTTAGTATTAACTCTTAGTTTGATAAAATGTTGTTTATACTTGAAAAGATGTCGTGCAACAATGTTTACTATATGTAGAATGTAAGGTTTACTGGCAAAAGATAAAACGAATCTAGTGGAACTCAAGCACCTATTTACATTTATATAAAAATCCAACTCAACAACAATGTCAAATTAAACTATCCTAAATTAATATATATCCGAATGACAAACTTATTAGCACAACCGAAGCTCAACCTTTCATTTTTTTCATGTTGAATTTTATCCATGGTTAAAAAATCCTTATCAACATTGAAATAAGTTTATAAGATTTAACAAAAAAATCAGAAAATACCATAATTAGTTATTTGAAAAATGTATTAGTTTCCATAATATTTTGAATGTTTAAAAAATTATGTAGTATAAACGCAAGCGTTATCTAAGCAAGTTATCATAAATTATTATGAAATAATTGGTGTTAACACTTGTAGAATGTCAAATAATTCTCTTTGACCATATATGTAGAAGGTAAAAACAATTATATCTTAATTTTCCTCGACAATATTTAATCCAAATCTACACTTGAACAGTTGTCGCATGTTGTTTACTTTATTCTATGGTCAAAGACATGTCGTTAGTGCAACCTAGCACTGCCCTAGTTATTATTTGGAAAAATTTCAAACTCAAAACGTGTTGGGTTCCAAAAGGCCCAACTATTTCACATATGTATTTGTATTACTTGTTAAATGGCTTAATCCTTAATACTTGTAAATATATTTATTTCTTGGTTACTGATTTGCTGCACAAATTTCGATACCTGGCATATCATAAAGATCGTCTTCCTCTTATTTAGGTCTATGTTGTTGCTTGACTTATCGTAAGTATAATTGTATGTGAACGTTCATCAACATATGACAATTGAAGGAACAACATCTACATTGATGTGACAGTTTAACCTTCTTGACAGATATGTGTAGTATGTATTGTTTATCTTACACCAATTATGAAAAATTATGTCTTTTCGACCATTACGCCGACGGTAATGGAATATCCACCTTTATCTAAAATATATTATCATTGTGTATCTTAGATAGCCTTTAGTATATTATTATTTTTCTCATACATGGAGATCAATTCGGTTTTACAACCACTTGGACCATATAACACACATTTTCTTGCTCTTTGAAATAGAACTGATTCAGTATTTTCATCTAGAATCTTCTCGAAAAAAAAATTTCATCTAGAAATTTAGAGCAAATGAATTGTGAACCTATTTCATCGATCGTTCATATTTTTTCAGAATATCTAGCAATTTTATAACAAAAATCAAATGGTAATCATCATTTCTGGAATTCAATAATGTAGTGACATGCAACACCCGCAAAGAAATTGGTTTCCTTAATTACTTTCACTGGATAATCTCTTTCAACTGCTGCTAATTATAAGGTCTTTCTTATGTAAAGAGTTTTAAATGTAGATAAACATTGACATCTTGCTCAAAGGGATTGATATCTCGTAAAATCTTATAAGCTCGACAACACTTGGGATTTTTGTGGTCGGTCTTAAACCCTAGTATGGAATTTTTGATCTTTATACATGCGATTGTTCTTGTTGGGAGACAACTCACATATCCTGATGATTCATAAGTTATAATAATGATCTACTCTTGTTAATTGTGGATAAAAATACATTTGGTATCTCTTTTGTCTCTTGCAATATTATTGTTCATGTTGTCCTTCCTTTATTCTAGCTAGCTTTGTTACTGTGACTCAATTTTCCGGGACATTCTTGGGGTAGATGAGCATGTGTGATAATGGTTTATATGAATAATCAAGTATTAGGTTATAAATATACATAAACTTCGTTATGTGGGTGATATTCAAAAATATGATTTTCCCAAACAAAATGATACATTTTCCTAACCGAAAAGATGTAATTTTTGTCTTTTTCTTTCTCCATTGTTTCCTTTCTCGTGATGTGGGTGGTATTCAAAATTATGATTCGGATTACAGTTAAAATAAATATTGTTTTGTTTTCATAGAATTGTTATAACAAAATAGTACATTAGCTTGCGCACATTGAATAGGTGGTACTCATGGGTGCTCCAATTTTTTAAAAATACCTTGAATTATTGTTCATGTTTTTCAACAATTTTTAAGTCATTAATCTTCCCTTTAGGTCAGTTAACTTTCTATTGATCACCAAATTATTGATATCTTCACCGATGACTTGTATTCTTTTAGATTTGAATTCATAAAGTTCATGCTTAAATTGACTCAATTATTCCATATTGAGGGAGAAAAGATTTACGACCTTTGATTTCTTTTCTACCTTTTTTCCACTCCTTGTGACATTTTCCAATTAGATTTTGGTGAGAGCTTTTCGACTAACATAATCTTAATTACTATAAACCGCCAATGTTTATAATATATGTGTCTCGTGCTCTTTTTTTTTTTATTCTCAACTTACGGTTTCCATAGAGTAATATTCCAAGATTTTGATTTGATGCTCTTAATGAAGTATATCCAATCAAGCAATGGAAAGATTAAACCTCAAATTTTGAAAGAGATACAAATGTAAAAATCAATATAAATTATATCTCGAACGTTACATCTATAATAATCCAAATGCATGAAGCCACAACCAAATTCAAGGGTTGATCCTGTTGAGGTACAGTATTAATACACCAAAATAGATAGCTAAAACCATAGAGATGAAACATGGGACTTTAGAGGATTAATAATTTTTCTTTCAAATTTTGAGCAAAATTAATAAATGACTTTATAAAAGTTAAAAGTGAAAAAAATTAAGGGATATTTAACGTTTGGTACCCAACAAATGTCCAATACCTAGCTTTGTTACCTTACATTTAACATATTATGGGTTGGTACCTAAAATTCATGTTGACTGTCAAGTCAAATGATTGACCTAACCCTGTTACAATTTTAGTTACAGAACATATGATTTTACCTTAGTAGCCATATCAATACTAACAATGACTACACTTATCCCAACGTCAACATAACACTTTGTTATAATCCCCGTCCTTCTTCCCCACTATTTTTTTTCGTTGCTAAAATTTGAAGTTGTTCAGGAGCCGAAATAGTAGAAATCCTAACATTCATCATATTCTCAAGATTCAAAATTCTGGTAGAAACAACATCACATCTAGGGTTCAAAATCCAAAATCCATTACAACCCAAACCCTAACAACCAAAAATTTGATGAGATTATGTATTAAAAGAAAATAGAAGAAACTGATGAAAAGAGGAATAAAGTCGTTGAGTATTTGGTTTGGTAGTGAAAGGAGAATATATCGGCTGGATCTAATCAAGAATCTTGTGGAACTCAATCGCATTCTCTCGTGCTAATATTAATTCTTTCCAGGAGAAGAACAATTTTTGATCAAAATTAGTCAATTCGCAGAGTAAAAAGGTATGTTATATCATTTAATCTTCATATTCTTCAATGTGGTCTAATTTTACAAATTTGAAAGTTATGTTTGCAGATTTAGGTTGATTTAGCTAGTAATATGCATAATTTTGGATACTTTTTTTATGGATATAGATATATTGTTTAATTTGGTGTATTGCACGTTTGTGCAAGGACTGAAATTGTTCCTGGTGCCATCAATTTGTGGTGTCCGATAGAGACAATTAGGAGGTGAATGGGGAGTTATATGGGTTTATACTAAAAGCTCAGAGTTTGAATGGATGTTTATCAGATGGTAAACCAATTATAGCAAATGAACCGAGTTTATTTTATTTCTCCAGTAATGATTTTGATCATGAAGTTATACAGGTGCTCAAGATCTCCAAGGCAAAAGCAGAATCTGGTGGTGGTCAATGAGCTATACATTCTGACAATTTTGTTAATGGACTAAAATCTTCATCAATAGAAAGATGCACCAAAGTATTCGATGAAATTTCTGAATGAGCAGAACATGACCAACTTTTTAATTCTAATTGTTAGATTAATCCATTTGTAACTGTAATATAAAATGAATTTGATCACTTGTTTTTTGTTTGAGAAGTCACATGCTAACGGTGACTCAATGTTGTTAAGTAAATGTTGTTTATTAATTATTTAAATTATTTACATAACTGATGTTTGGTCAACAATTTGACTTGACAGTCAACGTGAAATTTAGGTACCAACCCTTAATATTTAGAATGTTGGGCACCAAAGCTAGGTATTGGACATTTGCTGGGTACCAAATATCAAATAATCCAAAAATTAATCATGATAGTTGTAAGGTTTGATTTGGAACTCCTTCAAAAATTATAGGCGGTTCAGTTCACTTGATACCCAAATGTTTACCAAATATTCTTGAAAAAAGTTTTCTTACTCTCGTGATGGTGTAATACAATAATACACATCTGAGCATTGTAAAAACTGAAAAATAGTATAAGATTGTTTCTGAACTGATCGATCTTTGGTGTGAAAATATTCAACATTTCAATCCCATTGGTTCGTTTCAGGTTCCCAACCTAATAAGATAACAACAAAGAACTAACTTTAATATATTCATTACGCATGATAACACTCAAAAATCCGAGTTAAACTATCTTCTCCACTTAGTAAAGTATCAACGGAAGCTAAATATTTCAGAGACACATCTCCAGGTAAGATGATCAGGACGTCTTTAATTTTTGTCCAATAATAGGGTTTTACATTTGTATAAACTTAACATTTTTCACAATAGGATTGATATCTCATAGAATCTCATACTTTAGAATACTTGGGGATCATCGATTGCATCAAATTGAGGATCTTTTGAATTTCCGATAAAGAGAACATAAATTGGCTTGTTTCCTGCAGCAGGAAAAAACACTCAAGTTCTACGTCGAAGATCCTCATCTATTGAAAAGCATATTGGACATTTGTCTTTTAGAACCCTTTTATCCAAATTGTATCCAGTACTGGTATGTGCACTCATTGCATCACATATGTTATGCTCTGATCGCGCAATTGGGGATGTATAAAGTAATCGAGGATATGAATTAATATCCTCATTCAATAACTTCTGCTAAGGGGTGTTTTTAAGGTGAAAATACAAAAATACCCTTTTAAAAAATAAAATCTAAATCAAACCTGAATATTTCTTACTCCATTTCAAATTCTCTTCTTCTTCGTTGTCGGCTTCTCACTTTAAAAACGATTTTTTTTACATCGCCGATATTGTATTGGTGCTGAAGACCATGACGGGAGTGATGAACACCATGATGAAAGTGATGAATACCATGCCAAAAGTGATGAAAACCATGCCGAAAGTAATGAATACCATGTCGGAAGTGATTTTTTTTTACATCGCCGACATTGTATTGGTAATGAAGGTCATGCCGAAAGTAATGATGATCATGCCGAAAATAATGAAGACCATGCCGGAAGTGATGAAGCCGAAAAATGGTGCCGGCATGCTCGATAAATAACTTACATGTCGGTTGCTATATGGTGGTGCATTTGGAATGAAAGAAATGCTAGGATCTTCAACAACAAAAAGAGAAATTTGGAAAGTTTGATTAGAGATATCAAGATTCAAGCTTTCTTTTGGGCGGAGTCTAATACTAAAATGTTAGGATTAACGGCCAACATGGTGATAGCACTGTGGGACATAAATTTCTATCATTTACATTGATTTGGATTTTCAAAAGTAAGATCGTGGGATTTATACTTTGTTTTTTTTGTTTTTTTTTTCTTTCCTGGATGACCGAATCCCCTTTCAGTTTCCTTTTTCTCGGTTGTATTTAATGGGTTGAGGTGCCCCTCCTTAAGTACCTTTTTTCAATGAATTTTTCTATTGTCGGCACTGTAGTTGGGAGTACCCATTTTCGGTACATTTTATAACATTTGTCGGCATTTTGTATGTTGGGAGTACTCATTTTAACCAAATTCCTATTACCTAAAAAAAATTCCTTCTACTCTCACCCCACTGAAGTGATTATGATTTATTCTAATCTATCAACTTAACAAAATATAATTAACCACTAAACCTGATTAGTGAGGGTAAATTAGGAATAAATTAAAATGGATGGATATGAAATGACTCTGATTTACTATTTAAATCCCTATTTTGTCTTATTATCATATCCCCAATTACTTCATATATCCCCAGATTGCGCATTCTATGCACTCGGATATGTTTTTCTGAGTAATTAACCGTCTTCATGTAAATCTCTCAATTTCTCAAAAGGTTCGCTACTCAAATGGTTCACGCAGATATTTATTTTCCAATGTTGATTGCATTTTCATAATTGTGATTCAGTCTTTGAAATATTGGCAAGTCTTTCATAATCCAAAATAATAAAATGATTTGATTTCCAACGTTATCTACAATTGGATTTCCAGCGTTATCTACAATTTGATGAAATACAAAGTCACATGGGTTGATGATATACATATATAAACCCAAAATAATAAAAGGAAAACAAAAGTAAGCTTACCGCCATCCGTCCTCCACCTCTATAAACGGTGGCTAAGGATTATTGCGACTATCTGGCAGGACTAAGTAAAAAAAAACAATACTCACTTAAAATTTAAAAACTTTCTAAAAAAGCTCAGTCCGATTTAATCTAGAACTGATTAGGTAACCTAGTTGTCTCAAGATAAAATTGCACGATGTTGCTTTCAGAATTAAAACATTATTTATAAAAAAAACAAAATCGAGTAGTAACCTCCTTGATTTGGAATTCTAATCAAGTTTTAAGGGAGTTGATTTTTTGTAAGAAGATTAAGATTGTGTAACTTTAGGATTAGAAACTTTACTATTTCGCAGAGATTTAGCTGGCAAGTACGCTTGGAAGAACCATAGAGGCTTTAACCAATGAAAAATTCATTCCATAAATTACTTTAGTTTTTTCTAACATTTTATTTCCCGTCAAAAATGTATCTAAATGTGCTCTCCCAATTGTAACAACATGGGACTAACCTCATAAAAAGAACTCATCAACTATCACCAATTGATTAACTTCCCACAATGCCTCTTCAAAACCTCGATCCTCACACCCCGCTTAACTCCATTGCAACCACAAAGATATACCTTGACCCGAATCAGCAAAGCCGAACAGAATCCATCCAAAGAAGAACAATATTAAACCTTGCAAACCCATCAAAGGGCCAATATAAGTTTGCTTCAGAGGGATAGTATGGGTCTCCATGACCATTGGTACTGCACGTGGAAGCAACAGATGTTTCCCGCAGATCCTGATAAATGCAAAAACACAAATAAATCTGTTATGAAGAAGTTAAACACAAACCAACAGAGACGACACTAATTGCAAAATTACAGCACCCATCAAACAGGCGAGCATTATATATTATCGAAGCACTGACCACGTAAATCAAGTTCAAAAGAAGGCTAACCATATTCAAGTGCACTGCATTAATCCAACCGTGATAGTCTTGGTGACAATTGGACTAAAAAAAGTTTGACAAAAGCTTTTGCTTTCCTACACCTGCCATCAAATTCCTTCCTTAAATCATTCTTTTTTTTATTATGCCTTGAACTTCTTAAGATGTGTAGGAGTAATCATAATACCAATTAATTCGCTGGTATGATGAAGATAACATCAGATGAAAGAGACCAGGAGAAAAGTAGTAAATCCTACTTATGTCACCCCGAGCAAGGGCATATACGTCAATGTGAAATGAGCACCTGCAAAACAAATTAAAAGAAATTACATGTCGGCCATTCACAGGAAAGAAACAATGTAGATAATTGCACATGAGCAACGCAGAGATGGAACCACAACCGTATCCCTTGTTCCCTTGTATCCACTCACTTTCTCTTAAAAGAAGTTTACACAAACCTCATTTGATGCAATTGATTATTGAATTAACCTACAAAAGGCCTCTTACATCCAACAAAGGTAAAATGCACCTAAGTTGCTCCGTGGAGAGAGCACAGATTGTAAAATAAATCCAACTGTGATTTCGGCATTGTTCACTCTGTTTATTCCAGAAGTAGTTCTCTTGGTTATCGTTTGATGCAATTGGCTAGTAACCTATAAGAACTTTCAATAACCTTTATACCTCAAGGGGAAGGCGCTTCTTATAATACATCCATCTTGACATTGTTCTTCTATAAAAACCCTTGTCGTGGTTCTCGTTTGATGCAATTGGCTAGTAACCTAAAAGAACCATCTTCTCCTCGTCTATAAAAACCATACTACTTCAAGGCGAAGATGGTTCATACAGGGTACTGACCAATAACACAAAATGGATAGAAATGCTAAAAACCCAGAATATAATGATTAAATTCATGTGGAGTTTGGGCATGTATGATCGAGCCAATAAAGTCAAAAAATCACTGGAACTTCTTTCTGAACCGAGAAAAAACTGCAAAATAACCAAAGATTTCAAAATCAACATTTGTCTAAACCATCAGTGTATACATTCTATGAAAATATAACCTCCAATAGATAGTTTGTCTTCCCTGCCACACAAACATATTGACAAAAACCAAAGTGGGAGAACTAATCACACAAACACTCCACATAATATGAATTTGATTCAAAAAAAAAAAAAAAACTGCCGAGACAACGTACTATACATAGACCCAGATGGGTGAACCTGGTTCAAGGACCTGTTATAATACTGGATGGAGACTCTTATCCACTGCTAATCACACAGCACACTAAAAATTATTTTAGACGTCATAAACCATATTGTCGCGACGAAACACAAAACAAAAAAATTTGACAAAATACATGAAATCAACACGTCTCAAGATTACCAACACTTTCATAGCCTTGCAGAACACAATGTAACATCTACACTCATTCTACTTCCTTGACATAGCCAACATAACCTCTACATTGATTGGAGACTACACTTACCATTTACGTTGATCTTGCAATCCTATAATCAATATATCCATAAAAGTGTGGTTAAATCACAGATGGCTGATATTAAAAGATGATACCATGCTTTCATGTATGCACTAAGTTATCTAGTCAGTTATTGTTCTCAATCTCAAGCATTTAGTCTGAATTTCACTGTCATGGGATTATAGGTCGGCAGGATTAGTTATAGGAAAAGACAACACATTTCGTTATTTGTTATTTAACTTTAATCTTCTAGCATCTCAGTTGATGATACCTCTTACCATGACACCATCGGTGTTTTGATTTCTATTCCTAATATCTTAACGTTCCCAATCATCTCACCTGACATGTAGAAAATATATCTAGGTTGCAGATGTGTTAGTTGCATCTGTTTTCAACAATAGATACCAAGAGGTGCTCCCATAATCCTGTAATTAGCTATCAATATGTAAAACTACTAAAACCACCCCACTTAGAAATAAAAATCCAAATTATTGAAAAATACCAAGAACAGAATCCAAAGAGTACACCGATGAATTCATCTCTTTAAAAGTACTCCTTCACTTGGAAGTAACTTCTCTTTTCGGAGTAGCCAAACAGTTAAAAACTGAAATTTCACAACATACGCAAGAAAAAAGAAAAGATGAAGCGAGATGGATTCCTCCTAGAGTACGGTGGTGATAATTAAAATTCAAAATTTATATAATTCACCTCCAGCACCAACTAATTATTTAGAAGCGTGTGATTTTATAAACGAACACCAAATAAATCAACAATAAGGAAATCTCAGCAACGGGTTCCTCCATTGGACTATGAACACAGAAAAATAAAGTATTCCAATGTGCCTCTATTATTTGTTTGGAAAACCATTGCACTGTAAACAAATGAATTAGAGAAGACCGTAAATCAGAAGAGCAACAACCAATTTGAATCACTAATGGTATAACACAATTGCATAAAAAGCATTAAGAGCAGAAAATAATCATGATCCTTAGGATCCTTGTTGGCTTGTTTATACTCTTTATACACTCTAAACCAAAAGCAAGCAGCGAAATAGATAAAACTTGATGCTTAATTTGATGTGTAAGTGACAAAGCCAACAACTGCTTCAATTCCATATGAAGCAAGTAAAAAACATCAATAAGGAAATAATTCATGCGGGGTGAGGTACGTGTTGGGAAGGCAGGTCTTCAACGACTGTAAAGGAATTTGTTTCGGGGAATTTCCAATGAAAAGAGGCTTGACCTCTGTGGTCTCTTCGGATAAATCATGGTGCGCATTATAGGAAGTATATGATGCTAAATGAGTGGGTGAAAAAGGGTACATACATTTTAGTCGAAGAACAATTCAATTCGATGAGAATTTTAGATCGTATGACAAATGAAAGATTGCCAGAGTTTTAATAATACTACAGAAAATACACAATTTTTAACAGTCTAATAGACTTACTTGTTGAGCATGATGTAGAGTAATTGAGATCATGTCGATTAGACTTCCTGAACACGATGGATGTTGTTTCCATTATTGTGCAGTCTCTCCGGCAGGATCTGATCCCATTCCAGGTTATTTTCATCAACTTTATAAGCTACAATCCACACAATAAAACAAACCCAAATTAGATTGAATCAATACCCTAGGATAATATTCAAACAAATCAAGTTTTTACTCTATGGTAAAAATTATCATAGGGATGTATCATGTGTATTAATACAATAACAACATCTACCTACCAATTTTCCATGTGAAAAATACGTACTTCTAGTCTTTGTGCATTCCCCTATCAAGCATGTGAAGAACATCATATAAATGTTGTATTCGACTGCTTGTGCTAAATAATTTAGTACTTTCAGTACATGAATATGACAACAAATTACATGGTTTGATGGAGTAGTCCTATTAATATTTTTTTTCTGAATCCTCTTTCTCAACATAATAAGCTAAGGACCAAAGCATCACCATAAGAAAAAAAAAAATGAAGAAGGTTTTCCAAAACTTCTTACCTTATTGAAGTACTTTGAATGATCAGAGCTCTAGGTTTTGGTGGAAGAAGAATTAATACTGTTTTTGATATCCTTTTTTTTTTTACAATCAGTGGGTATGAAGCGTTGTAAGAGATGAAATCACTAAATCAATCTCAAAGATTGAATATCCATATGAGAATAAAGCTCAAGAAGGGACGATATCGTAGATAACACTGTAAATCAATCTTTTTTTTTTATCGGTAACACTGCAAATCAATCTTAACGATTGCATAGATTAGTAAATCTAGGAAACACCTTAATTTTTGGTATATATATCGAGAGAACTATCAGGATTAGGAAATCCCAGGAAGGAGATGAAATCGTGTTTACGAAACAAACCAAATCTAGGGTTGAAATTCGTTTTGTAACAAACCAATTTCTACTAATTGTTTTCTTCAAAACACCAAATTAACACTTGACGGATGATTTTCTTCCTTGTTTTCTCATCCAGTGAATGAGTCGCCATTGTTAATATATTTTGAGCTTGTGAGGAGAAGAATCGGAAAAAGAAAAATATTGTAGGTTTTTGTGAGAGATAAACACAAAGGAAAATAATCTCCACGCCTGTAATACCAACTATTGAATGTTCGGTTCTGGAAGAAATTTCAAAACATAAAAGTTCTCCAAACTACAAAACCGATGCATAAACCCAAATGTGAATACCATGAAAAAAAAATCGAAACATGAATATTGGTTATAATTTCACCGAAAGAACATTTGGATCTGCATAAATCCGCTACCCAATATATTTGCAGAACTCCATACATTGTAATATACAAAGGGAACAGTTAGGGGCCTGCACCCGTTCTTGTACTTGGAAACTAAACTAATCTCAGTGTTACAACTTTTTCATGAGTGACTAAATCAAAATACCTCTTTTTTTTCAACTGGTATGTATATAAGTTCAAGAAAAAAGGAAGTCTATTAAAAATACACACTACTCAAACTTAGTGTCCTGGCAGTAAATTGTTCAATGATGATAATCATTTACTTTCTTGCTTAGCTACACATTTGTTGCACCAAAGGTGGTCACACCCCTCTTCTACTTCTTCGCCCTTACATGCCAGTATGACCTGAGCACAAACATGGCCGAGATGAATTTACCATTTATAAATTTAAAGTATTAATACGATCGGCAGTTCACACATCAAGAGTTAGGATGGTTGTACACAAACCAAAGCTAACCAAAGAAGCTCTACGCAACAAAGAAGGAAAAAAAAAATTGGCCTTTAAAAAATAAAAACATAAGACCAACTGTTGCAGGATGGTACATGATAACTGTTGGAAAGATAAACTTGATTTATCTGAAATAGTCTAAAAGACTTGATTCGTAAAAAGATGATCTGGAATAGTTCAGAAAACTTAAATTGGTATGAAAGTGGTCGGCTTGTATCAGAAACCAAACCACTCGAAAATTCCCCCAAAACTAAGAGAACCCACATAAGTTATTCAAAGAGAACTTCCAGATAAACCACATACACGATACAAGTTCCCTCGTCATTTTCTGGCATCAACAACTTTAATCTCCTTGCAGGTTGATGAACAACAAACTAAACATCCAAATGGTCAAGGGAAATCAGGGAAGTTGAGGCAAATTAGTTTACCTCTAACACGCCTATAAGCTCAGAGGCGGTGTGCTGGACCTATTTCTGGATTTCTCAATCCAAAGAAACAAAGACTGTGGTGACAGTGTTTCCTTCGACGTAAAAGGGAAGCAAAACCTGTGAGGTGAAACGGACCGGATAGCCTGGTCAATAAAATAGGATAACAAATGCATATATAATCCATAAGCACATTCGTTGAAATTGCAATGTGGATCTAACTAATCCAATCTCTATGAAACCAAAAACTATAACAACCAAAATTATATTGGCGCAACTGCAGCAGAAGAAGAAGGAAAGACAAAAATAGGTCAAAATAAAATGTATTCTAGGCTGAGTGGCCTTATTCCTGAGTGGCCTTATTCTCAAATTTGTGATTAAATATAATTATTATCACTTATCCTAACCAAAATTGTTCGTGTCAATAAATATTTTCCTAGCATCTGTACATTGGCTAAACACTTCCCTCTGTTACACAATCAAACTCGGAGTAGGACAGAATACTCAATAATTCCCTCGATGAGATGTGACCAAACGTGCTCCAATGGTTTCACCATTCTATATGCAATTTCCTTGAAAGGATTAACTGGTCAACGTACTTAAGACAATTGTTGAGGTGTTAACAAAACTTTGCAAATCAATTCATGTCGAGGCCTCTGTAAGAAAATACATATGAAAAACAGATATATTTCATCACTGGCATATCCCCTTTACATGCACAATATGGCTTACATATATATATATATATATATATATATAAATGAAAGGATATACATCCCTGTATTTACAGCTTTCCATAAGGCTCATCCATGATAGCAGCAAGAGTCTCATCATAAGCCTTATATTCGTGATCCTTCAAGGGTAAATCCCTGCAAAAAGAAAGTTCGCTAATGATAGTTTGCTTACGATAAAAGATAAGTAGATGAAGATATCAATATTTTTGAAAAGGAAATTATATTGCTCGTATGAGGACAAACCTATTCTATGCAGCTAAAATCAACTTGAAGAAATCCCAATTCAAAATTCCGAAACAATTACATTCCTTTCAACGGAAAATAGAATTTCTACGTGTAAGCAGTAACATCAGTTATATACAATGAAGAAAAATAATTAACAAAAGGATCGACTTACATCCTCCTGCATATAATTAGGAAATCCAGGATTGATAAAAGAGGCATTCGCATTACCAAAGGTTAATACTACGACATCAAGCCATCATCCCAACTTATCAAGTTCCTTGCAACTTATCGAGCACATCTTTGATCTTTCCCATCAATGATTCTGTTAAGCCACATATAATATTCAGATAAATCACCAAAAAATTATTCAAAAAATTACCAAAGCATTTCAATATTCAGATAAATTAATGATAGGCTCAAGTTGAATGAATCTTAAATCCTGACCTGCATATTGAGAGCAAGCCAAGAAAACTCTATAAATTAACCAAATGCCATATACTTCAATGACCACCTTGATAAATCGGGCTTATCTTTCAAAACCTGTTAACTATCGGACAACATCAGATTTTAGTGAAGCATAAATTGCTTCCCTACGCATATGAAACAAACACATCCAAAGATTCCTAACACTGACATAGCCTAGAAAAATACAATGTAACATATACACTCACTTTATGTCCCTGACACAGCCAATATAACATCTACACCAATTGGAGACTGCAACCTGTATTCACGTTGAGCTTGCCAGCATTACTATCAATATATCTAGAAAAGTATGATCAAATCTAACAAACCACTTATTCTAAAAATATGATACCATGCTTTCATGTATGCCACTAAGTCCCATAGGCTTAGTAAGAAAACTAAAGGATCAATTATAAATTTTGCATAGAAACCACGGCCACCACCAAAACAAATAACTTTGTTGCGAACATAAAACTACTAAGAATAAATCACGGCCACCACCAAAACTACAACTGTGTTGCAATTGCCATGTAGGCTCAACTCCCTATCCCGGATAATATCCGGGAGAAAAGAAGAAAATGAGATTATTTGTAACACATACTGAGATTAAATGGAGGAATTAAGAACAAGAGATAAACCAAAAAATTTAGCAAACCCTAGAATTTGTGTTTACTAACCAAGTTCTCATCTTTCTTGTTATCCTTCATACCGCTAATCTTCACAGAGAAGATCATACACCTTTTTTTCTTCTAATCAAGAATTGTCGCTCTTACTGAAAGAGAAACTTCTAATCAAGAATTGTCGTTGTTACTGAAAGAGAAACCATCTCTCAATCTGTCTCCCTATCCCAGAACGAAAAAGGAAAAATTGGTTCTCCCTTGCTGGAATCAATTGATTTTCTAGGGTTTATCTATTTCAGAGGACGGAACAAAGATTTCTTTTAGGAATAAAGATCAAAGATTTATGTAGAATCGTTTTTGCAGAGACATGGTTAGAACGTTTTAACGAAAAAAAAAGAATTGAAGACCGAAACTGATATCATTCCATATACAGAACAATCCGGTATTAACATGGGTTAGTCAAATAAGATTTTGAATGACTTCTGGGGAGTTCGCAAATCTATTGTTAGTCCATAGAGACTTTTGGAGAGTCTCTTAATATCTCTTGTTATTGGTTAGAGATTTTTTTCAAGTCATTTAAATTCTCTGAAACTCCATGTTATTGGATTAGGATTTCATAAGAGTTACTCCAACGCTCCTATTATTCGAAGGAGAATTGAAAGTCATTGATTTATTGTTTTCAGAGATTTGGAGAGACTTTTTCTTAAAAATAGGCATGGTAGAAATCTCTCCTCAAGAGGTGATATTTTTAGAGACTTGGAAATTTGGAGATTTTATGGTTTTGGGAGTGAACCATTTTTTTATCTCCTTGTGCCTTATTACACTTAAGGGTCACTTGGAAAGGGGTAATCAAGACAAAATGTAGAATAATGTGATTTTTTAAATTGGAGAATATATATTTTAAAATCAGGTATGTGAGTCTTTATGATTTTAAAATATATATTTTAGAAGTTATGATTTTTTTCTCCGCGTAGAAAATAAAATGTGGGACGACCGGAATAAAGTGAATGAAAATTTAGGCATATATAGGACAGTAGTGCGATTTATTTTGACAATGGACACATATTTCATTAGGTGGTCATGGTACTTTTATTATTACTGTAGGGGATATTATACAATTTTGTCTCTATAAATCACACAAACTTTCTACAAGTCTCTTTTTTTTTTCCCTGCAAATCTCATTTTTTGTCTCCACAAGTCACAAAGACTCTCTAAAATTCTCTCAAAGAATCACTAGAAATCTCTATATTTTCAGAGAATCTCTAGAAGTCACTCAAATTAAAAATCTATGAAAGTCCATAGAAATCTGGTTTGACTACCCCCTTGTAAGAATTATAGAACCCGCAAGCTTTCCCAGTCGTTCAATAGAAAAACCAATCCGTAGCTTCCCGACCGCCGGATACGGGTCCCCGTTGAATGATGTCCGTCTGATAGCTTTTGCTATCATGACACAAAGACCACCTTTTTTATAACATTGATTATGATGCTTGATAAATAGAATGCTAATTGCTGAGAATATATCCTGGAGGATGTTTCCATGGACATGGAGAATACTGGTGATGCTCGTTCGAAGAACGGTGATGAAGAAAACTCCCAGAGTTTAAAACCGAATGAAGATAATGGAGCTGTCGACGTTGATGTGGGCAATTCTGATTCATTGAACGCTCCGGAGACCACCCAAGAAAGTATTTATCATGTATTTCACCCATATAAGTATAAACTCGCTGGTATATGAGTGAATGAATGAGAAAGTATGTGAATATATGACAAGTTTTGCCGAAAATACGTCACCAGAAAATTCAGAACTCAGCATTTTAGGAAAAACGTCGTAGAATTCTCGTCTGATATCAGATTTTCATGATCCGCATATGCATATTTAAGTCCAGGAAATTTACAAGCTTTCGCAAAGAATATTTTTAAGTTTTGAGCACGTTCAGGTCCTGAAAATGGAGAAATAGTGAACTTCCAGGAAACTTTCAGAACTTTTTTCAAATGTTGTGTAGTCCCGAGTTTCGACCACATCTTTTTGCTCGTTCGTCCGATTGCTATGAAATTTTGACATGTTGTAGGTAACACCCATATGAATAGAATGGTATATAACTCAACCCTTGATTATTCACCAATTGCTCCCAGTTCATTGCGTTGTACAGGGCAGTGTAAAATCTTCTCAGGCGGGCTTGTTGTAAAACATGATTTTGTGACTTTCACGTTATTTGCTGACATCTAGCATGTATAATGAAAGACTTTGATGATGTTAGACCACTTGTATGCTGTAGTTCATGATTTCTTTTGGTTTAATGCTTGGATGATCCTAAACTCATGTAATCTTCGTATTAGGTGCAAAATACCGAAGTTGAGAATGAAGGAACCCAAAATGATGAAACGAGCGAACCTGAGGCTATTGATAAGGAGACAACTATCTCTGCTCTTCAAGGCCATGAAAGTGTTGTTGATGAAGTCACGGGGACCCATATTGTTGCTGTTTCAGTAATAGAAGAATCCATGACACCAACAGAAAATACTGAAGAAACTATTGACTTGATTGTAGAAGCTGCTCCAATAGTTGAAAACCGTATAATCGTGTACGAATACCCAAGTGCAGGAGTTTCTTTTGATCTTCCATTCGATGCCTCACTTCTGTATCATGAGTTAGTTGGTGTTTAGCGTTCCCATTGGATATGTGGGTTTGTACAAGAAAATATGGGAGAAATTTGTCCATATAATTGTCGACAGGAATTCTGGGCGTGCTTATGCTTTAACAATGCAGGTAAGTGTACTCTTGCATGTTTTAAGCGATATATGCACTAGATCCAGAAATGCCGTAACTCCAGATGTACTCTTTGATTGGGAGTTCAACTTGGAGAATTCTGAGAGACTTGGATTCAATGTGAAGTGGCTTCGTAAGAAGATGAATGCTATTAAGGATTCATGTGAAAATGACATACCCTTTCCCAATGATGATGTTATGGAGAAGGAAGACAAGATTGCCAGGCTGACTGAAGAGCTGAACAAGGAGAAGGCGGCTTTACAGGCTTTGAAGGATGCAGAGGCGCAAAAAATTTTCTTCGCTGATTTTCTTTGATTCATTTTCGATAATCTCTTGAACTTATGAATTTCTGAGGGATGTGAGGTTTTATTTGGGTTTTGATATCATGGTTTTGGATTGGTAGATGGTTAAGTATTTTCTTTTGGACTTGATAGAGATTTTCTTTTAAGAAGTATGAACTGATTTTTTGATAAATTGCTGAATTCAAATACTGATTGCAAGTATTGCAAACGTTTTGGAGGAATTGAAATACAATGAAAGAAAATCCTAAAATCCAAATCCAGAAGTCATGAATGCTTAAACGCCCAGTACCTCAAATGCCCAATAATCTCAGACAAATTCCTTAAGCCAATTCTCGTGAATTACTGGTAAGGTTCGTTCATCCGTGTTGATCAGTTTGTAGTATCCTCCGGTGATGGACTTAGTGATCATAAATGGTCCTTCCTAATTAGATCTCCTTGCATAATGGAGATTCCGTTTAGTTGCTTTGAGAACCAAATCCCCTTATTTGAACTTGTTTGGATTTATGGTCTGTTCCTTGAATATTTTGTGCTGACTCCATGGTTGGGGCACATATGGACATTGGTGTAGGGGAGGATATCCAGCATACTGTCTGTCGTGTTTTGCCTGGTCTTCAGCAATAAATTTCTTGACGGGATGATCAACATGGATACACGCTAAACCCAGCCATTGGGTGTAATATTGTCGAGGTGAAGTTACCCATTCATAACTCTTGGAAATTTCTAAATTGTTCATGGGGAGAAGTCCCTGGACAAAAGTAGCATATTTGAACATTGGTAATATTGGAGCATGAAGAGGAATAAGACTTTCCTGAGCTCGAAACTTTTCAACAAAGGCATGTGGACTCTCTCCAGGTTCTTGTGAAAGTCTCATCAAGGTTCCAACTTCCTTTAGATGTTCAAATGGTGGGCATTCTCCTCTTCTTCTTCTGACTCGGAGTCCCTGTCAGTAGTGGAGTGTGCTGAAGACATGAAGGTCAGTCTTCCAGTATGTATACAAGTCCTACCAAGGATCATGTCATATCCAGGGTCTTCCCGGATTATGTAAAACTTGGTCTCAGTGCAGACCGAACTTTCTGCAACTTTGAGATTGATGAAGCCATATGCATTCCTGGAAATTCCTTCATGATCTCTGATTGTTGTGGGAGCATGAGTAGCCTCTTGTCGAGTAATGTCGGCAGGCCTAAGGGTCTTCAAAGGAATGATGTTGACATCAGTACCAATATCAACAAACGCCCTTTTAAATACGTTTCCTTTGATGTGCATTTTGGTGAGCATTCCCCAGTCATACATTTCTTTGTCATTGGCTGAAGGTTCAGGAGGTACATCTGAAATCAGCAGGCGTTTCCCAGAAACTATGTGGTTCAAAGACGTAAACATATCTCCCCTTTGTGCTTTCGATAGATATAGAAATTCGCAGACATGCTCTATTAATGACTGAACTGCTTCCTTAATTGGTGATTTGAAATAGAGAAAGTCCTGATGGGAAGGGTATCTTTGTGCACTCCTTCAGATCCAAGATTAAGTTTTCCTGGCTCGACCTTTTCTTTAAATATACGCTTCAAAGTCTTGCAGTCGCTTGTGGGATGGCCGACAAACCTATGGAAGCGACAGTACCGAGGATTTTCCATGGCCTATTTAGTTGGTTCCTTCCTGACATATGGAAATTTGATTGCACTATCTTGAATACATGCTTCCAGCAATTCGATGACTTCTTCAATGGAGCATGGAAAGTCAGGTGCTTCTGGATCCTCTGTATGCTGAGGAGAAGTTTGCACATTATCCTTATTTTGTGACTTTGAAGGGGTGGAAGAAGTATGCTTGCGTTGTGGTTCAGCTTTCCGTTTAATCCCTTCTGTTACAGCATTTGTGGAAGGCTGCAGATTGTACTACTTGTTTACCAGACGTATGCTTCCTCGAGTGTCTCGTGTTTCTTCAGTCTTTGTGGATTTTGCTCTTTCTAACAGAGCAGGTGCAGTGGTTGCCGACCTCTTCGCTGCTTCGTGGATCTATGTGAAAGTCTGGAATCGGAGATTCTCCAGTAAAGCTCTGTAGACCGAGAGCATGTCGTTGATGCATAAGTCCACCAGCTGATTTTCTGTGACGTTCGGATCATGATAGTCCAAGGCTTGGACTTTGAATCTTTTCACAAAGTCATTGGGATTTTCACCGGCCCTCTGAAACATCCTTCCAAGGTCAGAGAGAGTGATTTGTTCTGACACAAAGAAGTACTTCCTATATAAGGAGTTAATCATTTCTCCCCAATTATTGATGGCTCTAGGTGCAATATTGTTGTACCATGTGTACACCCTTCCTTTTAAAGATTTTTAAAATTCCTTGAGGCGAACAACGTGGTTATGTTCATGCTCTCCCAAGGATTCAAGGAAACGAGAGACGTGTTCCCGAGCATTTCCGGTCCCGTCATATAGGGTGAAAGTTGGGGATACATAACCTTTTGGATGGGGAATCTTCTGCGTAGCAGCAGGATAAGGATGTTGGTGACGATGGACATGTGATGTCTTGTCTTTTCATGATTCTCCAGAAGGCGCTCCAAGTCTTCCCGAGTGATGAAATTCAATGATTCTTTCGTTGACGAATTACCTGCATCTTTGTTAGTTTCATCGTCATCTACTGTGTGAATTGATATTACCTCAGGATCAGCAGCGTCTGAGGACTTCTCCTACTCTTTCCCTTTCTCTTGAGTTTTCTCTGACATTTTGTCAGTAAGAGTCTTCAGATAATCAAATAGATTCTGCTGTAATGCGGCCATATCCGTCTGATTCTTTGCAAGAGTTTCTTGCGCTTTGATGAGATCGGCAATGGTAGGTGGTGGATTTCCTCTGAATTCTTCGGGATGTCGTCTGAATAGGGGATGATATTTCGCATTAGTCTGAGGAAGAGTATCATCAGCGCCGTCGACGTTAGTGAACGAAACAGTTTCCGGGATATCTTCATTATTGCTGGTGCTAGAAATGTTTGCGTTAGGATTTATAACTGATCCTGACCTAAGTTGATGAATTTGAAATTGCAACCGAGAGATTAATCTCCCACTATGGTCGCCAATCTGTAGATGGAGCAAAACAATTTGCTGGCTTTTATGGAATTGAGGAGACGACTGTACGGAGGAGACTCCTTGAACCGAGCAAAATTTTCAACCTCACACAGATGCACTACAAGAAGGGAGTGCTTTGAATTCGAGAGATCAATCTGTAATACTCCGGAATAAACCAAGACAATGGCCGTTCCAGAGTAAATTCGGTCACAAGAGAGGATGGGTCGATCTATAAGAGGGAAGCTGAGAAATGTGTGGAATCAATGGTAATCAAAGATTATATGTGTGTTGTGAATTCTGAATATGATAAGTTCTGAATGATTGAAATTGCTCAGTTGAGAGTAATTGATCAATTGATGAGTTGATGATCCCGTGATGTCAATGAGAAGTAAGATTCTCGTCGTTGTTTATGTTGTTGTTGTTTCAATCGTGATTCAGAGACTTATTTATATTACTGGAATTGTAGACACCATGATCCCATGAAGTGTGACAGTTGATGGAATCAAAGAGTGGAGAGATGGAAATAGTGTTTGAAACCAGTTGCTCATCGTGTAGAGACTTGGTTGATTTTCCACCCACTACTTTGTTAACTCCTTCAACTGATTGCACCACTTTCTCACATTCCATCGTGTGTTTGAACACACGTGTCATAGACCGCCAGACCAAAACCCTAGTTGATATCCCCCCAAATAACACGATTGACGCCTCGTGGTTAGTTTAGTTAGTTGCTGACTTCGTGATATCATGGGACGATGAGTCCATGTATTTACTGAGTTGAACATGATTTTGTAAAAATGTCCTGAAACTCATGGATTGAACGTGGGCATGATCCTCACGTTGGTATTTTAGGCGAGCAAGTATTGCTCATTCGATGATTTGCTGAATATTGATAGTTGAACCAATATTCTCTGATTTGAGAAAGTATTGCTTATCTGAGAAAGTGTTGTTCATTTGATGAATTATTGGCAGCGTGACCAAAATAAAATATTAATTAAAATACTAGTAGTTGAACCGAGTATAATTAATAAGAATATTGATCATGAGATCGTCATAAATTTATTAGTGTTTGAATCGGGAATTATAATCCTTGGACTCAGAAACCCTAATTTGATCAATTGATGACCACTTCATGGTTTGTTAGGAATTGAACCATGGAACGAAGGAAGGATTGGTTTCATGAGACCGTGGGTCAATCATGTAACACCCATATGCTCACATGAGGAAACACCAAGACCTCTTGAAGAGTTGGTGACTTGTTGATGAAAGAATGATTAAATGATGGTTTAATCATTTATTCGAATTACTGTTGGGTTCAGTATTAGGTGATAAAACCTAATTAATTATGAAGAAGTGGAGGACCGACCAAGGGGTCATGAAACCGGCCCTGGGTGGTCACGGGATCAAGTGTTGATCGTTCCATGAAGTTCCAAGTCGTTTGGAAGAGTTTTGGACCTAATACGTGCAATTGCGCAAATTAGGTCATATTGTGAACATATGTAAGGTCGGTCAAGGTAACATGCTCATGTCCCCAAAGTGTTCGTATCTTAGTTCTGAGAATTTTGATATTTTCAGATGTGCGTTTGAGCAATCATTTTAGAAATTATGAAGAAACCAGCGTTTTTTTATAAAACTGTCAAATATTCAAGAGATGAAGGAAAAATAATGAAAAAGTGAAAGAATTATGAAGTGTGGGACCATCCATGGCCAAGGCATGGACAGCCGTCCAGGGGCCAATCCCACACGTTTTTCCAAAAAAAATCATAATATTTTCATGATTTTAGGGAAATATGATAAAATCAAGGAGTTTTGCTAAAATTAAAGAGTTTTGGTCAAATCAAGGAGTTTCCATGAGATGAGTGTAGTACCAGAATATCGCCACAAGGGTATTCTCATGATAAGAACAACGCTTTCACGAGAAGGTCAAATATTTTTATAAGTATAAATGACATTATTCACGAGAGTGTCGTGAGGATTCTTTAGTAACATTTGGCGAGCGTCACGGGGAACCATCATAATAGCTGACGATTGAAGAGACATGTTATGAGAGTATTATTTCACGAGGATTACAAAAGTTGGCGAAGATTAATATTGCAAATACCACGATGAGATCGCAGAATATATCCGAAAGAAGGGGAAAACTTAGATGTCACCCACTATGTAATTTCCTATATAAAGGGTTCAAGTAAGTCCAGATGAGGATGATGTATTTTTTAGAGTTGAGAAAACCTTGAGGAGAGAGAAACTGTAGAAAGAAAAGTTGTAATTCGAGTTTGAATATTTTTACGTAAACATTTCTGAGATCTAAATAATAAAAGTGTCGTTTAATTCTTTAATCTTCAACTAGTTTCACTTAGATTTTTATAGGATCTTAATAGGGGTGTAGTGTGGGAAATCCTGCTACTACATTTTGGCGCCGACTAAGGGGAGCGTTGGATTAGCAAAATCGAAGAAAAGGTAAAAATGAAGACATGGATTATTCAAGATCAAGGAAACTTTGAAGAAGATTGGTGAAATATTCAGAAGAAAAATGATTAGAATTAAAGAAAATTGTAGGAAATTGAAGTATGAATTAGTGTCAAGAGAAATGATCGATAAATTTCATGAAAATATTAAAGGGAAGATACATAAGCGTGATTTTGAAGGGAGAAAAATTATGATGGTAAAGAAAACGCCATTATTAAAGAATTGGGAAAAGCAGGAAATTACATTTACAAAGAACGAAGTTTTAGAAGAAAATCTAGATCATACATCTCCTTTGGTGATTACAGTACCCATGATACCAATAAGGAAGGAAAAGTCAATAAAATCTGTAGAAAAATGGGCTATAAATAGAACTCTAGTTGACACAGGAAGTTCTGTGGATATAATGTTCTATCATGCTTTGAAGAAAATGGGGTATAAGGATGAAAAAATGTCTATTTCAGCATATCATATTCATGGTTTCGGAAAATCTATAACAAAACCAAGAGGAGAAATAATAGTACGATTACCACTTGGAGAAATTGAAACACAAGTAACATTATGCGTGGTGGATATGGAATCACCATACAACATGATATTGGGAAGACCATGGATACACGCAATTAAAGTTGTAGCGTCAACCTTACATCAACGTATCAAATTCCCTATGCCTAGTGGAATTGGGGAAATTAAAGGAGATACAGATCTTGCGAAGATATGCTATCAAATTGAAGTAAAAAATTGTGAAGAACGTCCTAAGCAGCGAAAAGATCGCAGAAAATTGATGAGAGAAACAAGAAAAGAAGAAGAATTTAAAATTTACATGATAGGAGCAAAAGAGGGAAAAGGAATACCAAATGAATTTTCGCGAGAAGGAGATGAACGTGCGAGAGTCATAAAAACACCAGCACTAAGCCGATTACACACTGCATGCTGAACCAACAAAAGAAGTAAATATTGGGAGTGAAGAAGAACCTAAAATACTGAAAATTGGGACTAGAATGGAGATAGACGAGGAAGAAAGAACTATAAATCTTTTGCGAGAATACAAAGACATTTTCGCGTGGAGCATGGATGAAATGCCAGGGATAGATCCATCGGTAGCATGTCATAAATTATAAATCAACAAAAATGTAAGGCCGTTCAAGCAAAGAATAAGAAAAATCGCAACAACATACCATTCTCAGATAGAAGAAGAATTACAGAAGATGCTTGATGCGGGAATAATAAGGCAAGCCAAGTATCCAGAGTGGATTGCAAATATGGTGGTGGTCCCAAATAAGAATAAAGGAATAAGAATTTGCATAGATTTTACCGATTTAAATAAAGCTTGTCCTAAAGATAGTTTTCCACTACCGAGATATTCCCCAAATGGTTGAGTCGAGCGGAAATGCTAGAATATCTTCGTTAGATGGATATAAAGGATACAACCAAATCCCTCTCGCTGAAGAAGATCAAGAACATCTTGCATTTTTGCTCAAGAGGGTTATATTGTTATACAAAAATGCCCTTTGGATTACGAAATGCTGGTGCAACATACCAAAGAATGGTGGAGAAGGTATTTGCAAATTGGATCCACAAAACACTGGAGGTATATGTAGATGATATGTTAGTCAAGAGCAAGGAAGCTGAAGATCATGTACAAGACTTGAAGGAAATTTTTGAACAAATGCGGAAATTTAATATCAAAGTAAATCCTGACAAGTGTACTTTTGGTGTGACTTCAGGAAAGTTTATGGGGTATATTGTATCAAAGGAAGGAATACAAGTTGATCCAGAAAAAGTGCAAGCGATTTGCGATATTCCCACACCAGCTACAGTAAAAGATGTGCAAAAATTGAATGGGCTGTTAGCCTCGTTAGGAAGATTCATCTCGCGATCTTCTGATAAATGCAAGCATTTTTTCGATATACTCAAAAAGGGAAAAAAATTCAGATGGACAGATGAATGTGAGAAGTCTTTTCAGGGAATAAAAGATCATTTAATGGATATAACCATTTTACAGAAAGCTGAACCAGGAGAAGAGTTATTAATTTATCTCGCGACAACGGCATATGCGCTAAGTGTGGTATTGCTGCGAGTAGATGCTGGGATAGAGAAACCAATTTACTATATTAGTAAAACATTCAATTCAGCAGAGAAAAATTATTCAAAGATTGAGAAATTAATCCTAGCATTGGTACATGCAACTTTCAAGCTTCGCATTTACTTTCAAGCACATAAGGTCAAGGTGTTAACAAAAGTTCCAATTGAATCAGTAATGAAGAATTCAAAAAGATCAGGAAGAGTAGAAAGATGGAATGCACAAGTGGGACATTTCGATATCAAATATGAAATTCTATCTTCGCCAAAATCCCAAGTCATCGCAAATTTCTTAGCTGAATTTCCTTTGGAAAATGACGAAGTTGTGGAAGAAATGATGGAGGCAGAAGAAGAACATGGAGATCCAAAAGAATTATTAACAGAACCCAATAGATGGGAGATATTAGTGGATGGATCATCTAATGGAGAAGGAAATGGGATTGGAGTTGTTTTTATTTCACCGGAAGGAGAAAAAACAGCTTTCTCATTCGGGTTAGAATTTAAATCCACTAATAATGAGACAGAATATGAGGTTGTTATCCACGCTTTGAAATTTGCAATAGAAATGAAGTTGGAAAATGCTAGAATCACAAGCGATTCTCAATTGGTTATTCGTCAAATAACTGGAGAATATATAACAAATGAACCTTCTTTAAAGAAATACAAGAGACTCGTGGAAGAATTATCTGCGAGAATTCCAAAAATAAAATGGAGGCACGTATCAAGGAAAGATAACCGGCTTGCGGACGCTTTTGCCTTCATATCTAGCATGATGACAAACCCACTTGCGAGATGCATAAAAATTCAAACACTCTTATTACCTTCAGTAAATAAAGAAGATGAAGATGTGGATGGGAATTCTGTCGAAATTGACGAAGAAGGAGAGAAAGATGTGATGATTGTAGAAAATGGCGAAATAGAAGCAAAAGAGAGAAACAAAGATTGGCGAGCGGAACTTCTTGCTTATTTGGCGAAAGGAGAAACTCCAAGAAATAGACTGGAGGCACACAATCTAAGAAGCAGGGCAACTAATTATGAGATAAGAGACGGAGTGTTATATCGCAGATCTTTTAATGGACCATCGCTAAGATGTTTGACAAGGGAGGAAGGAGAAAAGGTGTTAAAAATGTTGCACAGTGGAGATGCTGGTAATCATAGCGGAGGTAGATCTTTGGCATATAGAATGAAGATGCAAGGGTATTACTGGCCTTACATGCATGAAGATGCGAAAAAAAATTCAAGGCGTTGTGAAGAATGTCAGCGATTTGGAAAAAAGATACATGCACCAGGAGCACCACTATCATCCTCAACAAGTGTATGGCCCTTCGGAAAATGGGGATTAGATATTGTGGGACCATTTGTGCCTGGCTCTGGACAAAGGAGATACCTCATTGTGGCTACAGATTATTTCACAAAATGGGGAGAAGTAAAAGCAGTACAACATATTCGTGATAAAGATATTTTCACATTCATATTCGAGAATATCATCTACAGATTTGGAATACCAGCACAGTTGATGTCTGATAATGGAAAGCAGTTTGAAGGACAGAACATAGAGTTACTACTCAATGCATTTAAGATAAAATGTGGAAAATCTACTCCTTTATACCCACAAGCAAATGGTCAAGCTGAGGCAACTAATAAAACGATCGCATATATTCTGAAGAAGAAATTAGAAGGGTATCACAAATCATGGTGTGAGCAAGTACATAATGCAATATGGGCCTACAACACCACTAGAAGAGAGGCTACTGGAATGTCACCCTTTTGTTTAACATATGGGGTTGAAGTCGTATTACCAACGAAGTTGATATTCCTACAACAAAAAGAGAAGCGTGGGAAAGGAATTTAAGTCTTTGGTATGATTTTACATAAACTAGATGAATTGGAAGAAAAAAGGAGAAGACTCTACATCATATGGAAAACTACCAGCGAAGGTTAGCTCGCGAATACAACAAACGTGTCAAAAAACGAGAATTCCAAATTGGTGATTTAGTTCTGCGAGAGACACCGAGATATCAGCGAGAGAATAGTGGAAAATTAGCGAAAAAATGGGACGGACCTTACTTAATTAAAGAAATAATTGGAAATGGGGCATACAAATTAATGGATCCTGAAGGAAGAGATGTTGGCCAACGACTTGATAGACCATGGAATAGACTATTTTTGAAAAGGTATTATCGGTGACAAATCTTTGTAAGGTAAGAAATATTGGCATAACTAAAGGTTATTATCAGTGACTATTTTTATTTTAAAGATTACGCGAGCAATATCGCGAGAAACGCGAATGAAATTTCGCAGAGATTAAGAGAATGGGACAAACCTTTATGGCGTGCAACTTAGTTCGCGAGTACGATTTCGTAAGAGGAAAATGTAAGACCTACAAGCACGTTGTAAAGGGGGTATCTCTTTATATGATTCAGGGATAATGTTATACCGCTACTGGAACCTGAGTCATACATATGTAGGGGTTAAAGAAAACCTATCCAGGAGAGAGATATTGGATTTCCAACTTTATAAGGTTATACCCTGGTTGGACAACTGAGAGTCTCTTCCAAGAAGTGCAGAGTATGACCAAGGCGCCGAGGTACACGGTTTATCCAAGGGTTCCCGGGACGGACGAACCTACCCTGGCCATCTTTGGTAAGTCTTGGCTACAATGCACTTGGCCTGAAGAAAACCCCACCTAGGGTGTAGTCTTGTAACTATAAGCCATATAGGCATAAAGGACAAGAGGCTGCGAAAACAACTGGTTGTTGGTAAATCTGGATGGGAGGAGCTAGTCTTGTATGGCCGATGTTCCCTCCTTGAAGGGGCAACCAGGGGGAAGATAAGGGCGGCACCCTCCATTAGGGAGCTGATAAGTGTCTTAAGCCGGCAATGTCATGGGTCTCTAAGATCACAAGATCATTTCGGCCTGTCATATTGTCGCATAAATTATACAGAGGCAAAAATCCATAAGAGAAAGAAAAAGTTAAGATGAGGTCAAGGGGTTTTTACATGCAAATGTGAAGACGTCCTGCGATTTCATCGCAAGACGGCAATGTCATGAGGCTTTATTTTCGCGAGAAAACTTAGACTCGTCATATTGTCGCAATATAATAAAGAAATATAGATAAGGCAAGATCAATGGGTCAATACATGAAAATGTAAAGACGTCCTGCGATTTTGTCGCAAAAAATAAAAAATTGGCAAAATAAGACCTTTAATTAAGAAGGCAAAATAAGACCAATAGAATAATCTCAAAAATTAATTCTTCTTTGTTAAGCATGCAGGGAAGATTTCTTTATCACAAGAAACAAGTTGAGTTCAACAAGTCTCAAGAAATTTAATGAGGAGGCAAGCAAGGGAATAAATATGTAGGATTTCATTAAGTTTCTTGAGAATATTATAGTTCAAAAAAGGGTTATATCATTTGCGAGAAAGAAGAAGAAAAAAGAAACTAAAAATAGAACTCAAGCTTCAAGCGGTAGTCTCACCAGATTTAGAATTGTCAAGATTATTATCATCACCAATATTTCTTTCATCGTGAACATCATCGCCAGAGTTCTTTTTGTTACGATCTTCTCCTTCTTTTGGAGAGTTTTCTTCTTTTCCTTGATCATCTTCTTCTTCAGTGTCTTCTTCAACATCTCCTTCAGAAGACGGGTATTCTAAATCTTTATCCATAGGAAGAGGGACTTCATCATCGTCAACTTTCAAAGGTAGAACGGATACAGGAGAAAGAGAGTTGGAGATCAAAATTTCGTTCACGAGAACTTCAGCACTAAGATGAACTTGGCGAAGGAAACCTTTGTCACGATTTCTGATCTCTATATTCTTGAAATACTCAAGATAATCAAGTTTTCTTTCTGCTTTATCACGAGTTTCTAAAAGGTTGAGAAGAAAAGTCTTGTTTTCTTTGCGAACACTGTCTAGCTCCTTAGTAAGATTGGTGATAGTAGAATGAAGGCTTTTTTCAGATTCTGCGAGCAACAAAATAAATAAAGGTTATAGAAATAAATATATCGTGAGAATATCAACAAGTGAAATATAACATAAATTATGACAAGGGAAATCAACAAGTGAGGCAGTCATAATTGACTACCTTCTTTTTGCGAAGTTAAGTTTTGGATTAATGAAAAGAGGCAGTTCTCCCATTGGTTCATAGCATCATCAAATTTGTCGCCAACTATGCCTTTTACACGAGATTTCATGTTCTCTTCTTTGGTGCGTAAATATGAATTTTCTTTTGACAATGAGGAATGAGACTCCTTTAGTTGGGAATATTCATATCGAAGCTTGTTGGCATTCAAACTAAGAGTTAGTCTACCCTTGATAAGTTTGTATATTTCAGCGGCAGATGATTCAGTTACTTCGTCAAGTTTATTTTTAAGAGAGCGGAGAGACTGCTTTTGGTCATCACATATCCCTTGAAGATTGTTTACTTTCTCATGAGGAGATCGCCAACAAGCTTGATAATTTGTGTTTCTCTTGAGATAAAGTTCTATTCTTGTCTGACAAAGATTCTATAGACAAATTAGTCTTGGATAACGAATATGAGAGGCGAGTAACCTCGTTGTTTAGAAAACTGTGATTTTGCAATAATTGATTATTCTCATTTGTGAGATTTCTTATTTGATCAACTGAATACGTATAAAGATTATCTAATCTACTATCTTTGGTCCATCCAAGAATCTCTTTCAATGCAAGCTTCATCAGCTATGGTTTCAGATTTAAGTTTTTCGATGAAACGATTTCGGTTGGAAACTAATATATAAACCAAGAATTTAAAGGGAGGATTAAGTACGAAGAATATGGAAATAGAATAAAAAGATAAAAGGACAGAGGCAAAAAGAAGCTTACCTTTTAGCTCATCAACCTTTCTAGCGAGATTCTATCGATCCAGTACAAAGTTGTTGAGCTTGTGTTTTAGAGTTTCACATTCAGAAATCTTATCTTGAAGACTTTTTCTCAAAGCAGCATTTTCATTCTCTAGAGAAGCTCGTGAAATAGAATTGTCTGAGCCAAAATATTTGAGCAGAGTTTCGCAAACTCCTCTTTGGAGAGAATCAGTAGAAGAATCTCTAGCATTATTTAGAATGTTAGATAAAATTTTGAAAGCAATATCAATTCCTGCGATGGTCTCATTTGATGAAGGAAGGGATGTAGAAGGTGAAATAGAAGAAGTGAGGACAAGATGATGATTTGAGTCATTAGCAATGGTTGTATCATCAGAAGGAGGAGTTTTCGGGAAAGTAACATTTGAAGGAAGTAAAGGGCTAGAGGAGTTTGGTTGTGATGGTTTCTGCAATTTGAATTGGTGGAGGACCAGTAGAGGTAGTGGTAGTGAAAGCGAGCTTCTCGCCAGAAAAAGGAGGGAGATCAGATCGCACAGGTGTAGGTGAAGCTTTCGCAGACATTAAGGGAGGAATGACGAAATTACTTCCAAAGGTCTTATTTAATTGGCGAGATCTTCTAGGAGGATTAGCATTACCCTCGTCATTCTGCAAACAATAATCTAGATAAGAAACAGAGGCAATAATATTGTTATTAAGAGATAGAATGTTTTTCTTACTACCTTATTGCTCGCAGAATTTTCTTTCCTTTTTTCCAGTCGGCCTCTTATGAATAATAGGTTTTTGAGTCGAGGATTGGGAAATAGATGCAGCTCCGCTGAAGATTACACAATATGGGGTTATAAAGAATTAAGTAAGAGAAGATCGAAGAATATAAATAAAAAGTTTTATCTAAGAAAATACCATACCTCGAGGACTCCATTAATACAGTAGCAGAAGAATGAGAAGGAGAAGAAGTTGCAGAACAAAAAGCAAAGAAACTAAGTAAAGAAGAAAGAGAATTAAGAGAAGAAAACTAGAAATGAAATTCGAATCTTCCTTTTATAGGAAAAGAAGGGAGTAAATTATGTGAGACGTGTCAATACAAAAGGACAGATTTACAACACGTTTTAACAAGGAAAGCTGAATTAGCGGAATATTGTCGGGGGAAAAAGTTCAGATATTCTTGCGATAGTTAAGGATTCTCATGATCGTTTCTTCTTCACAGAAAAGACATGAGAAGAGGCAAGATGTAGTACCAGAATATCACCACAAGGGTATTCTCATGATAAGAACAACGCTTTCACGAGAAGGTCAAATATTCTTATAAGTATAAATGACATTATTCACGAGAGTGTCGTGAGGATTCTTTAGTAACATTTGGCGAGCGTCACGGGGAAGCATCATAATAGCTGACGATTGAAGAGACATGTTATGAGAGTATTATTTCACGAGGATTACAAAAGTTGGCGAAGATTAATATTGCAAATACCACGATGAGATCGCAGAATATATCCGAAAGAAGGGGAAAACTTAGCTGTCACCCACTATGTAATTTCCTATATAAAGGGTTCAAGTAAGTCCAGATGAGGATGATGTATTTTTAGAGTTGAGAAAACCTTGAGGAGAGAGAAACCTGCAGAAAGGAAAGTTGTAATTCTGAGTTTGAATATTTTCTGTAAACATTTCTGAGATCTAAATAATAAAAGTGTCGTTTAATTCTTTAATCTTCAACTAGTTTCACTTAGATTTTTATAGGATCTTAATAGGGGTGTAGTGTGGGAAATCCTGCTACTACAATGAGGGAAACATAAAAAATAATAATAATAAAATAAGGGACGTGTGGGCGTGTGGGACCGTCTTGGAGCATGGTTGGCTGGCCAGGGCTCGGTCCCGTGCGTTTTTCCTAATTTTATGTATTATTTCACAATTTAAAGGAAATTTCATAATTTGAAGGAAATATCATGAAATCAAGGAATTTCATGGGATTATGAAAACATGAAAAATATATAACAATAATAAAAAGAGACATGTGGCCCATCTAGGGTTTGGCCAACCGGTTATGGCCCGTGCACACGGTTTTCCTAATTTTATATTATTTTTCATGGGACCAAGGAAATATCATGAGATTAAGGAATTTTCATGAAATTAGGGAAATAATAATAAAATAATGAGGAACCATGAGGTGTGGGGATGGCTGGGACCAAAGCATGGCCGGTTGGCTAATGGTCACGCCCCACAATATTCTTCCCTAGTTTTATATTATTTCTTTGGTGTGAAAGAAACACCATGAAACTGAGGAGTTTCCTCAATAAGAAAGATATTTGTTCAAATGAAAGAATTTTTATGAACTCAAGGAAAATAACAAAAAATATGATAAAAATATGAAACTGGCGTGGGATTGACCACGGCACGGTCGGCCGGTCAGTGGACCCATGTTCCCAGCACCTTGGTCAATTTTTAATTATTTATTATTTTCTTTCATATTTTGCATAGGTTCATCGTCTCGTCGTATTTTGAAATACTCGTCCGTGCGGTGATTGTTAGTGCATCGTCGTTGAGTACACTTTCACCATTTAAATCGGGGCTATAGATGGAGGTAGCTCAGACGCCCGTGCATTGAATATTCATTACTAACCTAAGGATTTATGATGGGAAGAACCATGGTTTGAAGTAATGAAATATCTGCGAAAATATTTGAATATTTTCGGAAATTCTGTGGATGAATCCAAGAATTTGGAAATAATTAACTTATGGCTCTATACTAGCAGAGCAAGCTGTCTAGGAGCATTAATTATTCTGATATGAGGTTGCTGGAGATTCATATCCTTTATATAGTCAGGGTAAACTCGTTGTTTGTATCCTGAAGAAGTTATCGCTCTATACTAGCAGAGCAAGCTGTTTAGGAGCCGTACATCTCGTGATACTATATAGAAATAATTACTGAAGTGTTCAGTATTCATGAGATATGTTGTTATCTAGCCGTGAGACCACATATCTACATGTACTTTGAGAGAAAGTATTCTCAATCAGAGGATTCGATGAGAGACCCGTGTCTCAATACAGATATGACGTTGTCCAGCCGAGAGACTACATATCTGCATGTATTCTAAGAGAAAGTATTCTCTGTCAGAGGATTCGATGAGAGACCCGTGTCTCAATACTCGCATCTGAATGATGGATCAGAAGTTCATATAGTTATGGGTTTACGATTTTAGCCTTCGTCGAAAATCCACCATCTATAATCGGGTTTGTGATTTTATGTCTGACCAAATATGGGAAAGGGGAACCGATCCTAGTAAGAGGTGAAGTACATCACAAAGGGGAATCGATCCTTATATGGGATGCATCAAGGTTTATATACAAAAGGGGAACCGATCCTATGGACATGTGCAACACGTTTTTAGGTAAAGGGGAACTGATCCTATGGACATGTGCAACACATACAAGTTAGATACCAAATACATGTGGGGAACCGATCCTAGTACCTAGTCAGCCGAATTTCGGTAAGCTAGTGTGACTATGCATAATACTCACATGGAGGTACAACCGAAATTTATTTTGGCAGAACCGTTAAACCCATGATTGTGATTGAATGTTTGTTTGATCAATCAGATAGTTCTTGAAAGTCGGTTGAACAAATTTTAAACTTGTTTGGAAGTGTGGCAAATCGGTTTCAAGGTTGTAAGTGTGAAAGAGAACTTACAAAGTAAGGATGTAGACATACTTTAAACACGTGTTGTGAATGTTTATTTCTTTAATTGCTCAAAGTTATTCCTTAATAGCTAAGGGAAGAGAATCCCAAGATCGAAACATAAGTAAGTTAAAAATATTTTAATTAAGGTAATTAACTTTATTTTGTAGGAAAATATAAGAATTAGTAATGTGAATTTACTAATTAGATTTTCCAAGAGAGTTCAATCATTATTTTTGGACAGAGCATTTCCAGGAATTATGGAAACCGAATTTGTGCTTTAATGAATATCTTGAGAATATTTTCGTTTTTGGAAATTCCTTGGTGTCCAAACTTCCTTGTCTATAATTACTTGAAGTTTTCCTTTCTAGAAAACTAATCCTTCATAACAAAAGACTTCCTCTTTTGTTGTTGTCACTGGTGTAACCGCCTATTCAGAGAGGAGAGTAACCTAATTAGGCGAAATCTCTTACGGCCGCTCAGTTTAAAGTCTTCTTTGGGATTGAGAAGCTCTAGCGTGTATCGTTGGTGGGAAACTATATAATTGTGGTTTATCTTTTGTTTTCATTGATTTGATTGACTAACGGTGGTTGAAATATGATTGCACCTAGTTTTTTTATGCTTGAGAATCTTTGATAGGTGTAGAATACACCGTATTTTCTATGTAGAGTTTATACTTTCTTTGCTATTTTTCTTGTGAATTATGTATCTTATATTCTCTTTTGAGTTATTAGGTACTCTGGAGTCATATGGAGCAAAAAAAGGAGAAATTAGCCATTCGGAGCGAAAAAGGCAAAAAGGTCAACTCGCAGACGGTATTTGGAGCATGTTAGGTTGCACTAGAGGGATTAGGTTGTCGGTTTTCTAAAACCGACAAGCCATGTTTGAAATGGTCATCCCTTATCCCACTGCAGTGGGTGAAGATATCCGTTCCAGGGTATTAGACTTCACCCGGGTCGAGCCATATTCATAACAATACGATTTTGTTCTTCTCTTACAAAACAAACCAAAACCAGGGCAAAGGGGTTGATGATAGAATCAAATCGAAATAGAGAGATTCGGAAGAAATTGATGGTGATGGCATGGCTAAGGAGCTCACTGAAGAACTATTGTTGTTGTTGATTCGAATTATGGAAGAAGTGAAGTTAGGGTTTGGTGTTCTTGAGAAATCGGATCGAGATGAAATCAGGGTTCAACTTGAATCTCCACTCGAAGACAAGAATAGGGAATTGGGTCTGTCGATCAGGGAAGAATAGACAGTTGCTACCGTGAATTAATTGGGTTTGCTGAAGTGTTGAAACTCGAGTCTGTGAAGGAAGAATTAATGTTGTTACTGCAAGGAAGAAGGTGGAGGAAATGGAATTGGTGATGAAATACAAGCAATTGGTGGTGATTATTTTCAGTTGGCTGTGAATAAATGGGTTGAGCCACAACTGATGGCAGTGGTATGTAACTTGATGGAATTGGTGGAGTAATTGGTGTTCTGTAAGTTTGGTAATTGATTCAAATGCTCATTGGGTTACATTTCAGTGGAAGAAGGATTACAGGGTTCTGTTGCTGGTGCTGTTTTTCTTGAGCTCAATTGGAATGATGGAATGAAGCTGCAATACTGGTGCAGTTCAAGTTACAGATGGTCATGGTGAACTGAGAAGGTAGTGTTAACTGTTGTTGGCAGTGGAGATATAACTGATTGAAGGGTTAAGCTTAGATGAATGCTTAGGAGTTAACATTGCAGGCTGGAATTACATGGAAGTGGGTCAAAAGTATATGGTTGGAGGAATGTTGTTCAAAGTTGTGAAGTGCAGCCCTAGTTGAGATACAACTGAAGCTTGCTGGTGGAGCTTTTGAATGGGAATTTGCAGGAGAGGATTGTAGTGGGTTGTTGACCTGTTGCCATCAGTTGAGTCAATGAAGTGCAGAAGTATGGAAGGATTAAGTTGGAGATGCTGAGCAAATGGAAGTGATAAGTCAGATGGCTATGGAATGGTGATTGCAGTTTGTGGAAGCTGGGATGGAGCCACAGATGCCTTGGCCTGTGCAGCTGAACTGATGACAAATGAATAATGGGTTGGAAATGGTGAGAAGATGGAGCAAGGTGGTGCATAGGTTGCAACTACAGCTGGAAAATGGTCACTGCTTTTGAAGACGCATGACATGGCAATAGAACCAAAGGGGAGCTGTAGTGATGTTGTTGGAGGATTGCGACTGCAGAATGGATGCAATGCTGCAGTTAGGAGTGAAATGCAGGGCTATGATGAGAATAAAGAAGGCCATGAGGTTGTTGTAGTGGAAGTGAATCTGGAAGGAGGTGTAGCTGTTGATGCATTGTTGATAATTGCCAAGGATTGTGTTATGAGCACTTATATGCAAGATTGATTGATGTTGTTTCTGAGTTGCAGCCAAGTTGGCTGTAAAGCAGCTGGTGATGCTACAATGAACTGGTGGCTTGAAATGGGACATGGGTTGGTGGTAGGTTGTGGAAATTGTGACAGTTTAGGATGGAGATTGAGCTAGGAATTGGTTGATGCAATGGAGAGTCTGAAGCTGGAAAGGAGAAGTGATTGCTGATGAGTTGTTGCAACCAGTTGAAGGTGGAGTTTGCAAGGGAGCCGCAGTGGTGCTGTGCAATAAGCTGCAGACTAATGTTGGCACAGTGACTGAATGGCTGGAGCTGGTGATGTTTGAACTGGAATCAGTGGCTAGAAGGTGGTGATTGAGATGCCTATGATTAGTGCTACTAAGATGATTGAATGGTTAGGGTTTGTGGCTGGAATTGGGAAGCAGTTCTGGTGGAATCTATGATGTTGTGAATGTGTTGCAGGGGAGAACCATGGTATGGCTTGTTCTGAATTACAAGTAGATGGCTGAGTTTGGCAGCAGTTGTGAAACTACAGGGAAGATGGCTTTCTAGTGGAGGTTAGTGCTGTTGCAGATGAGAAGAACAGGTAGTATGGCTCAGATGGCAGCAATGGTTTCTGGTGCCTGAGATGGAAGAGTAATGCAAGAGGGAGCTGTAACAGTGGGAATCACCGCAGTGCGAAAAGTGGGCGAAAATGGCGCGCCGGTGGTACTAGCTTCGGTTGCCGGATTTCGGAACCGAAAGTGATAATCGTAAAGATTCAGTGAATCGCGAAGGGGGTATGAGTCGGATGCGGAAGTTGGTCATTGGAAGTATGAGCTACGCGTCGCGCTTTTGGGTGTGTTTTCGCAAGGGATAGAAAATTGGATTTAGATGGGTTATGCAAATGTTTGAAATGCAGAAAAGCAAAGTTGAGCTACTGGGAGTGTGCACTTTCCTGGTGACGTCTTCCAATACTTCAAGTGATCGGAGAAAGTTTTTCCGGTGACCGGATTCCGGCGACGGTGACCGGATTCCGGTGATGATGTCAGCAGTCCGGCGACCATTTTTGGACCCAAATTTTCCAGAGACATATTTCTCACACCTGGGCTTCGTGGACTTGAAGATTTTGAAGGCTAAACCTAATTTTGGAATAAGAAGAGCTATAAAAGAGAAGTCTTTTTCTTATAATCTTATTATCTTGAGAATTATTATCTCCCCTTCTACTTTGTTCTAGGGTTTAGAAACATGATAGGGTTTCTTTTTCTTCTTGTTATGAACTCCATGAACATGAGCTAGAGTTTTATTATTGGTTATGGAAAAGTTGGATTTCACATAATATGATTCTTTGATTCAATATATTAGTTTTGTCTCATAATTATCGTTCACGATTCTCTGAAAATAGGTTTCATGATTGAATGTTAGTTTTGTCAAGTTGCAAATTGGTAGAACTCATAATCATATCTATTGCTAGTTTAGGGTTTATTATACGAAAAAGTGATATTCCTTGAATACAAGTAGCATAATTGTGAAGATTGCTTGTAGTGATACATCCTAATAATCACAAGTGATTCGTGACCTTTGTTAAATTGAATTAGTGCGTTTTCCACGTTCGATTGCTTTGATTGGCCTGATTTCATAGAACTTAATGCGTCTAGGGAATTAAACTTGATTAGTGATTTTACACGTTAGGTTGTTCTTTTAGATAGAACTCATACTCGCATCTTTTAATGTGTTTGTTGATGACAAAAGGATATTTGCGTGATATTCTTGCGATCAAGATATTCTAGGGCTTTTGATAAAAGTTGAGATTAAATATCAATTCTAATTATTGTGAAGAAAACATATTTGTGAATGAAGATGAATCCTTAACCAATATCTTTTCTATTTGATTTGTTTGCTTATATCTTTACTTGCTTTTATTTTATTCTAGTATATAAAAATCAGAAAACTCCCGGTATTTTATATAGGAAACCGAAACAACGAGATAACCTAGACCTCTCTGTGGGATCGATCCTTTCTTGCCCTTGCTATATTTATATTTTGAGTAGTGAGAAAGTGTAATTATTTTTGACGCATACGACAGCGATCAATCTTCTCTTCTGATATAAGATTCACTCAAACTAGTTCAGAGTTTCGGTAGGGATCTTTAGACTGTTATTAGTTCTAAAGACGATCTTGTGATAATCCATTGTTAACAAACTATGTTCTGTGCGTGATTGATCACAAGAGATTCAAGTGATTGTGTACAGGTTTTTATTGAAGATTTAAGAAGATTTGAAGACAAAGAAGATATTGAAGATCTGACTTGGGTTTATAATTTTTGGTGTGCACAATACTTGTTTCGGAAAAAGAGGATCCAATTAATAATCGGTTTATCCTTGTGGTAGATTGGATTGATTAATTGAGTAGATTGGCATCAACACAATTCTTTGGATTAAGAGTGTTGTTGGCTTAATCTTAAACGATTACTTCGGTAATTGAACATAAGATATATCTAAGGACCTGACAAAGGAGTTTATGTTAAGATAAACGAAAGAACCTTTGTCCGACTCATATTACTTGGTTGAATAGAGTTGTTGCCAAACAAATTTGTTATTCCATTACTGTTTGGAATACGAACCAAAGGAATTGTTCCAAGTACATGACTTATTTATAAGTTGGAGGCGTGGGAATACAAATAGAACTAGGTGAACTATAGGTTTAGTTGCTTGGTCTCAATTATACGAAGTTAGGTGTAATTTTGTGTAGCGGCTTAATCCTGAGAGTATTCAATTTTGGACAAGGTCCCGGGGTTTTTTTTTGCATTTGTGGTTTCCTCGTTAACAAAATCTTGCTGTGTCATTTACTTTATATTTCCGCATTATAATTATTTTATTACAATTAAAGTAAATCACACAAACGTTTATTTCTATTTAATTGATAAGTGAATCCTATCGTGTTTGGTTAAGTCCGAACCTTTTTATCAAGTAACATACTTCGTTGTTGTATTGTCTCGATCTCGTATCCATAGACGATCATATGAAGTGTGAACTGATTAGTTGTATTGTCTCGACTCAGTCCATAGACAATCACTTTCGAAGAAAGGAATTATAGGTAGGAAAAGTTTTTAGCTTGAGGTATATTTGGGTACCCTCGCCTTTTCACTATGTGTTATTGATCACAAGAGATTCAAGTGGTGTTGGGAGGTTTTAATTGAAGATTAAAGAAGATTTGAAGACGAAGAAGATTTCTTATTGGTTTTTCATATGCTTGTGTTGCACAAACCTTGATCGGATGGGATCCAACTATAAACGGATTTATTTGATTGATTAGTTGTTTGAGATCGGCATTCACAATATATCTCTTTGAGATTTATTTGGATTGAGTGCAAATCTAAACTTGACTGCTTCGGCAGTTATTGGATAAATTCTAACAAAGCAAATGAGTTTATTAGCTTAAAAGGAAGAGCCTTTGCATGTGACTTGAGATATCTTTATCTTAAAGAATCAATAGAGTTGTTACCGAAAAAATTTGTTGTTCCTTTACTGTTTGGAATACAATCCAAAGGAATTGATCCAGTGCGCGCACTCATCGAAGTCAGAAGCGTAGGGATACCGAGGAAACTAAGTGAACTAGGGGTAGTTGCTTGGTCCCCAACTATACGAAGTTGGTTTAGATTTTGTATAGCGGCTTATTTCTGAGAGTATTCAATTATGGAATTGGTCCCGGGGTTTTTCTGCATTTATGGTTTTCCTCTTTAACAAAATATTGTTGTGTCGTTTACTTTTCCTGTCTGCAATTATAATTATTGTTATTATAATTTAAAGTAAATTACACAAAAGTTAACTCCGCTTTACTTGATAGTTATCCTATAGATTTTGGTTAAGTCTGAACCTATTATCAAGTAATCACACTTTGGTAGTCGTATTGTCTCGATCTCGTATCCATAGACAATCACACAAAGTGTGAATACCGATTTGTAGTATTGTCTCGACTTTGTCAATACACAATCACTTTCGGTAAGAGGACTTATAGGTGATTAAATTAAAGATTCTGGTGTATTTGGATATCTTTGTCTTTTCAATTGGTATTAGAGCAGGCAAACGCGAAAAGATCTAACAATATGTGTTTGGTGCGATCCAACATATAAGACATGAGTCAAAGTAGAGTTAAGTGGGAGCGAAAACTAAAGAAGGACTTAGTTAACGTATCATAAGACTTTGAAAGTTTTGATTTTAAAAAATGCTTAGAAGGGACATCCTCATCGAGTTCTACGGGCTCAGTTGAAAATACTTCTGAATATTCTCAAGATGAGATTAAGTTAAGTCTTGTACTGATGATCAAGGACCTCGATTCTGAAAAACCTTCTCTAGGTTGTTGATCATGTGAGTATAAAAACTTATGAGATACAAGAGTTAAAATAAAGGTTTGTATCTTGTACAACTGAACTTAATCTTGGACTAAAAAGAGAAGGAAAACTTCTAGAAGAATTAAGTTGTTTGCGAGATGAAAATGAGCAACTTGTTCATGATCTTTCCTCCTTGACAGTGAAATTAGATTCTCTCAAGATTACATCTTCGTTAAAGATTCAATGTTGGAAGAGAAACTTGTTGAATCTGATGCAAGGAATAACTCTCAACAAAATAGTTTTGAAAAGAAAGAAGGTGAATATCTCTCACGGAAAAACACCTTGAGGCTGATCTAGCTGGTACTCTTGATAAAATCAAGACGTTGGAAGAAGAAAAATTGTATTTGAAAAAGTCAATTGATAGCAAAAACAATTTATCCTAATTTTTAGAAGCGGGAAGATTTCATGGTGATACACGTGGATTGGGATATTATAAGGAATCAAGTGCTTCCAACGATAACAATAAGATAAAATTTGTTAAAGCTATAATTCTTCTCAACCAGAGGCTTCCACTGATGTCATAGATGCTCATATTTCTTGTAAAAAATAAAATCCTATCAAGCCTAAGAATTGTGTTCAACTAGCAGAAATCAAAGACAGCACTTCTGCTAATGTCAAGAAAGCAAGAACATTGAACAAAGATAAGAAAAAGAAGAAAACTCGTCGAGCTCCAATGCAAGTAGATCCACAAAAAGTAACATTAAAACTCATACTCCTTATGTTACTAAGCATTGTTATTATTGTGGTAATAAAGGGCACTTGCAATGGGGATGCAAAGTTCGTAAGATACAAGATGCACTCTCTTTTGGCTTAGTTTTCTCCCCGAAAGAACTCAGATCGTTATTATCCTAAGTTCAGGCAAAATAATTATTATAACGATAGTTCAAATTTTGCCTATCGCTCGACAAGGTCATCTCATAAAATACCTAATCATAGAAAGAGATATGACTTTGTAAATGCAAAAACAAGATCTGATGTTCCAAATTGGAGAAAGGATGTTTCGAAAAGTATACAAAATGGCAATGTTCCTAATGGTATGAAGGAGAAAGTCACTCATGCGAAACCCATTTCTAAATTGGTATCGAAGTCCTCGATAGCTAAAAAGGGACGGAAGGTTAGTCACACGAATGGTGCTCAATTGATCAATATTGAGAGACTTCTTGAATGACTAAAGAATGACATCATGTTGTCTAAAGTCTCTTGTACTAGTGTACGTTGTGATAATGACACTATTTATCACAAAGTAAAAGAAGAAAACAAGATATGGAACTAGAGAAAACAAATCAAGCAAGATGTCAAGAACGATGATTCTGTCTTAGTCAAGGTAGTTAATTTCGGATTTCGGAGTGTCTCGGCCAGGGCCGATACACTGGTACAACTTTGTATCGGGGGAATTTCGTTTCCAAATTTCGGTGTAATTTCAGATTAAAATTTTACATTAATATTATATTTATGGTGAAAATTACACGTTGGATATGAAATAGGGAATAAAATAATATAAAAGAACAATTCCGGCCGAAATACACCGATTTTGACCGGAATTTATTGATTCCGTCCGGAAAAAACGGCGACTTTTCGTTTGGCCGAAATTTCGATTTTCGTTTTCCAAAACCCGAAATCCGAAATTTCGGCCGAAATTGACTACTTTGGTCTTAGTCACTTCTGACAAAGAAGACAAGGCTAAAACAAACACAACCTAGTTATGTTGGAATGTGCATGCTCACCTTTGTGCTCAATCTTATGAAGGGTGAGGAAGCATATGAAAATGAGCACATGACCTCTCGGTTATTATATGACTAGTTAACATCTGTAGGGAGATTTCTTTTCTTCTATACTCATACCTTCTCTATCTATATTAGAGATTTTGATAGAAATAGTAATTTTAAGTTTATGATATAGGTCATATATGTGTAGCTCTTTTTTATACGGTTAAAACGAGCCAAAAAATCCCTAAAATCAGACTTCGTATGCAAAAGTTATGCCTAAAACAGTTTTGTGTATGAATTCGTGTGGTATAACAGATTCCAAGAAGCAAATCTATGTGAATGCATGTCTATATTTTTGCTATATGTATTCGGTTTATGGGATGTATGATTTCGGTTTTCATTAACCTTAATATTTGATCTCATATGATGTAACCCTTATGGTTTGTGTGACTTTTTTATTTAGCAGGATTAAGTTCTAGCCCATGTTGGTAGGCTTTATCAAAGGATCATAAGGTGTTCCAATTGAAACTCATATGTGAAAAGTCACAATATATTGAATCAATTTGTGTTTGCATGAGTTGTGTTTAGCATAAACATATGTGTTTCGGGTTTTCAACTTTTGTTATTGGTACGCATTAGTTAAAAACCGATTCAACCTTTCTCTAGTAAAGGTTGCTCTTGTTGTTGTTCTTTCGTTCTTGCGAGAGGATGACAACATACTGGGGGAGATTTCATATGTGAACTTGCGCTTAATGATATATGTTTCTGGGGAGAAGAGGATGCGGAATCTGAGGTAACGAATTTGTTAGTTAATTGTTTTCTTGTTTAAGAAAAGCCTGTTTATATTGCATATATTTTGATTTTGCTTAAAAAAATTTCGGTACAATTGATATATTCCATTATGATGTGTATGTATGTGTGTGTGTGATTCAATTTTTCTGGTTAAGAAAACTGTGTCAATTTGTTTAGCTTATTATTGTTTGGTATCTTCTTTATTGTTGGGTATCAAGTGTTTTTGCTTAACAAAATTTCGGTGTAATTACGGTGCTATAATGTCTATGTTTGTTTCAATTGCTTCCGGTTAAGAAAATAATTGTGAAAGTCAATTTATTTTAGTTTGTATGTATTGTTTACAGCTTAACAAAATACATGATAATTTGTTTAGTCCAATTCGATTTCGGATTAGAGAAACTAAGTTAATTTCGATCTTCGTTAGACTTATCAAATTGAAGGATTCGGTTATTCAAGTCTAATTGAATGCCTTGAAAATATCCTAGTGTTTATCTTATCTAAAGAGAAAGGTCTGAGTTATTTTCTGAATAATTAGAGTCTGATGAGAGAAATAAAGTTAATTCTAATCTTTATTTTGGTCTTATCGAAATAAGCGATTGTATGTACAATCGGTTTAACAAGGGAACTAAGTTTCTTAGTCAACTTTTTAAACTATTAGGGAAAATTTCTTCGGGTAATAGTTTTCCTTGATAACATATTAAAACTAAATTACTTGTAGTTTCGGTTTTAATGTTGGTTATCTAAAGTGATATGTGAAACCTTCGTGCTTAAGTCTCATAGGTTGTTTACAAGTCTTTTAGATTTGTAAGATCCTTTCTATTTGACCTGTATTTGCTCAAACCTTTGTCATTTTGTGACAAAAAGGGGGAGAAATATATGGAGTAAACAAGTGATTTGCAATCACTAAGGAAAGGACAATTGTGCTTAAACGTTATATCTAACGAAAAAGTAAAGTATTGACTAAGGGGGAGAAACATATCATATAATTGTGTAGTCATTATGTACTAAATAAGGGAATAACAAAAATATTTGGATTGAATATCTACCTATCTTACCTTAGGGGGAGTATAAGCTTTGTTATTTAGATGTCAACAACGAAATTTATTGATTGAATATATCCAGGTTATTGTGTTGTTGAAACTTGGAATCAAGCGTATGCATAATGAATTCTTGTAATTTGTTTATCCATATGATATAAGAGTTTTGTCACTAAAATTGACAAAGGGGGAGATTGTTAGACAATAGCTCGGTTGAACCCACCAAGCGTTGGTATGTCAAGTTTGGTTGTCATATTTTAGTGAGTCAAAACTCATCGAAGAGTCTCTTGATTATGTACTTGAGACAACTTCGTTTAGGTTAGACTATAAAGTATAGGAATATTGAGACATACAAGTATTACTCGAAGACCTGAAGAATGTGAATAAGTAACGAGGTACAATGACGACAACATCCTTCCTCTTAAGGTTAGTAATATTGACTTGAACTGTTTCATTCCTAACGTATCTTTCAAGTCGTGCTATATTGAAAACATAAATGTGAAGTTGTGTATTGGATATATTACTCTAGTAGTGAGACAAGATCGCATGATCATAATAATATGGAATTAGACTATGAATTATAATGCTTATCCTTTGAACTTCGTAGATATGACATCGACATAACCTTATGAATGCTTTTATGATTATGTGAATGGGTAAAGGTGAATATTTCATCCTAGGAAACAATGTTTTACATTTGTTTAAAGGAAGCACATTCATGAACTTGTTTTATGAATTGAAAGGGAAATCGCTAGGCTTATTGGTACGGCTATTCATTTCAAATCTTTGGATTACTAATATGTGTGAGATGGTAGAACTGATCGTAACTTTGTTAGGTACGTATCTTGGTACAACTAATCACAATGCTTGGCTTATGATTTGGTATGACTAGTTTTGATTAATTAGTGTAATTGATCCTACGTAATCACCTGAGATGGTATGATCGATATTTGTAATTTGTGTGACTGATCTCAGTAATTGGTGTGACCGATCACAGAGAGTTGTGTAATCGATACTTGTAATTGGTGTAACCGGTCCTAGTAATTAGTGTAACCGATCACAAGCAATACCATGTGTATATGGTAACCGGTCTTGGTAATTGATGTAACCAATCCCGGTAATTGATGTAACCGATCCTGGTAACTTGTGTGACCGATCACAAGTGCTTCCATATGCGGGTATAAACAATCCTAGTGATTGGTAGAACCGATTGAACCCATGTATGTGATTTGATATTTGATCAATCACATAGTTGTCTTGGAATATAGATGAACCAATTCTAAACTTGTTTAGTGTGGTATAATCGATTCCAAGATTGTAAATATGAAAGAGGATTTACAAAGAAGAGATGTTAACATACTTTGAACACGTACAATAACTCTTATCTTTTATTGTTCAAATATATTCCTTAGTACTCAAGGAGATCATGTACCGAAATAAATTAAGAATCTTTTAATTAAGGTTGTTAGTTTTATATGCCTTAATTACCAGCAATTAAATGCATATCTCTAGAGAATAAAAAATAGTAATGTGCATTTACTAATTGGGGATTTTCTATTGAGAGATTTCGGAAAATATTGGACAAAGCATTTACTGTAATTATGAAAACCGAATAGGCATTTATTGCATATCTTGAGAATAGTTTCGGTTTTGGAAATTCCTTGGTGTCCAAACATCCTTGGTCTATAAATACCTAAGTTTGCATTTCTAGCAAACTATCCTAAGAGCCAGGCAAACATCATCTTTTTTTTGTTTCTGTTGGAGCCGTCTTATCATAGAGTAAAGTACCCTAATTAGGCGAAATCTCTTACGACCGCTCGTTTAAAGACATTTGTGGGATCAAGAAGCTCTACGAGTACCATTGGTGGGAAACTAGACAATTGCAGTGTTATTAGTTTTTGTTTGATTTTATTGACTAATAGTTATTGAAACTTTGATTTCACCTAGTTTATTTATTCTTGAGAATCTTCTCTTCTGATATAAGATTCACTCAAACTAGATTGAATTATCGACGGGATCTTTAGAACTGTTTATAGATCAAAAGACATCTTGTGATAATCCATTGTTAACAGACTCCGTTCTGTGCGTGATTGATCACAAGAGTTTCAAGTAGTGTTATGCAGGTTTTAATTGAATATTAAAGAAGATTTGAAGACGAAGAATATTTCTTATTGGTTTCTCATATCTTTGTGTTGCACAAACCTTGATCGAGTGGGATCCAACTAGAATCAGATTTATTCGATTGATTAGTTGCATGAGATCGGCATTCATAATATGTCTTTTTGAGATTTGTTTGGATTGAGTGTGAATCTAAAATTGACTGCTTCGGCAGTTATTGGATAGATTGATCTAACCAGGCGAAGAAGTTTATTAGCTTAAACGGAAGATTCTTTGCATATGAATTGAGATATCTTTATCTTAAAGAATCAATTGAGCTGTTACCAAATAGGTTTGTTCTTCCTTTACTGTTTGGAATACGATCCAAAGGAATTGTTCCAGTGCGTGCACTCATCGAAGTCGGAAGCGTAGGGATACTGGGGAAACTAAGTGAACTAGGGGTAGTTGCTTGGTCTCAACTATACAAAGTTGGTTTAGATTTTGTATAACGGCTTAATTCTGAGAGTATTCAATTCTGGACTTGGTCCCGAAGTTTTTCTGGATTTGCAGTTTTCCTCGTTAACAAAATCTTGATGTGTCATTTACTTTTCCTTTCCACAATTATAATTGTTGTTATTATAATTTAAAGTAAATTACACAAACGTTAACTCCGCTTTACTTGATACTGATCCTATAGAGTTTGGTTAAGTATGAGCCTATTATCAAGTAATCACACTTTGGTAGTCGTATTGTCTCGATCTCGCATCTATAGACAATCACACAAAGTGTGAATACCGATTTGTAGTATTGTCTCGACTTTGTCCATAGACAATCACTTTCAATAAGAGGACTTATAGGTGGATAAATTAAAGATTGTGGTGTATTTGGGTACCCTCATCTTTTCATAAACATTTTCTGAATACTTGTTATATATTTTGTTTGTAAATAATTTAATTTTTGTATATATTACGGTTGGTTTACATTGATGTAGGATTTAACAGCGAGATCCAAAATTTTCCCTATACGCAATAAACCCTTTTCTCGTGATGTTGAGTTTGAGATGCTTAAAGATGTTAGAAATGTAGTTAAGGATGAATATGAAGATATGGATCAGGATGTGTGTCCTCTGTCAAGTCAATATCCTAGTAATGTCTCAAATATGATTTTTGGTCAATCCCCATCTTCTGAAAATCCATCTTCAAGCCAATTTTTCGAAACTCCATTTGAAAATAAATTTCCAAACTCTTTTAATGTCCATTACGGTATCCCTTTTCCACAAGGATATCCTCCCAGTACGAACACAACTACAACACCTAAGTCGTCATTTGGTGGATTAAACAATGATACACACAAGTCAAAAGCTTCTCTTAAAAAGTTTACAGTCACTAAAAGGGCCTCCGGACCAAGCACACCTGCTACACCCTCATTGCAAGATTCCCAAATGGGAAATATGGGCACTAAAGTCGTTGATTATCTAAAAGAATTCCAAATGACAATAGAACCTCTTCAGCACAACAAAACAAAATTATGGAAAGGTTTCTAGCAACAACACAACAACAAATAACATAATCAAGAGATAGATGAAAGGGAAATAATGCAAATGGATCTCGATAAGCTTGCTCCAGATGCAAAACTATACTTAAAATTAAAATAGAAAGTCATTTTGGCTAAGCAGATGGGGCGGCACGAACCTCCCCTATCATTATCTTCATCACAACAAAACCTGTTCCATTTTTAATTAAAAGTTTATTTATTAGTTTTATGTTATCAAGGTTAGATTTTTATTTTTAAATAGGTTAGTTTCATTGTTTTTATTTTTGTAATGTTGTGCTTCAGTTCCAATAATGTAGTTCTCTCTTTCAAATTAACATCAAATTATATATATTTTAATGTTCCGATAATTTGAATTCTATTTTTAACTCTTAATCTCTACTATATATCTAATGCATATTTTTCAACGGCTAATTTCCAACGGTAACTCTCAATGAGTATTATAAATTGTGATATCCTTCTCTTCTCCAAACAAGTAAAATAATATTGATAACTAGTATTGTATCTCTTCCTAATTATTTTTTTTGTGAGAACAAAACATATTCATGGTTGAGTATAATGTAGAAGAAGATATTGCAATCACCACAGCTTTTGTAAGTGTTGCAACTCTTCCTCTTGAAGTACAACAACAACTCTCTCCACATGTCAATGAACGATGGTGTTCGGGACCTTTGTACAATAATTTGGAAATGTTAATAACCGAACCAGGCGACAAGTACAAGTTCGTATTTCTCAAATTCAAAGAGCGGTTTATAAGTACGCAGATATCCAAAGAAGGATTCATGGTTACGCCCCACAACATATGACAATTGCGGTTATTGTAAGTCATCATAAATAATTATGATTTTTGGTAAGCTTCTTCCAATTAAACACTAACCTATTACTTTATGTTTGTTTTATGTAGAGGAAATGACCAAATTTGTGTTCTGGAAAGATACCCATACAAAATCTAAATGTTATGAATGCTACTTAATCTTTAAAGCTAACTTTTCGGGGTTAAACCAGGAAATCAGGCTCAATGATCCCCCAAAAGACGGTCCGATGATTAATACATGCAGGTGTTATTTTATATTTTGTGGGTACATCTTTTTTAAACCCTCATGAGATTAAACTCGCCCACTAGGGTCACCTAGGGGTTTAAAGGATTGTTGCACATGCTAAGTACAATCGTGATTACTAAGAAAAGTGAGCTATGTTCTTATTTAGTAGTTTTAATGTAGTTGTCATTTTGTACTCTAAGTAATATCAAAGATTATTTTTTTATCCGATAATTTGAATTCCATTTTGAAGACCCCGTCCTCAATTATTAATTCAACGACTATTTGGCAACGAATATTTTCCGATGACTACTTTTGACGGATATTATAATTTGTGTTATTTTTCTCCAAACGACAAACACATATTTTCATATACTTTGCAAAGGTCCTCATTTGATCTTTCTAACCCTCTTCATACCTCTCAACACAAGCACAAGTATGGAATCATTTGATCTAGTTGAAGATTTGGCCATAATGAAAACATAGTACACCGAAAGTCAAGTTGTAGATCTCTCCCCCGTAACGGTAAAACCCGAAACCTTTTGGGCGAAGATATATAACCAATATAGGCGAGATTATGGGAATCCAAAGAGGATAAGTCTTAAACAAATTCATGATATGTACCAAGTTATCCAAAAATGTGTACATGATTTTATAACTATCCAACAATCTTCAACGCCAGCCATAGCAGCTTGTCCCCTCAATAATTTATAAGTATTTTTAGAACTTATTTTACATATTCTAAGTTGTTTGATCTTCCATTATAACAATATACTTACACGATAATATTGTGTTGTGTTTTTATAGCTCAAAGTCATAAAAGTGGGATATTAGGAGGAACAGGGGGAAGCATTCACATTTGATGAAAGTTATCATTTCACGGTATCCAAAATCACGGAGTATGAATCGTACGCATATTCTTGTGATTCCTCTGATGAATATTGATAGTTTTAGAATGTTTTGTGAAGATTTTGTGGGTAAATCTCTATGTAAACCCTCATGAAACTATAACTCGTCCAATAGGGTCACCTAAGGGATTAAAGGCTTGTTGCACATGCTAAGTGTAACCGTGATTACTACGAAAAGTGAGGTAGTTTCTTATTCAAGAGTTTTAATCTAGTAGTTTGTTGTGTTATCTAAATTTTAATAAAAATTCAAATTTGAATTATATTTTAACGGTTACCTATTGTCCAACGACCATATTTAAACGTCTATTTAATGGGTACTTGTTGTCCAACGACTATATTTTATCGGTTATTTCCAAAGCACTGTATTATAACTTAAGTTCCTCAACATAAACCATACACGCCAACCTCACCCACTGAACTATATATATTAACATTTTCAAATCGTTCTCCTCTTAGGTTCAGCGGAACTATGTATCTTTATAAGCATGAGTTTGTATTCACAAGCAGAAGATGTAAACATCACCAGAGCTTGGGTTAATGTGAAAATACAACCTAATGTCATCCACCACCAATTCCCGTCTGCTACCTTTTTGTAGGGGGTGTATCGAAATTACACTCAAGTGTTTGTTAACGTACATCAAAGAACCAGGTTAGAGGTGGCAATCAAGCCGAAACCCGCGGATAAACCCGTACCCGGCCCGTGAAAACCCGAACCCGGCTTGACTTGGTTATAAACAAGCCGGGTTCGGGTTAGAGAAATGGTGGCCCGTGAGAAAACGGGTTAACCCCGTGCCAAAATCCGTGAACCCGCGGGTAATCCCGTAAACCCGTGTACAGTAATAGTTCACCGTTGGATTATGTAGGACTAGGGTCAATACTTAATCCTATCCGTACGTTAAAGATATAAAAACACTAAAACCCTAAAATCTTTTCATTTATTCTTCTCTTCTCTAATCCTCTTTCTCCCCACCATCTTCTCCTGCGGCTGCGCCTCCCACCTCTTTCTCATTCTTCTTCTAATCTTCTTCTTCTTCTTATTGATTCAAAGAGTATGACTAACATCAGTTAAGGATTAGCAAGACAAAAAACTTGAATCCCACATGCGTAAGTGGTGTGAGGGATGAAAAAAATTGATGATGAAATTGTGATTAGTATTGTAAAATTGAGAGCGAATCTCACTTAGCTCCAAGTAGAAAAGTTGACTACCGAGGAGGAAGATTCTTCTGATCCCATTCCCAATCCAAACTATGTTGTTTTTTTTTAGTATTGTTAAATACTAATCAGAAGATTGTAGCATCTTACGTTTTATTTCAGAAGAGAATCTTTGTTAGAGTTAAATTTTAGATTTCATTTCATTTCTGAATCTTTCATTTAATTTCATTTCTGAATCTTTCATTTCATTTCTGAATCTGGGTCAATTTTATTTTTCTTATTTAGATTTTGTATGTGCTAATAGTCTGATTCTATAGATTAAGCTAAAGATCTAAGATTAAATTAATTTTTAGTTTTGCTGATTGGTTAAATTAATCTTCTGGAAAATTAATTTTTATTTTTTCGGTTTTAGAGATACAAAATAGACTTGTTGGTGTTGAATCTATTTATTGAATTGAATTCGAATTAGATGAATGTTAGGCTGCAGGGAAGGAGCTTTGGAATTAGATGAACTTGTAATTGTATTGTAGAAAGAAAAAACAGGGAAGAAAGAGTTTGTTTTGAACTTTAATTTTGATTTTAATTAAACAAGCCGGATAACCCGTGAACCCGCAAGCTTTACCCGTTACGGGCGCGGGTTGAAGAAATGACCACCCGTGAAGAATATCGACCCGCGGGTTTCAGCCCGTCTTAACCCAAACCCGTGTAACCCGTAACAAGCAAGCCCCGGCTCGCACGATTTCCAGCTCTAAACCAGGGCCATTATATAAGTCGGGGTTGGTGTAATTAAAAAGGCAGTAAGAATCTACGTTCGTATCCTTAAAATATTTTATATGAGCATAGGTGTAGAAATGGCTGTCGAGATCATTGTAAGTATTATTATTTCCGTTTGATTGCTATGAATCATGGATTGTTCTTCTACCTAACCGGAAATCGTTCATTTTTGTGTTTTGTTCAGTAGGAATTTGGTAGAAGGGAATACTTTCGAAAAACCGTTAAACAATTCAGACGTTATGAATGCTACTTAATAATGAATGAAGAATTTCCTGAACTTAACCCGAAACTTATGCCATATAGTCCTCCATAAGATGGAGCCAATGATTGTTAGATAAGGATTTTGTTCAAGATTTTGTGGTTAAATCTCTATGTAAACCCTCATAAGACTATAACTTGTCCACTAGGGTTACTTAGGGGTATAAATGCTTATTGCACATGCTAAGTGTAACCGTGACTAGTAAGAAAATTGAGCTAGCTTTTTATTCAATAGTTGTAACGTAGTAGTCTGTTATGTGGAATTTTAATTTAAGTTATATTAAATTTAACACCTTTTCAAACAACATACCAAAGTTTTATTATAGTCTAATCAATATTACATAAAGATAAACTACTACATTCAATTTTAATCATTCCTCATGATTGTAGTACCGAAGAATCGATTAACATCTGATGCATGAAAACATAAAAATAAGATGTTACATCAAAATCTAATCATTCATCAAGATTATAGTGACGAAGACTTTGAAAACGTGGGGTGGGGGGGGGGGGGTACAACAACCACGCCCAATTTTTTCTTTCGGCAATCTGTATGGACTAAACTCCAATATAATTCCGAGACTATCAACTTAATGAAACTCAATCAAGAAACATATCAAAGAGCTTTATCTATTTATCAACACAATCAGTAAACTCAATCAAGAAATAATTCGTGAACCTGATCTTTATGAGAATAAGTCGGATGGTACCAAAGACCAATGTCTGAGAGTCAATCAAGTTTTATCCAACAAACAAGGTCGGATTTATCAACTGTGATTGAACAACGCACAACCTGTGATATTTCAATCATATAACGAAAATATAATGAGAAAAAGAAATAACACAGGTACCATAAATTTTGTTAAAGAAACTACAAATGCATAAAAACACCGGGACCTAGTCCAAACTTGAACACCACATTGTATTAAGCCGCTACATACTCTAGCCTACTACAAGTTAAATTCGGTCTGGAATGTAGTTGATACCTAACCAAGTCTCACACCGATTAAGGTATAGTCGCGTTCCTTAAGCCTCTTAAATCTCGCAAGATTCAGCGCACTTGATTCCCCTAGCTGACGCCCTTTACAACCTAGAAGTTGCTACGACCCAATGTTGAAGACTTATAAACAAATATGTCTCCCATAGATAAGTCTATTCTATTTGTTGTTTTCGTCTTAAGATAAAGATCAAGGTGAATATAAAACTCAACTAATAATCCGGTCTTGTACTCCCAAAGAGCAACCTAGAATATTAGTCACCTCATAATAACCTAACTGATTAATAGAAGAAGTTATTGCAGAATCACAAGAGTCTGAGACAAAGAAACTTTTGTGATAACTTTTTATATCTTTCCTATCGGAGATAAATCTCGCGAAAATCTTAGAAAATATTAAACTCAATAAGATAGAAAAAGTAAGATCAGGATACGCAACTACGAAGAAAATATTTGAACCTGGCTTCAAGAATCCCAAGCGATTAAGCGAAATCTTTAAGTCGTTAAACCTAGTAATGGTTTTCAGAAGAATTGGAAACCTATGTTAAGAGAAAATCGACTCAAGTTTGCAAATATGACACACGAAAGTATCGGGATTAGGTTTTCCAGATGCTGGAGTTTCTCCTTATATAGTTTTTCAAATCAGGGTTGCTTATAATCAAAGCTAAGATAGCTTAGTAACAAAGCAATTAATATTCACCGTTAGATGAATTACTGATTTAAGATTCAACCTAATTAAGTTAGCTTAGAAATAAGCAATCAATCTCCACCGTTAGATGGTTTAGCTTGATACACACAAATGAATATACATATATTCAGATATGAATGAACCGTACCTAAACGTGTATAACAAGTTGGGTCAATAACAGTTAACCGAAGTTAGCCATATGGATACTTTTTGTTTAGCTATATTCATATAACACTTCTAGAATCAATCCGATAATCAACCGATCATGATAGATAATCAAATATATCTAAATATGTTTTAAGAGAGTTGTTCAAATGTTCACTAGCTCATAGAAATATTCATGAACCATTTGAAACTTATACAATAACTAGTTCATGAAAATAATGCCACGGTTTGCAGATCGAGTTCGCATACCTTAAAGCATTAAGAATCAGGGACTTCAGTTTGCAAACATAGTTCACAAACGAACTTGAGTTCATGAGTATAGATAATGGTTAGCATACAGAGTATGTGAAAAAGTTGTCATACTTGCCGATTTGAAAACCTAACCACTGAGATCGCAAACTACCTTTCCGGATCTTGTCTAGTTTTTCCGTTCGCAAACACTGTTCGCAAACCACAGTTCCGGACCCATCACAGATAAACTCGTTCGAAAACAAGAGTTCCGGACCTGAGATAGCAATTTACATTTCGCATACATGGTACGCATGTTGTGATGTATCCAAACACTGATAGTAGTTCTAAAACTCTCGTTCAATAGATTTGAAACATCCTTAAAAGACGAAAATGGTAATCTTACACATACCACTAGCTTCAAGCAATTTTCAAATGATTATTTGATCAATACGAAACATCCCGAGTTAACATCAATTATTGTCTTACACAAATCATGTAAGATGTTCACGGTAATTTTCACATGATCATCTTGACTTAATATTTAGTTTCCAATAAATGAATTGTTTACAACTAAAGTTGTCAAGTAGATGATGAAGCATTCTAAGATTTAACTCATATTACGAGAATTTATAAACGAGATAAACTCGACTCGAAATTTCAAATGTGTATAACACAAAGTCTATATAGCTATACGACTTAGTCTTATTATAAGATAAAATTGAACAGACTTCTGAGTGATAGATAAGTTTTAGTCTCCACATGACTTTTGTCTTCGAAGTTCCTTCAAGCTCTTCAGTAGATATTCTTATTCAATTGGTGAACATCGTGAAGTCTAATGCTCAACTACACACTTCAATCATAATCCTACACATAGCTATAAGTGGACTAGAAATCAAGATATAGTTTTGAACAACTAAACTTGACAAACATGATAGCAACACTTGCGAGTTCGACCGAGCAGTTCTCTAACAGACTTGATTAACATCTGATGTATGAAAAAACTATGATAAAATATTATATCCATATCTCCCCTATTCATCAGTATTGTAGGTCTCAAAATTTTATTTGAAGAGTTCATAGCATTCATCATGCGGAAATTGGTTGCCTGTCTCACGATGATATTCTAACCAAGCTGCAATTCTCTGAAATTTTAAAGAAACATAAGTAACATATGTGTAGTTAAAATACAGGAAAAAAATTTACATTACCAATCAAATTATTACCCCGTTATTCATAAGCCATTCCAGGATTTCCTATGTTAACTTCAACCATAAATTTGACAAAAGTCACGACCTCCCTGTTGATGGTAGTGAACCTAGTTTTAAGAGAACTTTTAGTTCTTCCATTTTGATTTCCGTATACCTTATCGAATGTTTCAAAAACATTAATCCAGAACTGGTCGCGGGTTTGATCAGAAGCAAAAGGATGAGTTGTAACATGAATCCATGCCTGCACAAGAGCAACATTTCTTCTTTACTGAATCACATCATATTTTTCTGAACGGATGAATGTGATTATAGTTTGGAAAATTTGGTTATGATAACGATTCCCAATATTTAGAGAAATGAAAAGAGCATCTTACATTCGAAAAACTAGTCGTTATTCCAATGGGAGTAATGGAACATGCACAACATATTTCCTCAATTAAGCATGGAAACCCTAACTTCTTGTTGGATGACGTCATCGAGATCATTTGACGAATGATAAATCCGCAAATATCAAGACTTTGAGTACCCAATTCAAGGAAATAGACTAACTCCGCAAAATCACGACTCCACCGAGAGTTCTCAATTATGGAGGGACAAAGATAAAAAAATGCCAAGTTTTCCGAAAATCATCAAAGCAAGACTAAGATCATTTGTAGGAAGTTTCCCTTCAAACCAATCAATATTCTTGCCACAAAGACCATTAGAGATGATTTCATAAGATGGTCTTTCTCCTCTTGGTCTAGGAAGGAAAAAATTACCAAACAGAATTTTAGTAATTCTTGAAATTAACTCTCTATCAACAAGAATTCTCTCTCTATTTATCATAGTCTTGAATTCTAAGTCATCAAGATTAACAACATGGATGTTAGCGTAAAAGATTCTTGTGAAAGTGTCAAATCCTTCACCAAGACCATTAAAGATGTTACTAAGATTATATTTCTCAAAACAAATCGAATCTTCCTTATAACCACTTTCCAATTTCTTCTCTAGAATGAAATCACAAGAAGAAATCTTTTCAAAGATCATACAACTAGAATCATTGAAGAATCTAATTCTAATAAAATCTTGGTCACTTGGTATGTTTATACTCCTAAGAGAGGAAGAACCATGATTTTTTGACATCTTCTTAGAAACCTTTTCATCATTATTGATTTTCCCCATGAACCCTAAAATTGAGAGTAACAAGAAAAAGAAAATCTTACTTGATATGCTCCTTGAGAATGATGATAAGCCTTTGTCCCTTCTTAACCTCCAAAATGAGATTTCATGGAGTAAACTCGTGAACCCTAGAAATGCCCTTGTTCACGAACTCGGACAAAGAGATGAAGATGAAGGGTACGCGTACGAAAACCCTTAAAGGAACCAGGTAGTGGGCTTGGACCCGTACTGGTTCGGTAACCCATAAAGGGAAATGGGATTCCATTTCTAAACCTGAACCAAGAGATTTACAAACCAAGAAGAACCAGTGTGATGAAGAACGTAGTGCATGACTACCAAATATCATTTAACCTCAGGTGGACTGGAAAGAATCCATTGAGAGAGTTTTTCCTTAAAAAAATCAATTTTAAAAAAAAAACTAACCCATAATACAAAACAAATCAGACTGTTACTTGCCCCACTTCAAGCTATATACAAATAGGGTGGATTCAATCTTGTTACCAAGAGGCTAGATGAGCAGAGGAAACCTCATGCACCTTCTCCAGTCGATATTTGTGAAATGTACGAGAAGTATAATCACAATAATGATGATACTCACGGTTATTTAAAAAAATTGACTCATTTTTCTTGTGATTAAAGGAAGGATTTTTTCAACCAATGGGACTCGCAACATTTTTTTTTGAAGATAAGATTATATTAAAGAAAAAGACCAAGGATAAAACCAAGGTTAAAAAAGATTACAAACACATTAGAGTCTCCTAATGGCTCCACATTAAAGTAGTATCAACATACTTAAAAGTATCATTGTCACAAGACCATAATACTACCAATTGCTTAACCAAATCAATGCTCTCTTGCACACTCTTGTGACGGCCTCCAAAAACTCTTCCATTCCTCTCCTTCCACAAAATCCAACATACCGCATAATGTAAGATTTTCCAAACATCCCTACCTCTCCCTTTCAACACATTATTAGACCAAGCTTCGAACAATTGAATCAAAGTACTTGGTATTGGCCAGGCTATTCTAAAGGATTTGATGAAGTAATTCCAAACCTCAAAAGAATACTTACAATGTATGAACATATGATTTTCCGACTCCTTTACGTCGTTGCAAAAGACGCACTGCTCACTCTTAATGTTTACACCTCGATATGGGACTCACAACATGATAGGGGGTTAAATTAGATTATTTGATTACCAACTCCCCCTTAGGAATGGACCTGCTTATTATTGTGCTACTTATTAGTGTAAGAAAAGTAAAGAATATATTTTTTGTGAGTTTGACACCTCATCACAACACCACCAGTAAAAATATTTTTATCGATTTTGACCGAGTAGTTGCCAAAACTCGAATGTATGTCATGAATGAAATAATAAGAATTTTTACCAGTACAAACCTTTTCCTTAATAAAAACTAGTTTTTTTAGAGATTTAAAAACGTTTTCAAAAGCCATAAATAGATCTTTGTCAATTGATCAATCACGATAGTATTCCTCAAAGAGATTAATAAGCAGTCTAGTGAGGTTCCATATCCTTGAGCTTTTACTCACACGTTTTCTGTAACGAACATTTTTAAAGGAATCATTGATTTTTCCTTTAGATTGCTTTCCATCATCTAGGATTTCTAACATCTTAGATGATTTGAGATTATCTTGAGAGACCAGCAGCCTTGAGAATAATAAACTCTGAATAATCTTTGAGGATTTCTGGTATGCGTCACAGATGCACATAACAAGTTTCCCAAAGTGATTTCCCATAGGGACAGTCTTTAGAATAAAAAAAACACAATATTATTAGGTTTATCGTGTTTGTCTACTCTGATATCAATTGAAAAAGCGGGGTCTAAAAACCACACCCAATATTTCGTTTAGGCAATCTGTATGGACTAACTCCAATATAATTCCAAGAGAATCAACTAAACAATCAGACTCAATCAAGGAAAATATATCCAAGAGTTATATCTCTGTTTCTCAATGTAATCAGCAAATCAAACTTATAGAAATCCGCGAGCCTGATTATTCTGAGAAACAACTTGAACGGTACCAAATACTAATGTTCAAGTGTCAATTAATTTCAATCAACAACCAAAGGTTGGATTTACCAATTGATTGAACTACGCATAACCTGTGATATTTCAATTATATAAACAAATATAATGCAGAAAAGAAATAACACAGACACCAGAAGTTTTGTTAACGAGGAAATCGCAAATGCAGAAAACCCCCGGGACCTAGTCCAGATTTCAACACCACATTGTATTAAGCCGCTACAGACTCTAGCCTACTACAAGTTAACTTCAGACTGGAATATAGTTGAGCCCTAACCAATCTCATACTGGTTAAGGTACAGTCGCGTTCCTTACGCCTCTGAATCCCAGCATGACTCTACGCACTTGATTCCCTTAACTGATCCCACCCAAAACTAAGAGTTGCTACGAACTAAAGTCGAAGACTTGATAAAAAAATCTGTCTCACACAGAAAGTCTATTGAATAGATAAATATGTCTCCCACATAAATACCTATGAAGTTTTTGTTCTGTCTTTTGATAAACCAAGGTGAACGTGAACCAATTGACACACCGATCTTATATTCCCGAAGAACAGCCTAGTAATATCAATCACCTCGCAATAACTTAACTATATGGTAGCAGAACAAGCACTACACCAAAATGGCCATTTAGGGATGTTTATAAACGTTGTGCATAATTTTTGCAACGGAAATAAACGTTGGCAAAACGGCATTGCGCATTGGTGTGCAACACATATTATCCGTTGCACAAATTAATTTGTACAACGCTTATAAACGTTACACAACCGTTGCACCTTTTCTTATTTGTGCAACGGATATTATTTATAGAATAACACTTTTGTGGGTCCCATTTTGATTTTGTCAACGTTTTATTTATTTGGTTACAGTTACATCCGTTGCTCATTTCGGTAAATTGTGCAACATATAATTGTACAACGTTTATATCCGTTGCAAATTAATTTTCCGGTTAAATTTTTTTTACCGCTGACATATTTCTGCTATTGCAATTATTTAAAGCACTACAACAAAATAGACCACCTGCACCATGGCAAACAATCCACCGTCTCATGGCAGCAACACAAGCTCAAAACTCAACCAAAACTCCCGCAAATTCCAGTAACTTTGCTGCCATTTACAACCCATGATATCAATGACATAAACCTCCTTGTCTTTGTTTATGTTGCTCTCTTCTCAACTGAGTTTTAGTAAACCCCATCAGACTGTCACAAGTTTGAATCACAACTCCACCTGGGACAAACATCACACATCAACTCTAACACACATACCATTTGCTTTGTTGATTTGACTTCACAGAACAATCTCAAACCAAACTGCACTTTTCAGATTCAAAAACCCATTTCAGCTCAGTTGTCCTTCTATGTATCGACTTCTAATAACCCTCTTCCTTCTTACCGACTTCTAAGACTCAGCTCAATCCAGTGCAAACACCATAATATTATAAGCAGCCACACAAACCATTGCAGCAACAACCCTTACATACAGACTGTTGATACTAGCAGCTGGTTTTCATCCCTAAGAGGATTGTCCAGCTTTGCAGATCTGACACTAGAGAGATTGACGCGTCATTCTGATAATGGATGCCAAACGATTCAGCATTATCATCTACTATAATACAGTCTCCACTCACAACTTCTACCACCTGCAGACGCCAAAGAATCAAAGGCACATGAGTATGAGATAATATAATTCGCAGGTAGTTCTCTTCCTGAAAGCATTAGGTTGAATACTAACCTTTCCAGTGAAATTCTGGTCTTGAATTTATTTTGAATTTGTAACTAGTGGAATATAGTTAGTACAAATTCTTAAACTATCCTTCTTTGCTTTATGTTCAGCAGTTTTCAATCTCCGCTTAGCATCCTCCAGCATACTGGCACTCCACTCCACAAATTTAGCCAAACCCTGGGTGGGGATAAAAAATACAAGAGAAAATAATTCATTATGTATCCTTCATACACTAGATTAAAAATAAGTGCTACCAGTATTAACATGAATTCATTTGCAAAAATAGGATAACCTCCACGCTAAGAAATGTTGCGAACGAAACTTACAGATATAAACACAAGGTGACATAAACAAGTTACATGTTCTACAAGCTCCAAAGACAAACCCTTTGTTGAATCACCATCATGATAATACACGGATCCAATTACATTGATGAACTTGTCAACACCCTCCAAGACAATACGCACCTACAAGTTGAAACATAAAACTCAGACCAAACAAAAATATAAGACGATGACACATAATTCATAAAGATATAATGAACTAACGTCTCTGTGAAAAACACGAGTCTCTGTAAACTTCTGTGCTTCCCTTCCAAACAGATCTGGAGCTACTTCATTATAAGAGGCTAAAGAGGATGCAAGCCTTTGTGATGTTGTTAGAGGTCTGGGTTCAGCAGAAGCATCTCTATTTTCTTATTAGTAAAATATGCTTCAGGCTCAGCAACCGTTTCTACTGGTGCTCATCTTCCCATGGATGGAGACTGAAAACCAAAAGATAAATTAAGTTGGCAACATAAGTAGTAAGAAACAACACCATGATGAAAGCAGAACAATATCGCGATAGAATATCTTCACTTGCTTTCCTTGCATTCTTAGTTTTTAGAACAACTACCAATAATTTTGAGTGCAACTCAGACAAGTACAAACAATAATTTTAAGTAGCTAAAGCACTTTTGAACAAGGATTCTCACTACTCACTATTATTACACAAATTATAATCAACAAATCGGTACCTTATAAGTAAATACCCAACAAGAAGAAAAAGTAAGAAGTTGAGCATTCAGTACAAATGAAACAAAAAACATACAACATTTTGAGTGCAACTCAGACAAGTACAAACAATAATTTTAAGTAGACAAAGCACTTTTGAACAAGGATCTCACTACTCACCACAATTACTCAAATTATAATCAAAAAAATTTGTGCTAATGATGGACAATCAGAAATTTCACTAAAAATTTATGGGATGAAACACCAAGGAATAGCTGGTTAATTAGATTCAGAGAGTTGTTCAATGAACACCATCTAAAACTCATGTAGAGATACAGACACAAATTTTAATGTCATTGGTAATAGTTCTATTTATAAAATTATGAAAAGAACCAAGTAGCGTAGTATTATTATTACCCGCCAAAAGAGAAGAAATCTGGTTTACTGTAAGAGGTAGTACACGCAGTAACACAAGGAACTAATTACCAAAAACAACCGATTTTGTCTTTGTACCTATTGTACTACTATATTTTAGACCACAATCTTCACTAGTTTGTACTACAATTTTAGTACGTACTACTTACTCCTTTACGCCAGAAAAGTCGCAGCTTGAGGTGGAGGAATGAATGTCGTCATTGTCTGTTGCATAAAAGAATCTAATCAGTAACAGTCGATACAAATTCAACAGCTGCTCATGGAAAGTAACACCATGAACTGAGCCATATGATTAAATACCTTCCGTCATTCTGCAGATAGCATTGGTATCCTCTTCTGAGAGCTTGAACAACCCTTCCTTCTCAAGTAGACTATGAATAATCCAGGCTCTCGCTTTTTTAACAACAATAGTGAAGGATTATAGGGATTCTTACAATTTGCAAGGGTTTAAAAAGCTGAGTGTATTCATAAAATCTTACCAGCAGAAGGTAGAGGAATATACATGCACTTTGTAAGTCGCCTTCGTACGGCTTCATCCATCTCTTGAGGTCTATTTGTCGCACCTGAGAATGAAGTACTTAGAATGATGATATAAGGATTATGTTAAGGAAAATGTGCAAAAATAGTAGTTTACATGCGATAATTTTAATTCAAAGAAGGTTAGAAGACCACCTGTTTTAAGTCTTCTACTTGACCCGTGTTCACCTTCTGATTTCCGCTGCAATGGTACGTGGCGATATGATTAATTTCAGAGAAAACCAGTTAAATTGTCATTGCTACTGAGATGCAATATGATTAATTTCAGAGGGGTGCCCATATGTGGAAAAAAAGACAACCACCAATAGCATGGATTAACGTCCTCACTGAACTCCTCTAACCTTGAACTTAACTTTTACACCTTGGCCTGTTCTTGCCCCAAGTATACAAGTAAATAATTAACAAGGTGTACCACCCTATGCTTATATGTGCGGAACTGATCAACTAGGTCAACAATGACCTCTTGTTTAAGACCCTACCAAATGACATCATGACGATTCAGTAAAATATACACATATATTTTATTCAATAAAATACAATATGCTAGAGTGGACCTTATACCTCTCTGTTCCCTGGATCAAGAGCACTTAGCATTTCAGAAAAGATATCCATGATATCACTCGCATTATGAATCTCTGTCACACTGAAAAGAAGATATAAATCAATACACATGAGGGAAACCAATATTATTGATACACAGGAGAGCATTTACAAATACACTAAGCAGAATAGTCCACAGAGAATCAAAATCTTTTCCTTAACACGAAAATCAGGCTGCAGGTGCACATTGAACAAGATTAGAACACAACAAGGTGTCATGTCAAATACATGGCAGAAATAAACCTTTTAATCGAGCATTTACTAATGTCTAATGCATTGCCCTGTTGCAAGAGCAGTACACAACAAGGTGTCATGTGGACAACGAAGTGTGATTTGTTATGGAATTCATTTCCTATTTTAATACCATCCTAGAAGTGCAGGTGAGTTATCCCCCACCGGAAGTCAGGCAAGAGTGCAAATGAAACTAACTACAAGTTTAAATCCTAATTCCACCTTATTTCTTGCATCTTAAAGAATCTTCCAAACAAAGTTATCTTAAGAGTATACTACAATCATGACCATAAACACCGGAATTAGGTTACAAAATTTCAGTCAGAAATCAAATATTAGGCCTTCTTAGGTTTGTTGTTTACCTTAATTACTTCAATAGCATACTCAACCTGAAACAATCTTCCTTCAGGCGAGAAAGTATTCACACCTCTACCATACTCAGTCATGTACACAACCACAACACTCAAACACAAAAACCCCAACAAAATCTATCAAGAAAATTTCGAAACTTCATCAAACCCCGGATATAAAAAATCAAAGGGTTTTTATAACTCACCCTGTAAGAAATATCATAAAGACTGAGACCCAAAAGTACTAGATCTCACAAAGACTCTACATACAAACATCGGATGACTACAATGACTCTACACATCAAACTAAAACTCTACAAGAAAAAAATCGACCACAAAGCCACAATCCCTCAACTCTTTCAGATAAACAACTGAGTCATTTACAAAAACTTCAACTTCAATTGAATCAAAACATACCCAATTCTTAAAAAGTACATATTACAAAATAAATAACACAAAAATAAAAAACCCCTAACTCGTTCACAGAGTTAGGTCAAAATAAAAAAATATATCAAAATATTTCGGAGAAAAATAAAATTAACAAGCAGTAGCAGTAATTGAACGTTTATACCTGATGATAATCCACAAACTTCTACTGATAATCCTTTTGAATGATTTGATTTTGGATTTCAGGAAAAATTGATTTTCTAAGATTAGGGTTTAAGAAGATTTCAACTATTGAATCGACATCTCTAGAATATGGGTTTTGATTAGATCGTTGAAACAAAGGCTAGAATTTCAGGGAAAACCTAAATCTAAGCAGATCTAAAGTTGAAATGGAGAACAGCTTTACCCTTCTTCTCCCGGGAAAGTTTCTCGACTCTGAAAGAAAATAGAAGAGAGAGAGAGAAACAGGTGTGAATGGATAAATGTAAAAAAGAAAATAAATAAATAAATAAAACAGAAAATTAAAAAGAAAAAAAAGGACTTATTAATAGCCCATAAACATTGCGTATATTACGAAAATCCCAAAAATGTACAACGGATATATACGCAACTCAAACGTTGCACCACTAATTTTATTTAATAAACTAAAACTATTTATTTTGCGTAACGAATTTTCTGATGCGCAACGTAAATAAACGTTACAAAGTTTTCAATGTCTATATACGTTGCACACCTCTCCGAAATCAAAGCGTTGCTAAAACCAGGATATGGTGTAGTGAAGTTATTGTGGAATCACAAAGAATAATACGAAAAGCTTTGTGATTACTTTTTATATCTTACCTATCGGAGATAAATCTCGAGCAAATCTTAGAGAAGATAGTACTCAATACGATAAAACAAAGTAAGATCAGAACACGCAACTACAAAGAAAATAGTTAGGTCTGGATTCAGAATCCCAATGAAGTATTTAAGTCGTTAACCTATAATGGTTTTAGGAAAAACCTAGGTTAAAGGAGAATCGACTCTAGTTGCAACTAGTATCACACAGGAGGTGTGGGGATTAGGTTTCCTAGTTGATAGAGTTATCCCTTATATAGTCTTAAAACATGGTTTGATAACTTTGAAACAAACCAGTCAATATTCACCGTTAGATGAAACCTGATTCAAGATTCAAGCTAATATCTTTCCACCGTTAGATGGTCTTAGCTTGTTACACACAAATGAAATATACCTTCATTTAGATATAGGTAACCATACCTAAACATGTATGTTGAGTTGTCTCAATAACAGTTGACCGAAGTTAGTCATATGAACACTTTTCTCTTAACCTTGTTCATCTTAACACTTCTAGATCAATTGATAATAAAATGAATCTAATTGTGTTACTCATAGAGTTGTTCAATTTTTTATATTCTCATAGAAGTATACAAGACACAATTAAAGCAAAAATCAGATTGATTCAAAAGAATCAGTTCATGAACATTTTAGCCACGGTTTGCAAATATTGTAATGTATTTGTTCATGAGTATGAAATCATACTTAACCGATTTAAGAACCTAAGCCACTTAAGTTTGAAAACGGGTACGCAAACTTTAGCTCCGGACCGAACTCATTTGAAACCGCTTGCGAACGGGTACGAAAACTTGGTTCCCTGACTTCAACAGTTAAATCAGTTTGTGAACGGGTATGCAAACTTAAGTACCCTGACTTAAACAGTTGAATAAGTTTGCGAACGGGTATACAAACTTCTGGTCCTGAATTCCGTCAAAACATTTCGTACACTAAGTACACAAATTGTAATGTATCCATACATGGGTTTTAGCTCTTAACTCCTATCAATCATTGAAACATTCTTAGAAGACGGCAATAGCTGTCTCACACAAACTATTAGCTTATAAGCAATTTTTAAGTGATCGAATGATCAATACGAAACATTCCGAGTCTACATCAAATGAGTGTCTCACACAAATCATGTAAGATGTTACCAGGTGATTTTCACATGATCATCTTTTGACTTTCGTCAAGAATAATGATGAACGTGGTTAAAGCAAAAAGCTTTCCAACTCATATTTCGAGAAAGATATAAGCGACAACTCGAAATATCAAATGTGTATAGTGTAAAATCTATATACCTATACGACTTTCGTCTCAATAGGTGATAGTAAATAATAAACTTCTGAGTGATTGATGAGTTGAAGTCTCCACATACCTTTTGTTGATGAAGTTCCAAAAGATCCCCTTAGTAGTTCTTCGTCTTTAATCAATGAACACCATGAAATCTAAAGCTTAACTACATATTCTATCCTAATCTGAGACATAGTTATAAGTAGACTAGAAACCAAGACTTATAGTTTTGACAACTGAACTTGACAAACAAGCTTGAGATAGCAATGCATGCGAGTTCGACCGAGCAGTGCTCTAACAAAAACCACCTTGCAATTTATTCCTGAAATTCAATACCATTTTGTTGGTCGGCTTTATGGTCAAGAAATATTTTAATCAAACTAATCGTGATCCTTTGACATCATTTCACAAGTTCTTTTCCCAACCCGACTTTGTCTTCGGATCTAAGTTCTCTTAATCCTACTATGTACTCTTAATCTCTCTCCTTCCTTCCCTTTTCTTCCTGTCACTTCCACACTAATATACATGAGCAAATTAACAAGCTATGGTTGCGGGTGCAAGTTCATGCAACTCGTCAGCACTGAATGGTTGTGGCAATAATAGGGGGTTTCCTTGGCCAATGTGATCGAATTCCCGTTAGTTGTGTGAAGTCTAATGGGGTAAACCATATTTTCAAAAATATGGAAGTGAAATGTATTGGTGGTATGCCACCACCTCTCGGATATACCACTAGTTAGGCACAAGTCTTATAGTTTGGGAAGTTTATTTTAATTTTTTTGATCCAAACTTACAATTGTCCACAATTTCTCTAGCATGTGGAAATTTGCAAGTTACGCCATACAAATATGTAAGACCGCTTATACTACCTCGATGTCTCCTAAGTTTATTCTTACCATCTCCCTTGGGGAATTTTACCTTATGATCATTATTATCATTCGAAAAAACTGGATTGGCTTCCCGCACAACATGTTCAAAATTTTCGGAATACATCTAATCCTACAACACACATGAATTAAAACTTGAAGAGGAATTATTGAATTACCAAAGCAATTACAATCTTTAACATAAACAGAAGATGGCTTAATAAGATCCACCACTAATGAGTTGTAGTAGTACTAGTTATAGTTGTGGTTTCTGTCATTGTAAGTTTTGTTGTTGTTCTTCAAAGTTGTTTCTCAAAGTTGCAAAGCATGTTGTCATCCAATCTTGATTTGTAAGCAGAGTTTTTGTATTCAGACCATGTGGAATTCATACATACAATTACATCCCAACACATGGATTCAATAAACAATGAAAAAACAACATATTGGTTCAATCAACGATCAATTTTAATCACAAAATCATCACAATACAATGTTTCAAGGTTTCTTAACAACATTTATGGCATACAAAATATTGGTTCAATCAACAATCAATGTTAATCACATTAGCCATCTCAAAACAATTTTTGAAGGATTCTTAAATACTTTTATGTCATACAACATACCTATTCTACCTAAATTATCAACAATTTCATCAAAATCATAAATAAATCAACTTGAAACCCTAACATAAGAATCACTTACATTTGATGATTTTGTGGATGCAATTCCAAATTGAAGAATGAAATGGACTCACCTTTGAGTATGAATCAAACCCTTTTAATTTCAACCAACAAATCGCAAGCAATCACCATGGAAATAAAAAAGGGGAGAAAATGGTGTTTGAGAGGGTTTTGAGAGTGAAGAAGGAAATTTGCATATCCTAGCTCTATTGGATGTTGATACCCCTGAAACGGAAACTGAGTTCCCGTTTTGGTCAAGTCGACTAATTGACTCAAATGGACACTCAGTACCCGTTTGACACTATTTACACAAAGATTAAGTTTCCGTACCGTGTAGCTAAGGGATATCACAACACCATAGTGAGGTTTCCTTGAGACCCTTTTCCCTTAACTTTAAACAAGTTATAGCTAAGGGAAAAGACACGTCATAGTGCTTGACCCGGATATCTTTACCATGGTGCTTGGTCTTATCTATCTAACAAGATGATAATTGAATCAAAATACTGGATTCTCCTTCATTCTGGCCCCACCAAAAGCTGAGGTGGATTGTTCTGGTATGAGTATTGTGAAATAGAGCTCTCTCATTGATTCCATCCCCACACAATTACCATTAAAGTTTGTCACACCTAATTTACACCTCCCACTTAACCCATTTTACTTTTACCCCACAATTTCTCCAGTGCTGGTGGTTATGTAACTGACGATTATCCACAAAACAAATACAGCAACTTCGAAGAAAGATGATAAGGCGTTTTCCAAAAAAAGAAAAGAAAAAAAAAATAATAGATAATAAGTTGTTCATCAAGAAAATCTAATTTGTTCACGTTCTTATTTGATTTTTGTAGGTACTGAATATCGCAAGATAATAGTTCACGAGTATCAGGAGAAAAGAGTTATAAAATGATACGATGATAGAAGAAGCGCGGAGAAATATGAAGTTTTGCGAGGATGAAATAATTTTGCGAGTATAAGTTGCGATATCAGTAATTCATGAACAGTTGTATAAATTTTACTATAAATAGGAGTTCAAATGTAAAATTCGAGAGGTTCTTTTAGTGAGTGTTAGAAAATATTTTAGGAAAGAGAATAGAGAAAGTTGTAACTATTCTAATTCCATTTAGATACTTCTTTGTGATCAATTGAGAACATTAATAAGAAAATTGTTATTCATCATCAAGAACTCCTTGAGTTTTTACTAATTCTATTGAGGGTGTAGTTGTAGGTTATTCTGCAACTACATAATTGGCGCTAGAAACATGGACTTGAGAATTGTGGTAGCCTAAATTTGAGGGAATTGTGGAAAATTTGAAGATCAAATGAAGTCAGTAGATGGAGATGGAAAAAAAGAAGAATGTAATATGATCACAGAGACAATGATTGATGAATTTCATAGTAATATGAAGGGAAAAATATACAAGCGAGATTGTAGAGGAAGAAAGATCATGGAGGAAGAAAAGATGACAACTTTAGAAGAATGGGAAAAGCAGAAAATCACATTTTCAGTAGCAAAAATTCCAAGTGAAGACTTGAACCACACTTCACCATTGGTGATCACATTGCCAATCATGCTAGAAGATAAGAAAGCTGAAGAAAAATGGAAATTAAACCGAATTTTGGTTGATACAGGGAGTTCTGTTAATATTATATTCTATCATGCACTTAAGGGGATGGGAATTAGAGATGAATAAATCATAAATTCAAAGTGTCTTATTCATGGATTAGGGAAATCTACAACAAAATCTAAAGGAGAAATCGTGCTGCGAGTATTACTAGGAGAAATCGAAACACGTGTAATCTTGTGTGTGATAGATATGGAATCTCCATATAACATGCTGATAGGAAGGCCGTGGATTCATGCGATCAAAGCTGTTGCTTCAACATTACATCAAAAAATCAAATTTCCTACACCAAATGGAATTCAAGAAATAAAAGGAGATCTTGATAGTGCAAAATTTTGTTATCAAATTGAAGTAACACAATGCGGAGGAAGAGCAAGAAAGAAACAACTTCGTAGGAAACTTGCGAAGGAAACAAGAAAAGAAGAAGAATTCCGAGTGTATACAATAAGAGCAAAGGAAGGGAGAGGTATACCAAATGAAATTCCAGAAAAAGAAGGGGAACCAGCAAAAATAATTAAAGAACCAACACCTATGGGGGAGCAAAGTCCAAGCTATGTTGCAGCTGAACCAACTAAAGAAATAAATATTGGAAGTAAAGAAGAGCCTTTATTCTTACGAATTGGAACTAAGATGGATGAAGAAGAGGAGAAAAGGACTACTGATCTTTTGCAAGAATATAAAGATATCTTCGCAGGAAGTGTAGATGAGATACCAGGAATTGATCCATCAGTGGCATGTCATAGATTGAATATAGATAAAAATATAAGACCATTCAAACAAAGAATAAGGAAGATATCACAAAATTATCATGTACAGATAGAAGAAGAATTACAAAGGATGTTGGATGCAGGGATCATAAGGGAAGCAAAATATACAGAATGGATTGCGAATATGGTCATTTTTCCGAAAAAGAATAAAGGAATAAGAATTTGCATAGATTTCACTGATCTAAACAAGGCATGTCCCAAAGATAGTTTTCCATTACCAGATATACCACAAATGGTGGAATCAGCTGCAGGTCATGATAGAGTCACTTCACTTGATGGATATAAAGGGTATAATCAAATATCACTCGCAGAAGAAGATCAAGAACATAACGCCTTTTTGCTCCAAGGGGTTTGTATTGTTATGTGAAGATGCCATTTGGTTTGCGGAATGCGGGTGCTACATATCAACGTATGGTTGAAAAAGTGTTCGCGAAGTGGATACATAAAACTTTGGAGGTATATGTAGATGATATGTTGATAAAAAGCAAGGAAGCTAAAGACCATGTGCAAGATTTGAAGGAAATATTTGAGCAAATGAGAAAGTTCAACATCAAATTAAATCCTGAGAAATGTATAATTGGGGTTTCATCTGGAAAGTTCTTGGGATACATAGTATCGAAGGAGGGAATACAAGTTGATCCAGAAAAGGTCCAAGCAGTTCGTGACATGCCAACACCTGCAACGGTAAAAGAAGTACAAAAACTAAATGGAATCATGGCTTCACTTGGGAGATTTATTTCGCGAATGTCAGATAAGTGCAAGCATTTTTTCAACATACTTAAGAAGGGAGCAAAATTCAAATGGACTGATGAATGTGAAAAAGCTTTTCAAGGAATCAAAGAATACCTCGCAAATACATCTATACTATAGAAACCAGAGAAAAACGAAGAATTATTGGTATACCTCGCAACAACTCCATATGCTCTAAGTGCAGTTCTGTTACGAGCATACGCAGGAGTAGAAAGGCCCATTTACTACATTAGTAAAACCTTTAATGCAGCAGAAAAGAACTATTCTAAAATAGAGAAGTTAATCTTAGCCTTGGTTTATGCATCATTCAAGTTGCGAATATACTTTCAAGCACATGTAATAAAAGTGGTAACCAAAGTCCCAATTGAATCAGTCATGAAGAACACAAAAAGGTCAGGAAGAATAGAAAGGTGGAATGCACAAGTAAACCATTACAAGATAAAATACAAAGTGTTATCATCGCAAAAATCACAAGTTGTCGCAGATTTTTTGGCAGAGTTTCCTTTGGAAGAAGATGAAGCATTAGAGGAAATGATGGATGTTGAAGAAGAATTTGGAAATCCAAAAGACTTGTTAACAGAGCCTGATAGATGGGAAATTCTGGTGGATGGATCATCCAATAGTGAGGGAAATGGAATTGGAGTCGTGTTGATTTCACCAGAAGGAGATAGAATAGCATTCTCATTCAGACTAGAATTTGCATCCACGAACAACGAAACAGAGTACGAAGCTGTAGTGCATGCATTAAAGATCGCAATAGAAAAGAAGCTTGAAAGTATAAGGATAACAAGTGATTCACAATTAGTGATTTATCAAATTAAAGGGGAATATACCACAAATGAATCTTCTTTGAAGAAATACAAGAAACTCGTTGAGGAATTATCTGCGAAGATACCAAAATTAAAATGGAGACATATATCAAGAAAATATAACCGTCTCGCAGATGCTTTTGCATTTATTCCAAGCATGATGACAAATCCAAATAAAAGAAATATCCAAATACAAACAATTCAAAACCCATCAGTGGACAAAGAGAAAGAAATTGAAGAAGCTGTTGCGATGGAAGTAGAAAGAGAGTTATCAAACAACATCGCAGATTGGAGAAAAGAAATTCATGAATACCTCGCAACAGGAGAAACATCCAGGAACAGACTAGAAGCACATAAACTAAAGAGTCGTGCAACAAACTATGAGTTGCGATAAGGAATTTTATACAGAAAATCTTTTAGTGGGCCACCTCTCAGGTGCTTAACTCGCGAAGAAGGAGAAAACATATTGAAGATGTTACATGGAGGAGAAGCTGGCAATCATAGTGGGGGAAGATCTCTAGCATATAGAGCAAAGATACAAGGATATTACTGCCCTTATATGCATACAAACGCAAAATTGTTTGTACGAAGATGCAAGGAATGCCAACGACATGGTAAAAGAATTCATGCACCAGGGGCTACATTAACTTCTTCAACAAGTTGCTGGCCTTTTGGTAAATGGGGGTTGGATATTGTTGGACCATTTATACCTGGATCTGGACAAAGGAGATACTTGATAGTTGCAACAGATTATTTCACGAAGCTCGTGAAGTAAAAGCAAGACAAAGATATTCGTGATAAAGATGTTTTTACGTTTATATTTGAGAACCTCATTTGCAGGTACGGGGTTCCATCACAACTAGTATCTGATAATGGAAAACAATTTGAGGGCAGAATATAGAGATGTTACTCAGTGCTTTTAGAATAAAATGTGGGAAGTCAACCCCGTTATATCCACAAAGCTAATGGACAGCTGAAGCAACAAATAAAACAATCGCAGATACAATCAAAAAGAAATTAGAAGGACATCTCAAAGGGTGGTGCGAGCAAGTACCTAGCGCAGTCTGGGCATACAATACAACTAGAAGAGAAGCAACTGGAATGTCTCCTTATTGTCTAACATATGGAGTAGAAGCAGATATACCTACAAGAGGTTGTAATTCTAACAACAAAGAAAGAAGCTTGGGAAAGAAATTTAAGTGCGGGAGTAATATTAAGAGAATTGGATGATTTGGAAGAAAAAAGAGAAAAGGTGTTGCACCATATGAGGATTTATCAGGAACGATTAGCTCGAGAATACAACAAGAGAGTCATTGAACGTGAATATAAACCAGGTGATTTGGTCATGCGAGAAACACCTCGATATCAAAAAGAAAATGGAGAGAAATTAGCACCAAAATGGGATGGACCATATGTTATTAAAGAAGTTGTAGGAAGCGGAGCTTATCGGCTGATGGATCCAGAAGGGAGAGACATGGGTTTGAGGCTTGGTTGACCTTGGAACAGACTATATTTGAAAAGGTATTATCCATAAAACTCATGAAATTTTTTACGAATATTGTTTGCTCGCAGGAAATTGGAAAAAGTTACGAATTTTCAAAATTTATATTCCGATTAAAATTTCATTAATTTGCGAATAAAAGACCGCAATCTGTGATCAGCCTCCAAAAAAGAAAGAGAGCCGCAGAAAATTTTATACAGGCAAACCTTTGTGGCGTACACCCTAGTTCGCGAAGCTATAATTCGTAAGAGGCAAAGTCCTAAAGTACGTCATTTAAGGGGGTACCTATAACGTGGCTAAGGGTAACCGGAACACCACCAAGGGCCCTTTGTACATGGTAAAAATTTTGGGGTACAACCCAATAATGGGGTACCTATCCGGGTTAGACACCTTGGATTCTCACCTAATCTAACGACATTACGCAATATAAAATGCGGTGTAATAAGATTTAGGATGGGCGACTAAGGAATACTGTCTTTCCCAAGAAGTGCAGAAAACGATCAAGGCGCCGAGGTACACGGTTGAGTCAAGAGTGTCGGGTGAGGTTGAACCACATCTTCCATTTTTGACAAGTCTTGGCAAATGATGCACTTGGCCCAAAGATACCCCATAGGGTGCAACCTCGTAACTATAAGCCCTATAGGAAAAAAGGATAAGAGGTTGCGATCAAAAGTCGGTTGTTGCGTAACCGGATGGGAAGAGCTAACCTTGTACGGTCGATGTACGCTTCCTTGAAGGGGCAATCAGGGGGAAGATAAAGGGAAGCACCCTCCATTAGGGAGCTGATAAGTGCTATAAGACGCAAATGTCACGAGGCTTCTTGTTTGCGAAAACATAAAGGCTTGTCATATTTGTGCAACAAATGAAGTTCGCGAGCCTTCTAAAAAAAAAAAGAAAAAAAGAAAAGAATAAAGAACTCGCAGAACATAATAAAGTTAAGATGAGATCAATGGGTCATTACATGAAAGTGTAGAGACGTCCTGTGATTTCATCGCAAGACGGCAATGTCATGGGGCTTTATGTTCGCAAGAATATTTAGGCCTGTCATATTGTCGCAACAATTACTGAAGAGGCTAAAATACTATACAAAGAAGTTAAGATGAGATCAATGGGTTTTTGCATGAAAGTGTAAGAACGTCCTGCGATTTCATCGCAAGACGATAATGTCACGAGGTTGTATGTTCGCAAGAATGTTCAAACTTGTCATATTATCGCAAATAATTAATACAAAAGAGGTGGCAAAATAAGACCTTTACTTAGGAAGGCATGATAAGACCACAGAAATTAATGAAATTTATTGCATCAATATCATTGAAGAAATTTTACAAGAATATACATCAAGATATTTTGAAGAGAAGACAGCTCTGGCAATATCATTGAAGAATTTTACGAGAAGTCCTATCAAAAAAGGACAACATCATTGAAGAATTTTAATGAAGACTTAACAAAAGATGCGATTTTGATAACAATCAAATACAGATAAGTTCATATTCGTAAAAGTTTACAAGAATTACATACTTCTTATACTTCTCCATATATTGAATATTTCACAAAAAGATTGAATACTTCTTATAATTCTTCAAGAATATCTCATATTTATTATACTTCTTTAATGGATATTTCATTTGGTGAAAGTTAAATAATCATTATACTTCGTCATATGTTACATAATTATTCAAAGATCGAATACTTCTTATATTTCTTCATTTAATGAATTGAATACTTCTAATACTTTTTATATCTCTTCATTTGGTGGATCGAGTACTTCTAATACGAAAAAGGGAATTGTGTATTTCTAATAATTCATTTGGTAGATCGAATACTTCTTATATCTCTTCATTTGATGGATTTGGTACTTCTAATACTTCTACAAAGGTTGAAACTTCGTAAGATAAACTGAGGCAGATATTTTAATACTTCAAACAATGTTTAATCATTTAAAGAGAAATAATAGGGGGAAAAGGATATACTAAGCTTTATCTGTGAGTTATATATTATTTCTCTTCACATGATCAAATGGGGCAAATTTAGTCAAAGAAAGGTTAAATTATCTTCGCAAAATATCAAAAAGAAAGGATAGATCATCTTCGTAAAATATCAAATGTACTTCTCAAAAAATAGAATTGTTCGCAAAAAAGGAAACCAACGGTAATTAAGGGAAGGAATTCATAAGAAAGAAAGAAAGGAGAGCTAATGATAAATTGAACAAGGAATATTATCATGCTTCATCAACACTCTGTGCTGGATCTTTAAGATCAGAGGGGTCATTAGTAGCCTTTGAATTTTGCGAGATATCATCCTTGGAAGAATATGCAGCAGGGACATCTCCTTGAGGAATAGATTCTTTCTCATCATCAAGATCTTCATCATCACTCTCATAATCGAAATCACTATCAGGCTCACGAGCAACTTCATCGTCAGATATCTTCAGAGGAGTAATCTTTACAGGAGGCAAGCCTCTTGATAAGAGAATGTTATTCGCAAAGACTTGAGCTTTCAGGTGACTTTCACGAAGTATAGCCTTTTGATGATTGGTATCTTCGATATCCTTGGAATAAGCAAGATAATTGAATCTCCGAGTAGCACGATCACGAGAGTTGATTAAGCGAGTAGAAAGCAAAGCATTCTTATTACGAAGCTCAGAACAGGAGGCTTCTAATCCAGCTTTTGCATTACGAAGATGGTTCTCAGATTCTGCAAATAAAACAAAGTTCAAAGAATAAAATTTGCGAGTATAACGAAATTTAAAGATGTACCAGAGGCAGTCAAATTTTAATGACTACCTTCTCTTTGCGAAGTAAGAGATTGAGTTAAAGATAGACAACAGTTCTTCATCTGATTCATCGCATTATCAAAACCATCACCAACTAATCCTTTAAGTCGAGATTGAAGCTTTTGATCTTTAGAAAGGAGAAAATTTTTATCCTTCGCAAGTTTGGCATTAAGACTTTTTAATGACGAGTAATCTTCTTCAAGTTGATTCTTCTTAGCACACAAGACTATATTCTTATTAATAAGGGAATTCTTCTCAACAACAAAAGAATTTCTTTCAAAGATCTCAAGACTTCTTTAATTCCTCAAGTTCACCTTTCAACAAAGAAAGAAGATTTTCTTGATCGCAACATTTATTCTGAAGAGTCTTTAATTCTTGCGAAGAAACAATCATTGTATTCAAAAACGAACATTTCTCTTCTGATAAGGTTTTGTTCTCTTCTAATAAGGTTTCTATTCTCAAATTAGCTTTGGTTAAGGAAGAAAAAGTTGAGATATGTCATCATTCAAAATTTTCGATCATATATTAATTGAGTATTCTCTTGAAAAAGAGCATCGAGTTGTCAAGAGCACACGAGTAAAGATTAGATAAATGGGAGAATTGGTTTGAGAGGCTTTCATGCTTGGTTCGATATTCTATTGCATCTGATTCATGGTGAAGTACCAATCTTCTACATTTTGGATGGATTCTATAAAGGGGAATGGGTTTTAATGGATGTTTCAAGCATATGAAGAATATAAATAAATAAAAGAGAAAATATGAAGATAGTAATCATACCTTTCAGGTTCATCATTTCTTTTGCGAAGAATCGCACAAAGTCAGAGAATTATTCGAAGATGATGATTTTCTTTACGAAGATCCTCGCATTCTGCTTGAGAAGCTTTCAAAGAATGGCGAAGTAATTCAATTTCTTTTTCCAAGGATTGATGTGAAGAAGAAATGTCTGGATTGACGAAATTATTCAGAACTTCGCAAAATTCATATTGCGAACGAACATTAGTAGATTTCGCAGTATTGGTCAAAACCGCAGATAACATTCGGAAAGTTGAATAAATTCCATCTCGAATTTCTTGAGGAAGAGGATAAGAATTTGAAGGAATAAGAGCAAGCTGCAAATTGTCTGGAGAAATAGCACTCAAAGGATTTGGGGATAAGACAGGTTTTTCTAAAGAAGAAGTTGAAGAAATATTTTGCGAGGGTTGTTTTTCAAAAGAAGAAGTTGAAGAAATATTTTGAGAGGGTTGGTCTTGAAGAAGTGTTGATAAATTGACATTGATAGGAGATTGAAAAGCAGGTAATGGAGTAGAGGCAGGAGTATGTGAAGAAGCATTTTCACGAGGAGGAGAGGAAAATTCCTTATCAATTTCAGGAAGGAAATCATCAATCGGAATTAATGGTGTGGGTTTAGTTATTCGAGATCTCTTGCTTGGATTTGGTTTTTCGTCAACCTGCGAATCAAAATGTAGATTAAAAACTGAGGCAACAATATATTGTTCAGGAAAGAAGACAGAGTATTTTAACTATCTTTTGATTCTCAGATTTTCTTCTTCGTGGATTAAGGCTTGGATTCTTTAGTTGAGATTTCATCTGAGAAGTTATTTTGCTGAAATTAACCAAAATCAGATAACAAATTATACCGAAATTAAAGAGGATAACAATTGAAATACGCAGAGATAGAGGGAAATTACCTTGGAGAACTCATGAAGATATAGTAGAAGAAAAAATTGCAGAGAAAATAGTGATAGAGAGTATGAGTAGAAGATAGAATTGCGGAAATAAGAAGAAGAAAAGGAAGAGAATATAAAGGAGTTATATAAGGGAATAACTAAAAAATAACGGTTACAAAAGACGTGTCAAAATTTCAAAAGACTAAGTAACGGTTATGTTCTCACGATCATTTCTTCTTCGTAAAATTGACATGAGAAGAGGCAAGATGTAGGTACTGAATATCGCAAGATAATAGTTCACGAGTATCAGGAGAAAAGAGTTATAAAATGATACGATGATAGAAGAAGTGCGGAGAAATATGAAGTTTTGCGAGGATGAAATAATTTTGCGAGTATAAGTTGCGATACTTCGTAATTCATGAACAGCTGTATAAATTTTACTATAAATAGGAGTTCAAATGTAAAATTCGAGAGGTTCTTTTAGTGAGTGTTAGAAAATATTTTAGGAAAGAGAATAGAGAAAGTTGTAACTATTCTAATTCCATTTAGATACTTCTTTGTGATCAATTGAGAACATTAATAAGAAAATTGTTATTCATCATCAAGAACTCCTTGATTTTTTACTAATTCTATTGAGGGTGTAGTTGTAGGTTATTCTGCAACTACAATTTTGATTCTTGGTAATGCTTTTTTTTTTTTTTTTTTTTTTTGCTAATGCGGGTCTAAAATCCAAAATCAACCGATTATGGAGTACTTCAGAGGAACAATATAAAAAATTGCATTGTGTTCATTTTTGGGTTATTTCCAGAGAGCAAATACAACAAACTTTAACTGTTTGTGGAAATGCCGCACACGAACTCATCAAAATATTGCACTATATTGTTTTGTAATACCATCGATAACAATGAGTCTAAGATTCAGGTATTATTAATTTCTTTCCTGTTTTCCTTTTAGGTTTTTGTTTTGATTTTGTGATCTATAGTTGCAGTAGTCGATTTTAAGATTTTCTTTCAGTGTTGTGTCTAAGATTCATCTATACATTCTTCTTTTCTTTGATGGTTTACGACAATGCCTAATTGGTATTATGTTTTATTGTATTTTTTCTCCTACCAATGATTGTTAGAGCGTGGTAGAGTCACTACAAGGGTAATTTTTCATGTTATTAGTGTATTGGTAAGTACTTTGTTGGAATCAGGGTATAAAAATTGTAGGAGCAGAATCTCGCAACAACAACGCTCTTGCGAAAACTTCTACCACAGATAGCAAGTGTCGCAGATTGATTACAAAAACGATGCAACAAAGAACGGCAAACAAAACATGAAGAAAGACGAGAAGATTTTATAGAGAAAGCTCGCAAGAAATGTAGTAAGAGGGAAAAATCCTGCGAGACATGGAGAAACTTGAGAGAAATGAAGCGGATTTCGAGAGAAATAAAGAAAGCTTGCGAAAGATATTACCGCAGAACTCAGATCCGAAATTAAGGGAAAGCTTAGCTGTAAATGAGCTGTTATCCACTATGTAACTACCTATATAAAGAAGAGAGCAGGAGAGAGAAAGGGGAGATAATTTTAGGAAGAGAGAGAAAGTTCTTTTGCAGAGAGAGATTTTTAGAGAGAGAAAATGTAATTTCTTTATCATCTTCTTCCAAGAACTCCATTAATGGAGATAAAAAATGTAAATTAATGTAGTTATAAATTATTATAGTGAAGATCCGTGGATGTAGATCACATTGATCGAACCACGTAAAAAATCTTGGTGTTTATTTATAATTTTAGTATTTTTATCACCATTTTTATATTTAGATCTAGGAATTGTTATCAAGATTTGATAAGGGGTGTGTTGTAGGAATTCCTGGAATTACATTTTGGCGCTAGAAACACTACCTGCTATTTGATTAATTGAGGAAGATTCAAAGAAATTGGCTACAGGAAGAGTTAGAATTTGTGAGATTTAAAAATTTTGAGAGGAAATTCGATAATGGAGAAGTTGTGTCTTCAAACAAACACCGACAACACAGTGAAAGAGCATAAAATAAAAATACGAAGGTGCAAAACTATGTAAAAAGGATGAATTTGTTGATTCAAGAAAATTCCAAGAAAGATTAGCTACTGTTCATGTATATTTTTAGATCTAAATTTTTTTTAGGGTTAAAAATGGAAATTTCATGGAAGAAATTACATTTTCAGGGAGTAAGCATTATCAACAATTCAAAGACATGTGAAGACTAAGAGAAAAAATTAGTTGTTGTGGTAAATTTGAGAAAGAAAACCAAAGTTTCAGTGGAAGATTTCATGTTCAGGAGAATAAACAAGAGGCAAATTGTGAAAGAAATTAAGGAAGGACGAAGAGAAGATAAGAGGTAGACGCTGCAATTTTTATCACAAGCATAAGTTTGCACAGATGGTTCAAGTCTGCGAGAATAACAAAGAGGTCAAGGGTTCAAATCTCGCAGAAATACATATTTTTCATTTTCATCTCATTTTCAGCGGAGAATAAAAGAATAAGTAAAAAAGTTATGCGTTAAATGTCGCAGAGAGATTCTTCAACAGTTGGTCCAGAGAACAGTACGTGAGTTTGTGGTCACAGGTTCGAATTTTCCTGCGAGCATAATTTTCATCTTTTTACAAAGGGTGAAAAAATAGATAATTTCGCAACATTATTTCATTATCTCGCAAACAAGAGGCAACAGCTTGGTAATCATGAAGTTAATGAGTTTATGGTCGCAAGTTCAAGTCCCAACATATACATATTTTTTCACGCAATCCTTGATAATTTCGCAAGTGTATTTCACGCAGAAGATAGTTAATGATAATCTTGCAGAGAAATTTCGCAGAGAAGGGTTATCACAGATGGTTCAGCGTGATATGTCGCAAGCAATAGGTCGCAGGATCAATTCTTACTTCACGCAAGTTTATTTTTGTTATTTCTCAAGTTAGCCTTTGATTATTTCGCAGATAAATTTCGCAAGCAAGAGAGGTAGCACAGTTGGTTGAGAGGCATGAATGCAAGCAATAGGTCGCAGGATCAATTCTCATCTCACGCATGTTTATTTTTGTTTTGCAAGAATTATCTCTAGAACAATTAGACTTTGATTACTTCGCAAGATCTTTCATTATCTCGCAAGAGAAGGTTAGAACAGTTGGTATGGTGCGAGAAAACGCAGAAAGTAGATCAAGGGTTCAAGTCTCACTCTTCCCAATTATTTTTGCTGCGAGATGTTCAGACAATTCACATAAGAGCTAAGTACCTTTTCTTAGAATATTTTACTTACAACAAACAAAAGATTTTTATTTAATTTCCAAAAAGCGATATAATCGCAAGATTTCTAAAATTATTAAGATTTCAAAACATTTCAAAGATTTTTGACTACAAAAGATCATAAAAAAATGTCTGCGAATTATTGCAAAAAGTTAGAGATTTCACAAATTTTCAGAGATTTCAAAGGCTACAAAAAGTGAAATTATTGCAAAGATTTCTAAGATTTCAAAATATTTTGATTTGATTTACAAAGAGCGATACAATCGCAGAATTACAAAGATTTGACAATTACAAAAATTTCATAATTACAATATGTTAGAATTTTTCTTGAATATTTACTTCAGATGATATGATATTATGAGAATGAAAACAGAAATGAAAGCATAAAGAAACGCGAATAAAGAAACGGAGATTATTTCGTGGACATATTTTGCAAAAAATAGTTAGAAATAGTTGATATGGCGCAACATTATACAAGAGTCAGATCAAGAGTTAATTTTGCAAGACTTCATTTCTCATTTCTTCTCAATTTTCAAGCAAATCATATACTTCCCAAGAGACAACAGCAAGCCGCAAAAGATAAGTACCATTTCCTTGAATATTTTATCTATGATTTTTGCGAGAAATATTTTTGATTTTATTCATCAAAAGCGATACAATCGCAAGATTCAAAAAAAGAATTCATCGCAAAAATTTAAAGATCTCAAATTTTTTCAAAAATTTCAAAGTTACAAAAAAAAAAAATATATTAAATTAATATATTTCTATAAAACATTTTTGATTTAAAGACGCGATATAATCGCAAGATTTCAAAGAAAATTTCAAAGATTTCAAAATATTTTACAGAGAATTTACTTCAAAAATGATATTATGAGAATGAAAGAAGAAATGACAGAAATGAAAGAATGAATGAAAGAATGAATGAAGAAATGCGAAATTATCGCAAGAAACGCGAATAAAATTTCGCAAGAGAGAAATGCAAATGCATAAGACGGGCGCAAATCGCCTAAAAACAAATAAGAATGGGACGAACCTTTATGGCGTACACCTTAGTTCGCGGATTCTATTCCGTAAGAGGCAATGTCCTTAAAGTACGTCATAAGGGGGGTATCTCTTTGCATGACTATGGGAAAGGCTATACTGCTGCTGGAACCTAGTCATGGAGATTTGGGATTATAGAAAATCCATCTAGGAGAGATAACTTGGATTCCCAGCTATATAAGGTTATACCCTGGTTGGGAGCCCGAGAGTTTCTCCTAAGGAATGCAAAGTATGATCAAGGCGCCGAGGTACACGGTTGAGCTGTGGGTGCCCGGGACGGATGAACCTACCCTGGCCATCCATGGCAAGTCTTGGCTTACGATGTGTTCGGCCCGAAGAAAACCCCTCTAGGGTGTAGTCTCGTAACTATAATCCATATAGGCATAAAGGATAAGAGGCTACGAAAACAACTGGTTGTTTCTAGAACCGGATGGGAGGAGCTAGTCTTGTATGGCAGAAGTACGTTTCCTTGAAGGGGCAACCAGGGGGAGAGATAAGGGCGATACCCTCCATTAGGGAGCTGTGTATCAAAAAAGACGGCAATGTCATGGGACTTTATATTCGCAAGAATATTTAGGCCCGTCATATTGTCGCGTGACAAAGACGGCAATGTCATGGGACTTTATATTCGCAAGAATATTTAGGCCCGTCATATTGTCGCGTGACAGGCCAAAAAGCCTCAAGAGAAATGTTAAGATGAGATCAATGGGTTTTTGTGATAAGATCAAAAGATGAGATAAATGAAATCAATGATAAGAGGATATAAATCGCAAAGACGTCCTGCGATTTCATCGCAAAGACGGCAATGTCATAAGTCTTAAAAAGCAAAGAGAGATTAATCTCACAAGATGGCTTAGACTTATCATATTGTCGCAGAGATAAAAATAAATGATAAGGCAAGATCAATGGATTATTACATGTAAAAGTAAGAATGTCCTGCGATCTTGTCGCAAACAAGTGGCATAATAAGACCTTTAAATAGGAAGGAAAAATAAGACCACAAGAGAGGTTATACCTACAAGCGTATAATAGATTGCTAACGACTTTATATTAGTCTTATTTTATTTATCATATTGCAGATCAATAACAAGAGGCAATTATGGGAATGCATAGAATGGAAATTACTATTCATAATTCGCAGCACTATTTGCGACACTATTCATAATTCGCAACACTATTTGCGACACTATTCGCAGACTATTCATAATTCGCAGTACTATTTGAGCACTATTCATAATTCGCAGAAATGTTCAGAAATTCACAGAAAAATTTAGAAATTAGCAGGGTTATTCATAGTCACGCAGACTCATTCATAAACTCGAAGATATATCCAGAATTTCGCAGGAATTGTGATTATTTCGCAGAATGTGATTATTTTCTTAAAGTGGTTACCACTTGAGGCAGATGCAAGATAAGAATAAAGAAACAATTTAATCATTCAATATTTTCTCAAGGATTCTCCTTCATAGATAAAGAATAGAGGCAGCTATGGGTTACTAAGAAAATATTTTATGTTCTTTATCTTCTCAGCGAGAATCATTTCCAAAATGGGTAATTTCGCATGAATAGAGGCAATATTTCTCATTCAAGGACAGATACTTCTTATATTTCGAGGATTGAGTACTTCATACTTTATACTTCATACTTCGCATACTTCAAAAGATGATACTTCTAATTATTTCTTAAAGCTTCAGAACTTCGCAAAAGAATAGAGGCAAGTATATACTTTTTAAGTTTGGTATTCTTTTGCTTGTTCTTTCATCAACAAAGATCAAAGACAACTACAACAACAGATTTTTTCATAAAAATTGCTCTTCAAGCAATATTAAGAAAAAAAAGGCAAAATGTAGGAGCAGAATCTCGCAACAACAACGCTCTTGCGAAAACTTCTACCACAGATAGCAAGTGTCGCAGATTGATTACAAAAACGACGCAACAAAGAACGGCAAACAAAACATGAAGAAAGACGAGAAGATTTTATAGAGAAAGCTCGCAAGAAATGTAGTAAGAGGGAAAAATCCTGCGAGACATGGAGAAACTTGAGAGAAATGAAGCGGAGCTCGAGAGAAATGAAGAAACCTTGCGAAAGATATTACCGCAGAACTCATATCCGAAATTAAGGGAAAGCTTAGCTGTAAATGAGCTGTCATGAGATGTTATCCACTATGTAACTACCTATATAAAGAAGAGAGCAGGAGAGAGAAAGGAGAGATAATTTTAGGAAGAGAGAGAAAGTTCTTTTGCAGAGAGAGATTTTTAGAGAGAAAAAATGTAATTTCTTTATCATCTTCTTCCCCAAAACTAGATTTAGAATTCTTCCAAGAACTCCATTAATGGAGATAAAAAATGTAAATTAATGTAGTTATAAATTATTATAGTGAAGATCCGTGGATGTAGATCACATTGATCGAACCACGTAAAAAATCTTGGTGTTTATTTATAATTTTAGTATTTTTACCACCATTTTTATATTTAGATCTAGGAATTGTTATCAAGATTTGATAAGGGGTGTGTTGTAGGAATTCCTGCAATTACAAAAATGATTGTTAAATATTGTTGTTTTGGGTATGGTTCACATACTACCTCAGGAAGATGATGAGAAATCGGTATCAATGATGATCATGTTGGAGAATATAAGGGGGAAAATGTCTATTAGTTCCACTTCAATTAATCACAAAATTAGTTGCACCGACAAAGCATACAAATCATGTTTCGCTTAGGCAGGGGTAAGTGGCCATATTTAACATATAATCTGTCGGCATTTTATCAGTTAGACATTTCTTTTAGCTTCAAGAAAATGATTCCAGAACTATAGTGTACATGCAAAGAATTAATGTTTAATCCACATACTTAAATAGCATTTTGTTGCTTGGTTTGCTAGCTACTTCGATTGATTAAATTATTTGGTCAGGTATATGAAATACATAATATTTCTCTCAACTTTGTTGAAGCTTTCTGTCCCGTTTTCTTCCCGGTGCAAGTTTTGTGATGTCATAGAACTATTTTAGATTGTTCTATTACAGAATTAGCGATATAATGCAGGGGATGGAGCTTAATTTATCTCAATCCCGGAAGAAATTATAATGTCGGTGTTGCTCCTATAATACTGCATCAAGCTTTAATTCAATAAAAGAGATGACGGTTTGAAGGTTTATGTTTTAGACATGTTGAGACAGTGATTTTTTTTTTTCGTATTTAATTCCACCAGTTGAGATAGTGATTGCACTTCAATTTCTGGGTTCATTGCAAGACACTAATGTTTTTGTCATCTGTTGAATAATATATGGATTTTTAGTTGCTAGCTCAAAAGAGAAGATGCAACTATCACTCTATAAAATAAAATAGTTTCTAGGATAACATCTACCGTCATGGCCTATCAGTATGTTTGGACATTTGTGGTATGTATTTCACATTCTGAAATTCTCTTCTCACTGTTATTTACATTTACAGTTTCATGCTCCTACAATAATCATTTGTTCTATGTTTATTTTTCAATATTTTGACCTATAATTTTTTTAAATTGCAGAGTGGGAACTTTATTGTTCATTCTACATCATGTTCAAGTGCCCAACACCTCATGTGAGCTAGCAACATGAGTCATGCCGGGTTGTATTTCGGCATCTAAGTAACCAGTTTCTGTTTTTGACAGCCACACGAGATGCATTTGCCTCATTTTCCTCCAATTGGCAATGTGTATGCACATCCCGGAGCAGCAACAACTGTTATTACAGGTATCAAATAATCTTTTTCGTAATTCAAGGTTAGAGGAAATATACCAACCCTACAATTGTTGTCAAGAGGTCTGATACCGGACGTGTTTGTATCGCTGAAGCTATATTTACAATGAGCGGGTGTTGGTACCTTTATCAAACCTACTTTCGAACTTTTCTTCATTGAAGAGTTTCTCATTTTATTTCCAGTAAGCGTCTTCTTCTGCTTTTCAGAGTGTATCTAATATCTTTCAAATTTATGTTTTTTTCTGTGTGTTTGTGCCATAGAAAATCCTTGAATGCAGACCTGCAAAAATCTTGATTATGGATTCCCAACCTTCATTGTGCATGAACAAGGAGAGTTCTAACGTTTAGTTGAGCTTTTTTAATGTGTAGGAAAAGGTTTTTGAAGTAGTCAAACTTCTATCTGAAAGTCACTGGAGATCATTTTTGCACTATTACTATGAGGGAGATCCGGAGGGTCTGTAATGGATCCGCTGAAGCCTATACACCTTTGGGTTACTTCTCAAGTAGAGGTTCGATCAGTAAAGTGGAATGTATTGAGGTACTGCATCGTCTTATGTAATCTTTGTAAATGTAATTGTAATGAAAACAATTTTTTTTCTTATGAAAAATATGAATTTAGAACTTGCATATTCTTATTATAATATGTTATAATGGTCATCTAACATGGACCTGCATCTACTGCGTTGAGTGTGTTTCATCACTTTGATTTTCCATCTTTGTCACTGCCAACCCAACTTACTCGATCTTACAAATGGTTTTATACATAATCGTATCACCTTTGCAGTTCAGTTTGGTACGTTCTTTGCATGGATTCGAATAGTAGGTGTGTGACAGGAATTGTAGGAGTTATTAGTTTGTTCTCAAGAACGAACAATGCTTATAAAAGAACTTTTGTTGGGCGTGTATCAATTCGCATCTTACTTCTTAGCCAGGAATACATGGGCCTTACTATGAAGGCTCATCTTCCACACGTTATTATCTACTGGATGGGTGGACTCAGATAGTCAGATGAGTTTGTTGATCAAATATTTTGGATCCCATAATCTTCCTCTCCATAGGTACTGATTTTATAAATCAGCTTTCTGCCATGTTTTGTTGGGTCCTAATTCTCGGTTTTGATAGTTTGCAACAAATACTACCTCGGATCAATCATGTAAAGGATTAAAAAAGATGGACTCCATCAAGTTACAAAGATACCAAGATGCATATATTGCAAGCTTATTGTATTCTTTGCAACTCCAGTATTCATATACGAATCATATAAAGTTCAGGTCCTAATTCTTTAATACGTAATATATGGAATTTGTTTTGAATTCGGCTATTATATCTAATGATGATGGTGTTGAATATTGATATTTTTAAACTCAGATTTGAAAGCTTGGATTTGACAAATCAAGTTCGTACCGGTGCGAAGCATGGGTTACTATCTAGTCCAAGGATGAAGTGTTAAAAAGAATATAAATATAACAATAATTCTTTTCAGCCCACCTTATTATCCCACAGTCAATCCCACTATGACGTGGCTTGACTTTTTTATTTTCTCTCGTATCCACGTTGTCTTTCTTCCTCTGTGATTCACTATTACTGTACTGTTTTAGGGGGAAAACAAAGTATTGGAGTTTTTGGCTCAGTTATTCTCTTCAATTTTGTATTTTCTTCTATCGCTCAATATTTGTGAAAAAAATGAGATACTATTTTCGATTGCCTTCTTTAAATCTCCTTCAATTTCAGAAACTAAAACCTAATCACAGTTTTTGCCCTAATTTTTTCCAGTGTCTTTTTCTTTAGCTAATAAATTTGAAATTAGATCCATTAAAGCTAGATATCATACCACTGCCCTAATCTTCTCATGAATTTAGGTAACGTTGTCTCTCAATTGATTTTGATTTATTATTGTGTAATTGATACGTGGTTGTTATCATAGACTTGACTTCAATAAAAGATTATTTGGATGTGGTTTAGAGAAGTGAATGAATGAGGTGGAGGTGGAGGTGGAGGAGTCGGAGATTAAAATCAATCTGAAAATCATCCTTCAGAAGAACCTCTATGGAACGACAGGGCATCCAACTCATAAATAATCCTAACTTGGTAAATTTGATTGGATATCACTAAAGGGGATATATAACAATGTAAAGTTGTTTCTTATTGTTTCTTTCTAATAGAAAATGTAACCCCAAAGTCATGTTCTGAACTAAATCATGTTTGATTAAGGGTTTGTATACACCTTGGTTGGCTTTAAACATTTCTATACGTGTTCTTCTTCAAACATTACTGTTATTCTTTAATACCAGAGTCAAAGTTCACCTCTTCTCACACAAGCAAAACATTAAACGAGAAAAATAACAGTAAAGAGCCACGTCAGTTATGATAGAGAGAAAACAAAACATAGAAATGTGAAGCCACGTCCGAGTGGGATTTGACCGTGGGACGATACGGTGGGCTGAACAGAACTGCTGTAAATCTTACTAATATAAAGAAAATAACTCTTTTTGGTAGGAGACCCCCTAAATTACTAAATTATTCCTATTTTTTACATATTTACATAAATACCATTGTTTTAAAAATATATTAAAAATTTTAAAAACTTAATATCTTTCAAAATATACATCGGATTTTTTAAAATTTATATATTTGAAAAGCTCTTTCAATTATCTACCTAACGAGTACAAATAAAAACATTAAATTTTTGTTTTGGATGAGTAAAAATTCAAGCATGTGCATCTCTATACTAGTATAAATAAAATAAAATGACTTTTGTGTAAAAAGCTAACTGTTATGAGACCGGATGTTAATTCCTACAAAAACAAAAATAAAAATGATTAAACTTAAGCTGACAATCCCCGCACCCCTCACCTCACCTGCTGACGAATCATTGGATCAAACACTTCTTCCACCTTTCTATGTATAACGTTTAGTGTGTCAACGTTTTCTTGTTAAGACTTGTAAACCACCTGTGCATCATCTACATGTAGTTCCTCTACTATTCAGATTTTGTGTTCTGTATTTGATTAGGGTTTCTTGTTTACAACATCAAACCTTTGTCATTCCAATTCCGATACATCTCCATCCCCAGAATCGCTTTCGGTGTATATATATTTATTAAATCTGTATTCTTATTAATGTTTTAATCTCATTCTTTCTGGGTTCTGGTTCGCTGATTCTGAATTTGATTTCAACCTGGATTCTGATTTGCTTTTTGGGTAATTTTTCTAGTATCGGGGTTTTAGAGAAGTGAAATGGCAACCAAGATGGGATCTTTTAGGTATAATTTTGCAGAGAAGAGTAAGGAAAGACTCCTTCAAAGGGGTGATTTCTCTGAGTTAGGATTTGGTAGTATGTTGGGTTCTGAGGAAAGAAGTCGATGGTGTTTGTGTGTACCCTCACCAACTGATTGGATTAAAACCACCTGGAAAAGTTTGAAAGAGCTTGCTGTTAAGTCATGGCAATTCGGTCTTCAAGATCCCAGGAAATTTATCTTTGCTGCTAAGATGGGCTTGGCTCTTGTTCTAATATCTCTACTTATCTTTTTAAAAGGACCCTTCTTTAAAGATCTAAGCAGGTATTCAGTTTGGGGGATCCTTACTGTTGTTGTTGTCTTCGAATTTAGCATTGGTAAGGGAATTTCCATTAGCTACATTAGTGATTTCATTATTTTCACAGTTTCTCATTTGCATCTTCTAGTCACTCAAATGTGATTGTTTCTTGATTTATTATTGGTTTTGAATTGCTTCAGATAGGATCCTTTTGAGGAATTACTTTTTTTGACATTGAGTGAAACAATCATTTGTCTAGTTTATTGAAAGCAACATAAAAAAAGACAGAGAAGATGACTGCCTAGTTTATGTTTATTTGACTACTTATCTAGGACCACTTATTTGAGGACTAAACTAATCATTGTGTCTTAAGATGTCTTTGGAAGTAACAATTAAATTGCGTTAGTAATCCAGGGACCTTACATTTGACATAAATTACATTGTCTGTTGACTAGGATCTTGCTGATGAATCATTCTAAAGATTAGTTCTTTAAATTGTGTAATCTCTTACTTAGGAGCAACCCTGAGCAAAGGATTCAATCGAGGTTTGGGGACATTATCTGCGGGGGGTCTTGCTTTAGCAATGGCAGAACTATCCGAGTTTTGTGGAGCATGGGAAGAACTTTTTATCGTTATCAGCATTTTTATCGTAGGTCTGTAACTAGCCTCCAGTGTTTCTACATACTCATCCCTTTCTTATTTGCTCCATTTCTCTATGTGAAATAACACTCTTTATTGGTTCCTCCGATTTTTTGTGATTGCCAGGATTTGTTGCTACGTTCCTGAAACTCTACCCCACAATGAAACCATATGAATATGGATTTCGGGTTTTTCTGTTAACATATTGCTTTATAACTGTATCTGGATATAGGACGGGAGAGTTCGTCAATACAGCAGTAACTCGTTTCGTTTTGATTGCACTCGGTGCAGCAGTTTGTTTGGTTGTAAATATGTGTATTTACCCCATCTGGGCAGGAGAAGATTTGCATAATTTGGTGGCCAAAAATTTCTCGAGTGTCGCCACTTCCTTGGAAGGTTTGTTTCCTTTTTTTGTTATTTAGTATTGTTCCCAGCTGAGTTCTTAACTCTAAGATTAAGTTTGGTGGGAGTCCTAAACAAGGTACTTCAACTTCATCTCCCATGAAATTGTCCGTGGCAGAGAAGCATGGATATATTTGCACCTTTTTTTCTAGGCTGCCGTCACCAACTGGTTGTGAATTGCACCTTTCATATATTAATGAATGGATGATTTTGCACATCAATATACCTTCTCTTCATCTTTACAGCATGCTTTTGTGGTTTTTTGTCTCCGGTCTTATGTGTTAGAGTAATGTTCCTTCACAATTTTCTCCTGCAGGCTGTGTTAATGGGTACTTGCAGTGTGTTGAGTACGAGAGGATCCCTTCTAAAATTCTCACTTACCAAGCTTCTGATGATCCAGTGTACAGTGGTTACAGGTCTGCTGTAGAATCTACGAGCCAAGAAGAAGCTTTGGTAAAATTTATTGCAAACTATGTTGAGGATGCATCCATACAGGGATAACCGAAAAAGTGTCCTGTTCTAAGTTTTTTATTTAACTTACTGTCATCTCTACAGGTAGGTTTTGCAATCTGGGAACCACCACATGGTCCTTATAAGATGTTTAATTATCCATGGAGAGATTACGTAAAAGTAAGTGGTGCACTGAGGCATTGTGCATTCATGGTCATGGCGTTACATGGTTGTTTACTTGCAGAAATACAGGTGCTTTTCTCTCTTGTTTATACGTTGGTGGAAACATTGCTGTTTTTAAATTGCTCTTGCTCATGCTGATAGGATTAATTTTACTTTGCAATACATCAGATGAAGTTTCAATAATAAAAAATAAAAATAAAAGATCGGGACCGATTTTCACAATGTAACTTTAAGTTCACATAGCAATATCTACTCATGGAAACATCTTAATGCCCCAGAAACATCTATCTTTTGTTTTCTAGTTTCAATCATATATCTGAACACTTACATAGTCATCATTGTTGTCTATATTTACATCAAATTATTAGACTCTTTATCCACTTGTCTATTGTCGTCACTCATCTGTTAAACATGGTCATCATTGTTGTCTATATCTACATCAAATTATTAGACTCTTTATCCACTTGTCTATTGTCGTCACTCATCTGTTAAACATAAGTGAAAACAAGAACAACTCAGTATGCAAACCTAAGCAGGCAGAGGAGCCAGAGTCTCTCAGTTAGATCAAGCACTGGTGTCTTCTCTGTTAATAGAACTTCTGTAAGGAACCATTACCTAAAACTATTATTGGGTGCTCTTTTGCCTTGGTGATGTACTTGTGGACTCAGACCTATAGGTACCCAAATGCCCGATTATTATGTCATATATGTACCTATTTATGTGTGCCTAATCTCTTGATCAATTTGCTCAGTCATTATATTCTTATTTGTTATCTCACCACCATTGGCATTTTATGCACATATAAATTCTTGTATAGGTGTGTTGATGTGTTATGATGAGTAGAATAACACTTAATCATGAGTATGGCTGAATGTTGCATGTGTAACGAGAGGATGCAATTATAGTCAGCCTCCATAGGATTCTTAACTCATTGTTTCTTTCATATTGGTAGGCCCCACCAGAACGGAGGCAAGTGTTTCATGGTGAGCTACAAAGGGTAGGTGTCGAAGGTGCTAAAGTGTTGCGTGAGCTTGGCATGAAAGTCAAGAAATTGGAGAGATTAAATCCAGGGGATCTTCTCTTTGAGGTTCATGAGGCAGTGGAAGAGTTACAGAAGAAGATAGATCGAAGATCTTACCTACTTGTGAATGCTGATAGTTGGGAGATTGGATCAAGGCCAGTGGTCGTAAATAATCCTGAGGACCTTCTCAACATGAAAGAAATTAATGAAACTAAATCACTCCGTACCAAATCACGAAGTGAAGCTGTTCTCGACCTAAGATCAGTTCCACCAATGTCAAGAAGTTGGGATGCCCCTAAAACTGCTCCTAAATCCCCTGCTAGCAAGAACCCTTCTTTACCTACAGCTGCTCCCTCAGCTGTTAAGTATGCAAAACAGATATCATGGGACTCGCATATCGAGGTCAATGTCGACACAGCCCATGGTGAAGAAGAATCTAAAACATATGAGAGTGCTAGTTATTTATCTTTGGCTACATTTGCTTCGCTATTGATTGAATTTGTTGCACGGCTTCAGAATCTAGTTGATTCTTTTGAAGATCTTAGTGAGATTGCTAAATTCAAGGAACCCATCATTGAAATGCCAGTGGAAATGGAGGTGGCGGGGTGGTGGAAGAGGCTTTGCAGAGCCTTACAGTTTAAGCACTAAGTTCCTAGAATTGGTGGACTAGTTCCAAGTAAAAAACAGATTGAATTTTGACATGCATTATTTAAGGTATGTGCTAAACTAAGCCAGCTACATTGTGAGCTTGAAGTTCCATTTCGGTTCAAAGGTGATTCTGATATGTGATGAAAGCACATCTCACTGTAAATTTAACGAAGTTGTAAGAGTTTTGTTTTTCTAAACTGGCCGGCCTTTCTGATTGGGCAGTTGGTTCAGAGGGTCGGAGGATGTGGTGGATGGATGGCACAAATAAGAAATTATCAAGAAAAAAAAATGATAAATCTGTATTTATATATATTCACTATATAATAACAGAATTTTTTCGAGCGCTGTGGTAACCGGAGCTTCACGTTTATTCTTGCTTCTGGTTGATTTTGGCCCCATCATTTACTCTTTTTTAGTAATAAAATATTGAATTTTAACTAAAGAAATATTATTTTTTCTAAAAATAAAATAATTAAAATTTAAAAAATCTATTTCTTGCCTCGGATAACAAAATCTTGAAAATCTCATAACATGCCAATAATATATCAAATCACAATTTCTACTGATAATCAAAAAAAGAATGATCATCATGAGGAAATAAACCGAATGATCATCAAGTGTCCAGTGTCCGTTTACATAGCCAAAAAATGTTATTTTCCTAGTTACATCCCCAAACTATCAATTGTGTCTGTTTATATTCTTAAAAAATGTAATCTTTGTTGTAGGGCTTGTAGTCCATGTATGTGCGACCCAATATAATATTTAGGGTTCTCTTACTACGTGTATATAAAACATATTATGCTATGTAATAAGGTTGCTGCCCCATCAATAGAATCTCTCTTGCCCTTTGGTTTTCTCTCTGTTTTTCATCAAACACGTCATCAGCAACGAGCTCTAACCCTGCTGCTAAGATTTTTTTTTATTACATTGATCTTATACTTCTCAATCAATAAAATCAAAACCGCATACAAAAAAAAAAAAAAAAAAAGTTGGATCTGTATATATGTTTTGTTCTCAATTGGTGGATTCTACCTCGGGGAGATTCATCATACTCGGTATTTTTGTTCTTGTTTTATTCTCTCTCAATCGTACTCATAAGGTATACCTAAACCCGTTTTTACATTTTCTCCCATCCCACCTCTGTTTGCTATGTTTGTGTGATGAACTTGCACGTGATTAATCTGATTGTACTGATTTTATTGAGTGGGAGATTATATATTTTATAATATATTTGTCTGTTTGTGTAGTGATTGATTGAATAGTTTTATCATTATTATTTTTGTTTATTATTTTATATTTGTTAGTGAGATCTGATCCACTAGATGTTGTCTTTCATGCTATGATATATAAAACCATGCTATGATTGATTGACATATTATGACTTATTATATTATATATATGGTGTAATCACTAATCATAAGACTTTGTCTGTTCTTTGTTTCAATTTTTTTTAGATGCATCATCAGATCTTTGTCCTGTTTGATATTGATTGATATGTCTATGTATATATAATCCATACTTAATAATGTTGTTTGGTGTATATAAATAATATCATTTGTTTTCGTTCCATTATTATTTTAAAATAATTAATAATAATAGCAACAAAGACTCATTTTTTTTAATATTTTTTTTTATCAGTATATGATAGTATTCTGTCTGTGTGTCAATGAAGTTGGTTAAATTTTATCTAGTCATGTATATGCCATATTCATATTATGTACGTATTACTCCCTCCGTTTCACAAAGACAGTCCGCTTTGACTTTCTCAAAATATTAAGGAGACCATACTATTTTACTTGACTACCATTAGTTACTTACCTATTTTATTTTAATAAAAATGCTAGCAATAAAGACTAACCAAAATTGGTTTGAGAATTATAAATATGAAATATAAAAGGGAAATTTAAAAGATATTGAATTTAAGAAGTATAAACTTTATAAGGAATCTAATTTTTAGAGTTAAATGTATATTTCCTTAAAAGAAATGAAGGATATATTTGTTTCCTCAATTATACTAATTTATTTAATATTTTAGATTGAGTCACGTTAAAAATAGATTTATGAATATAAAGAATTCAAGGGTATATTAGAGAGTTCATTGAAAAAGTATGACTATAAACAGAAGCTGGACACAATTTTGAAACTGACGAAAAAGGAATAGAAGACGGTCTTTAAGAAACAGAGGGGGTATTTGTTTATAAATTTGGTCGATGTCTGTACTGTTAATATGAGGGATGATTTGTTTGTATTTGTATGTCACTGCCATGGAATGTTTTAATTGATTTGTTCAAAACCGTTATGTGTAACGCCAAATAGGTTAGATTTCATTTAATCCCGTATAGTTATGATTTTGTGATATTTATTTACTATAATTATTGTGTGTTGTTACATTTTTCTCATAAATTTTGTTCTATTAATTTTGTAACGTCTGTATTCTTATAAAAATGAATATTATAATGAAACGTTTTTTTTAGTGTTAATTAATAATATACATGGTAATTAAAAGATTTTTCATAATAATATAGTTAATTAATAATAAAAAAATTGAAAAATAAATAAATAAATTAATTAATTAATAGTAACTAATATATAATAACCATAATTACCTTCCACTCATAAATAAGAGTAATAAAATATTTTTATGCATCCATGCAAAGTCAAATATAGATATAAATATTTAGTTAAATACATTCATGCACATGCAAATATAATTAACATAATAATTAAAATATTTTCATGCAATCATGCAAAGTCAAATATAGATATAAATATTTAGTTAAATACATTCATGCACATGCAAATATAATTAACATAATAATTAAAATATTTTCATACATTTATGCAAATTAAGTTAAATATAAAGATTACTTTTAGTTTCCACAAATACATTGATGGCCCTTTGGGTCTTTAGACCTTTGTGTATGGGGAAAGCCCTAGACTATGGCAAGGTTGTCTTTCCCTTATTACATTATTTGGCGGGTTAAGGCCTATTGTCGTAGGCACTATCTGGAGACGTTTGGTTTCTAAGGTAGCCGCTCTCTCCGTTGGCAAGGCCATGTCTTCTTACTTAGGAGATCATCAGTTTGGGGTCGGCGTGCCAGTTGGGGGTGAGAGTATACTTCATGCCGTTTATGGGTTGCTGGATTTGAGAGGGCACTCAGATAAGATGTCAATGTTGCTTATCGATTTCTCTAATGCTTTCAATATGGTGTGCAGGTCTCACCTCATTAGAGAGGTTCGGCTTCATTGTCCAGGTATTTCTCGCTGGGTTGAATTTTGTTATGCTAGGCCAGCTAAATTATACTATTTCCAGTACATTTTATCTTCAGCTTTGGGGGTACAGCAAGGTGATCCTCTAGGTCCCTTCTGTTTGCTCTGACTCTCCACCATTTAGTGAAGTCCATTGCTTCACGTTGCAAGCTTGATTTACACGCATGGTATCTTGATGATGGCACTATTGTCGGTGACACGTTGGAAGTCGCCAAAGCTCTTCAAATTATAGAATCTGAAGGGCCTAGTAGAGGCTTGCATCTCAATATCAAGAAAACTGAGGTCTTTTGGCCTACTCTTGATCCACGCAGCCTCGAGGATGGTGTTTTCCCCAGAGACATTGGGAGGCCTAGCAAAGGTGTTAAACTTTTGGGGGGACCCGTGAGTTTGGATATGGATTTTATGGGTGATATGGTTTTGGGTAGGGTGAACAAGACTATTCATCTAATTTCGGCTATCAAAAAACTCAAGGACCCTCAGAGTAAGCTGTTGCTGCTTCGTAACTGCGTCGGTGTCTCCATATTATATTTTGCTATGCGTACCACTAATCCTGCTGCTATACAACAAGCCACCGACCTTTTTGACGACCACTTGCTCAAGTATTTGAGGCTTCTGATAACGGGAGATGAAGCTAGTTTTGGTCCTTTGCAACAGAGATTAGATACACTACCCATCAAGGATGGTGGTCTTGGTATTTACACTATGACGGACACTCGTACCTACTGTTATCTTGCCTCCCAGAGTCAGACGGCCTCGGTGCGGAAGAGGATACTTGGTAGTCTTTTCCCACCCGACGGTGGTGCTGCATACAAGTTAGCTCTTCATAAATTTACTCAGGTATGTGATTTGCCTTCTACTTATTGCGTTGATGATACTCCCCCCCCCCCTATGCACTCCCTGGCAGTTACTTATTTTGACGCAGTCAAGAAGCAAATCCCTGTCCAGTTTACTTTATCTGCGAGAGACTCAATGTTATGGCAGTGTAACCAAATCAAGCATGCTTAGGATTATCTTTTGGCTGTCCCTATTAGTGGACTTGGTCAATTCCTTGGTCCCCGGCAGTTCAAGGTTGTTGTGTGTTATCGTCTTGGTATTCCTTTGTTCGTCGAAGGTGGTTTATGCTCTTTTTGCGATAAACCTATGGATATTTTTGGCGACCATGTGCTCCATTGTGCTAAAGACGTAGGGATTAAGTTTCGCCATGACCTAGTCCGCGATCTAGGTATCGACATCTGTTACAAAGCATGTGTACCTGCGCGCAAGGAAGCAGACCTGGGTATTGTATCAGATGATAACAAGGATTTACGCCCAGCCGATATCCTTGTGCTCAATTGGGAGAACGGCCAAGATGTGTGTATGGATGTTACCGGTGTCTCACCCTTCACTGGCGATGGTGTTCGTGCCTTTATCCCGGGCCAGGCTATTTCGAGAGCAATTTCACGTAAGCGTACTAAATATTTGTCTGATTGTACTGCTCATGGTTACGGTTTGGGTACTTTAGCTTTTACTACTTTGGGAGAGCTTATTGAGGACTTTATTTGTTTTTTCAAGCGTCTGAAGAATTGTTTAGTTAGCAATGACGCTGGTAGTGGTTTAGGCAATTTTATTTTTCATAGATTGGGTGTGGTTATTTAGAAAGGGGTTGGTGCTCAGCTTGTTGCTCGACTACCAACCAAAAGCTTTGTAGAATAAAGATTAAATGTATACAAAAAAATTAAAAAAAAAATTAAAACAATAATAATTAAAATATATTCATGCAAGTCAATTTAGTTTCCACAAATACATTCATGCACATGCAAATATAATTAACATAATAATTAAAATATTTTCATGCATTCATGCAAAGTTAAATATAAAGATAACTTTTAGTTTCCACAAATACATTAATGCACATGCAAATATAATTAAAACAAATTAAAATATATTCATGAAAGTCAATTTAGTTTCCACAAATACATTCATGCACATATACAATTAGAATAATAATAATTATTATATCGTATAAATATCCCACTTATTTAAAAATGGTGTCATTTAATTGTTTGTTTTATTTCCTGTGAAACCAAAACATTAAACTGCACTGCTACCTTTAAAAAAAAAAAAAGGGCATGTAACTCTTCATGGGCCTTGAACACGTTATGACCTTAATGAGTTAACACTACTAACTGGATCATCGTAATTTGGCCGTTAATCGGGTTATGGTTTTCTTTTAGTAAGGTCTTTTCCAGTTGGACCCAACTCGACTCAAAAATGACATTTTGGACTCAGAAGTACTTGAGCATCATTATTGTGTATTTGAGGTGGAAATCATTTCTTTCAAAAAGAAAAAGGAATTTATTCCTTCATACAACTTTATGTCTACACATGCATCCAATTTTTGTGGAAGAACTCACAAAAAGTGATATGAGTCAGATTTTTTTTACCCCCTCTTCCATTTTTTCTATTTCATCAAAACGAATGAACCAGTATATGTTAAAGTATCAACAAGAGATTCACTATATTTAGTAAGCTATTCAAAATAAATGGTTGACATTCAAAATGAGATTCTCTTAGCTTGTTGAGATAAAGAAATTTCTCAAATTAAGCTAAATGTAGCAAAATTAAAAATGGAAAGACCCCGAAGTAATGAGGGTTAGACGTATCGACTCATATAAAGCATGTGAGAAGGGACATATGTATCATGAGACAAAGATTTACTTTTGACTTTGGTAATAATAACACCAATACACAAGTATCAACCGAGTATGGGATTAGCAAAAATGTAATTGTAGCTCCCATCATAAATGGAAATGCACCTGGTCATAGGCACTGGTATATACAATGTAATGTGTGTATCATAGTAACAACCAATTTTCACCTCAACTTTAATGGCAATAAGAACTTTTCCGGGCCAATTGACTATCTTATTGAGGTCAACTAGATCCAATGTGTGTAATATATATTCACTCTAAAGTACTTTGAGTTGAATCCCACTTTTATTACGTAATAAGGCGACACAACTTATTAAAACTCTCAAGACCCAAATGTCTACCTGATAGTTGTTTTTCTTCCACTAATTTAAGAAATTTAAACTAGTTGTTGAACTATCTCTTTATAATTTGACTACGAGGATTGGATCATCGAGCGTAACATTGCTCAAAAATTTGTTTTCAAGATAGAACAAAGACGTCGCAAAATCTCTATATGTACCAAGAGATAATCACACCTTGTTAAATTCTCAAGTAACCCGTGCAAATGGATATCATGTGGAACATCACAATGATGAGAATTTCATTGATTGCATCTTTCATAGTCTCTAATATATTTGGAAGGAAATATATTTTAGAGAAACGAATGAGTCAATCTAGTGAAATGTAAATCACTATAGTATTTGGATTATTGAATCCATATTGACTCCAATGATGAAATGTTGGGAATCGACTCATACAGGCTTTGGGCATAACCATAAAGCAACTTTGGTTGTGACATGATGATCGTTTTGAAAGGACTCATGCGAACATCACTTTATTTGAGTGAACAAAAACAGGAAAAAGTTTGACAGAATGTGAAGTAACGACATATCTCTCAATAAGTGTTTTTCTAAATTACTAAATGCATAACCCCCCTTCCTATTATGCTTTTTGGTAAGAAAGCATATCACTCATTTTCACAAAGTCTTCAGTAAAACAGGATCGAGACCATCTTAAGATGCAAATGGTAAAAATTCCATATTACAAAGAAAACAAAGTGAACTTTAGAAAAATATTCATGCAGAATGCGGACCATTAAAGTGACCGATGGATCTGGTGAATGTTTTGATTTTTTGGACTAGTTATAGTTCCTAAGAAATTTGCGTTTGAAAACTACTAGCACATACCACACAATGCAAATTGAAAAGGCTAACCACCCTTGTTAATGCTAGAGAATTTACATCAAAAGGACTTGATGAATATTGCATGTTTAATAAGATCAATATAGAACATATTATACCCTATGGTCTCGCAGAGGCTACCATCAAAGGTTATAGATGGTGTCTAAGGAATAGGTTATGCGTACCAACCTATCTTTTATTGCTTTGGGGATATGCAATATTACACGCATCTTACTCAATTTGTTTTTAGAACCCAATATTAGTCAACCTTTTCTGCGTACTAGTTGGTAACTAGATTTAAGCCTGACATTCGTGTTTTTACGCATTTTTGGTTACACTATATATGTGCCATTATGACTCCACATCGTACAATGATGGGTCTTCAAAAATGTTAAGTAGTTATGTTGGAAATGAGTTCCCAACAATTATCCGCATTTTAAAACTTTTGGCAGGAGATCTCTTACCGCTAGATTTGCGATCGTTAGGGGGAGATAAGAAAAAAGTATTTTCTAAGGGAACGACAGGAATTGTCGTGGTGTGTTCACACTATGTCTCATGTTCATTCTTTTACTCCACAAATGTAAATGTGAAGTGACAAAGAATAATAGATTTTCAGAATGTACACTGATGTCGCTAGAGTGACAAGATCACACATACCAGCTGCAAATATTCCTGCAAGGTTAGAAATCCTCAGTATGGGGTACACCATAGACTAAGGTGTTACAACTACACTTGGTGGAAGTGTAGTTAAGGCCGTGGCTCTATAAAGGAAAATGGAAATGCCACTAGGTTCGATCAATGCTCACCTAGAAAGGAAGTAGATAAGTAAGGCACAACCTGATTTGTATCATTAATGAAATCATCTCATTTGATTGTCTCTGACTATGTCCATGAATCAATAATGGAGGATGCTCCGAAGTTTAACGATTCCAGAGAACAATGACATCCCAAGTGGATTATGAGAACACACACGAGTCAATGGAAAGATCGTGTGAGCATATTAATGATTATTATTTTCATATACATTTGCTAAAGGAAATCGAGAACGATGAGATCTCACCATGTTTCTTATTGTTTGAATATCAACAATAAAGAGCATATTTGGCCTACACAATCCAGGTAGAATTTGATTCTTTGACAAATATATAGGTATTTGGTGTGGTAGTGCTAACCAACCAAGTGTAAATCCTGTGGACATACATGATTATTTGTCACAAAGCACAGTGAGAATAATGAAGTCGTAATGGTATAAAGACTCTCCTTGTGGCGCGAGGTATCTCACAAAGCCCTGGAATTTTTTACTTTGTTGTAATGAGCATTATAGCATTTTGCTACTTAGTTAGCTTGGTAATTTCAAAAAGGACTTGAAATGCAGCATATGTATGTGGTTGTTACGTATCTCTGAAAGAATTAAGAGATATAAGATATTTACAAAAGTACTTGATAGACTTTTGTTTCCCAAATCAAATGACTCTAAACCACAGAGTGCGTTTACAGTTAGATAGAACACTCACTTATAGATTCAAGCAATCATGCGGATGTGGTATACCCGTCTAAGTGGCTATTTGATTTGGAGGGGATAGACAAGTAAGTTATTTTTCCTTGCGTATTCATAAGAAAGTTCCTGATTTGGAATTGTAGCTATTTATGTTGATGTTACATACATGATGTGTACTCTTCATGTAATAAGAGACTTTAAAAGCTATTTAAAATCGAAATTTGAGATGAAAAATCTAGGGAAAGCTCGATCGAACACTGAGCTTGTGGTATATTATTCCACCGGTTTGCATATATATAAAATTTTCAGGCAATTTAACAAAGACATGCATCCTGATAGCACTCCCATGATTAGTCGAGGTTCAAATGTAAGTAAGTAACCATTTCGTCCAAAGGAATATGACGAAGATGTGTTGGGAGATGAAATTCCCATATATAAGTACAATAGACGCATTGTTGTACTTAGTATAATAATGTACTCAGTTAAAATTTTGCATCCTCAAGGAACTTGTTAGCTAGATATAGCTCAAACGCAATGTCATTGGAATGCTATAGTGAATGTAATCACGTACTTAAAAGTAACCATCGATATAAATTTGTTTTATCCCTACAAATACATTAAAAGGAATGCTAATAAAAGAGCAATCCAAAAGTTGTTGATTATGAAGGAACAATAATCTCTTCTCCAACGAATGCAATCAGAAGGATATATGGTAGATTATTTTCTAGGTTATTACCAATATTCGGTTTCGAAAAGTACATGACTAAAGGAATTGTCTGGAACAACTCTGAAAGTAATCAGGGGGAGATGCCGACATCAGGGGGAGGATCCAAGGATATGATGTCGATATATTTTACTTCGAAATTGAAGCTATGTTGTACTCTTTTTCCCTTCGATCGAGAATAGTTTTTCCCAAGGGGTTTTGTTACTCGACAAGGTTTTTAGCGAGACAATACTAAAAACATCAAGTATGTTGAACGTTGAAGACATAAAGATCGCGTTGATATTACTGAAAATATCTGAATCAAATAATGAAACGCGATAGTCTGTTAAGCAACTTAACCTCTAGGATCAATAACATGGTCTTATAATCTTTCAAGTCACCAAGGTACAGTGTGATAAACTCCTTTTGACTGCATTAGACTAATGAAAATTGTCTGACATCAGGTGGAGCATCTAATGGTGTGTTGAACTCTTTTCCTTCACCGAGGTTACTTTTTCTCACAGGGTTTTGTTGCTCGGAAAGGTTTTTGATGAGACAACAACAAACACCAGGAAGTAATTTCCCAACTAAGCTATTGTCTTTCCCACAAGGATTTTCTGTCTTAGGAGTTGTGAAGCAACTAATAAACTTCAATGGAACAAAGTGATCATCTGCAACAGATCACCTTTACTTGTATTTGTCATGTTGTACTCTTTTCCCTTCATCAAGGTTTTATCCTACTGGGTTTTTCCTTGTCAAGGTTTTAATGAGGCAATATATTCAATTCCAACTATGTCTTAAGTTAGATTAATATTGTACTCTTTTTCTTTAGTTCAGGTTTTGTCCCTTTTGGTTTTCCTGATGAAGTTTTATCGAGGCAATTAACTTAGGCTCATCGTTGTTTGAAGATTGTATTGCATGTGATGAACTACATGGAAAGTACGAGTCAACATGTGAAGTACTATACGTGAAACGTTGTACCAAGGTTTTATCCCACTGGGTTTTTCCTTGTCAAAGTTTTAGTTAGGAAATTGATTTCGGCACAAGTCATCAAGGAGAGAACGACATTTGAAGAACTACATTCAAAGCACTATATGTGAAGCACTATGTATAAAGTTTTGTGATTGAACCGCACAAGGGGGAGTGTTATAGGGCTTGCAGCCCATGTATGTGCGGCCCAATATAGTATTTAGGGTTATCTCACTACTTGTATATAAAGCATACTATGCTATGTAATAAGGTTGATGCCCCTTCAATAGAATCTCTCTTGCCCTTTGGTTTTCTCTCTGTTTTTCATCAAACAATCTTCCTAATTACATCTCCAAACTATCAATTAAATTGAAAAAAGATAAAATTTCAAAAAAAAAAACTGATTAGCCCGGTCATAAATCTTGATTATCCCGGTCATGAATTTGTTTTCCGCAAATCTTTGTTGGTGGTCCTGCACATCAGTTGGATTTTTGTTAGTAATCTATATGAATGATTTGGAACAAAAATTATGATTTGAATAAAGCTAATACAAAACAAAAAATAAAGCTAATACAAAACAAACAAGCACTCAAGAAACTATGATTTCCAAAAAATATTTTTCTTAATTTTTTTTTCTATAATATTATTAAAGAACTATTATTTTATTTTTTTTACAATCCAATTACTAAAACTAATAAGAAATAAATTATAAAATTCATTTCAGAAAACTAGAAGGAATCCTAGCAACCAGCTGGGCTCCAACCCCTTTTTGAATAACAATACCTAATCTGTGGAAAAAGTAATTACATTTCTTAGCCGTAACATCAAACCTAGATAAATGGTTATGTAGCCTCTTCAATAAATCCATTAAATCCTCCCCCAGGTCACCGAGAGTAGTGAAGGCCAAAGCACCAAAACCATATCCTTGAGCCACACATTTGTCAAGATATTTCTTATTTTTAATTACGAGTAATCGCACTGCTCAAAGAATCCCCTGGACGGAAAGAATTATCCCAATTACCAGTGAAAGGCGAAACCCCAGTGACATCGAAGCAAACATCACGCCATAATCCCAGTTGAGAACAAGGATATTAGCCGGGCGCAAACCACTCCCATCATTATACGAGATCCCCAAATCAACTTCCTTCTTTGCAGGAACTGCCGACCGATAACACATGTCTACAATAGAATCATGAGCAATATCGTGCCGGTATTTAATACTGACATCTTTGTTCTATAATTAAAAAAACAAATAAAATGTAAACAAAATCTTTACATATTATTTTCTTATTAAAAAAATATTATTTCATGGTTAATAATTAATAAAACAAAGAAAATGTGAACACAATCTTTACATATTAAAAAAATATTATTTCATGGTTAATAATTAATTCACGATTTCATCATTAATTCACGATTTCTATAATCTTTATGTCATGGTTATTAATTGATTGCGGCATTTTTTAATGAGATTTTGTTACCTTAACTGGGAATTTTTTACTATTTCGTCATTATATATAATTGTAAAATTTGGAACTTTGAGTTCTATATAAAGTGGTGCAACAAAAACCTGATTAGCCTGGTCATAAGTCTTGATTAGCCCGGTCATGAATCTGTTTTCCGCAAATCTTTGTTGGTGGTCCTGCACATCAGTTGGATTTTTATTAGTAATCTATATGAATGATTTGGAACAAAAATAATGATTTGAATAAAGCTAATACAAAACAAAAAATGAAGCTAATACAAAACAAACAAGCACTCAAGAAACTATGATTTCCAAAAAAAATAATTTCTTAATTTTTTTTTCTGTAATTAAAAAAACAAAGAAAATGTAAACAAAATCTTTACATATTATTTTCCTTATTAAAAAACTATTATTTCATGGTTAATAATTAATTCACGATTTCATCATTAATTCACGATTTCTATAATCTTTATGTCATGGTTATTAATTAATTGCGGCTTTTTTTTATGAGATTTTGATACCTTAACTGTGATTTTTTTACTATTTCGTCATTATATATAATTGTAAAATTTGAAAATTTGAGTTCTATATAAAGTGGTGCAACAAGGGTGGAATCTCATCGTTCTTCCGATAGTTTTTTTTTTCTTTACACACGGTTAGGGTTTATTGTTTTTGAATATTAGGGTTTGCCATTTTTGCCATTAAGGTTCACTTATTGATGAACGCGCAATTGGGGGATATGGGAATTAATTGGGGGATATATAGCTACAAGACAAAATAGGAGTCCCAATAGCAATTCTGGGTCACCCCTTATGTAATTATTTTTTTAATTCATAATCTACCCCTCACTAATTAGGTTTAGTGGTTAATAATAATTAGTAAAAATCTTAAGTATTTGGGGGATAGATTAGTGTGTATTTTTATTTGTGTTTGGGTGAGAGTAGAAGGAAGGAAAAAAATATTTGAGAGGAATTTCTTTTTTTGAAAATGGAAGATGATTGTGATGAGAGAATTACTGCTAATAAGAGAATGAAATATTGATTTTTTTCTTTGAATCCACCATTGTTGCAGCTGAAAAAGCTTGGTGCCGGCATGGTATTCAACCAAAAACCCATGCCGACAATTGTTGGAAATGTTCATAAATTTTTTGCCACTATCCAGGGGGGTTCGGGGGTTTTTTCTTTCTGGTTTTGATCTTCAGAATGTTGATTTTTTTCTGGTTTTGAATAGGTACCGGCATGGTAATCTAGTTTTCGAGCATGCTGGTACCTGTTCCAGCATAGTATTTTGCTTAGATTTCTATGCCGGAATAGGATGAAAAGTATCCAGAATGTTGATTTTTTTTTTTCACTTGACTATCGGCATTGATAGGAAATTCTCGAGCATACCGTTATCATGTTCCGTCATATGGTCTTCATCAATTCCGGCATGGTCTTCAACACTTCCGTTTTGATTTTTTTCTGGTATTAATCAGTCCACTGCCAGAATGGTCAGTTGATATGAAGACCATGCCGGTATTGTTTTCCGGCATAGCATGTTGCTTTATTTTCTATGCTGGAAAACAATACCGGCATGGTCTTCATATCAACTGACCATGCCGGCAGTGGAGTGATTAAAACCAGAAAAATTCAAAACGGAAGTGATGAAGACCATGCCGGAACATGGTATCGGCATGGTCTTCATCAATTCCGGCATGGTCATCATCACTTTCAGCATGATCTTCATCACTTCCGAATAAAATAAAAAATTCGTTTCCAAAGTGAGGTGAAGAGAATTCGATATAGATATAGAGTGGGGAGAGTTTAGAATTTGAAAGGGAATGGGGAATATTTGGGTTTCAAAGCTCTACCCCTAAATAAGATTAATAAGAAGTGGAGATGGAAATGGGGGATATGATTTTGTTTTTTGTTTTTTATTTTGTGGGAAGGGTATTTTAGTATTTTCATAACCAAAAATAACCCCTTAACACATACCATGGGTTGGGGGAAGTAATTCATATCCCCCAATTACGCGTTCTTATTGATGGTGGTTATTTTGGTTTGTAGGTACTGGACACCCAAAAAAATCACGACTTTTTGCCTTTTTGGCTTTGGCTTTGGAGAAATCAGAAATACTTTCAAGGTGATTTTTTTTTTGCACGGTGATATTTTCAAGGTGATTTTTTTTTGTATTATGTTGTTTTCGTTTGTAGCACCATAATTAAAAAAAAAACAGATATAAAATAAAAAATAATTAAATAAGGTGGATTTTTAATTTTTTTATATTTTGATATGCCCCAGATTTTGTATACTAAAATTATGGAAAAAACACATTCCATAACTAACAAAAAATGACGATAATCCAAAATATTTCCTAAATTTGCTCAATAATGAAAAGATTTCCTAAATGGTAATACGATAACTCTAATAAAAGTAATTATAATATTAACCAAAATGATAAAACTCTAAATATGTTACTTATTTGGAATACGTAGATAAAAAGTAAATAATATTTTTTTTTTGAAGTTATCTTTGATAAAACTTTAATTCCAAATATCTCGGTATAATTTTCTTCTATTTAGTGCAAAAGATACTCTTCTCGGCTTGGATTGGCACCTCTCTATAAAACCTACCCAAATCAATCTCAATGTTTCGAAGCACCTCTTCTTCAAGAACAGGTTTTTATTTTTTTATTTTTTATTGTTTTTCTATCTACAAACTTCTACTATTAGGATTTTATTTGATCCATGGCTTTTTGTCTGTGAGCGTTTTTATTTTTGGTGCAGATCATCAGAGGAAGTGCGCATGATCAACACATCCTCTCTTCTTTCACAACATCTCGGGTAGTGTTTGTATTATCAAAACTTAGATTATTTTTTTCATTTTTGTTTTTGAGTCGAGTATTAAAATTCTTAATCTATCTTCGTTCTACATGCAGGTTATTTGGCCAACGTATTTGCAAGATGCTGTTGTATCTGTTTTAAAATGTCTCACCGTACCAGATTACCGAATTATACATTTAGGTGTATTTTCTTTTTTACTTTAACTCTTTATGTGCTCTGCATTAATTTTTCATGATCTTCTCTTATCCTACTACGTTCAAAAGTTCAAAATAACAAAACCCTTTAAATCCACAAAAGGTAATAGTCTCACTCTCTAATGATTTTATTTTTACGATTTGGGTCTCTTTCATTCTTGGAATTAGGATGGAAAATGGTCTGATTAAAAGACAAGGTCTTGATTTACATATGAATTCATCCGTAGTGTGAGATTCGGCTTACTCACTAAAGTTTCTATGTCACTCTACGATGTAAATCATTTCTCAATGTCCCTTTTCCTTTCCATAAGCTCTTTGTAACGGATGTGCAATATGCCAGTAGGCCTTGTGCTATTTTTGGCCCTTTCCCGTGTTTTAGGTCCATGATAGGTAAGTTTTTACCCGAAAATACTTAAAAATGAGTGAAACCCATTCATATATTCTAATGATCTTTAAATGCCGTCAAGATATTACTTCATCATCACCAGAATGTTGGCAGTAAAATTCACAAGAATTTTAATGTATTAAGAATGGTATATTCTAATTAGCTTTTGCTAGGGGAACATGGTCGTGTTGTTAAGGACTTAGAAGTGAGATTTTTCTTTAGATTTTTATAGACTACCTGGGAAATATTGTACTATGTTATAGCTTAAGAAATGGTAGTGATGGTTGTGGTAGTAATATTTACTCCAGTTGTGGTTAAAATCTACTACAATATTACATCCTGGAACGCATATTCCAATCTATGTCTGGTATAAAGTGAAGATCCACTTCTTGGACCGATAGTATAATCGATTTTATTGAGAATTTGTTTTTGTTGATGATGTTTTGTGTTCATTCATACTCAATTGTCCATGCTACAAAGTAGAAACTGTTGCTCCTAGATGAACTGGGTTAGCATTTGTACATCTAAGGTTCATTTTATGCTAATTCAATTCAAGCAACGAAAACTAATATAATTTCGGTTTTTACTGCTGCTTGGCTAGCATCAGCTTCAAGTAAAGGTATACAGTCATTTTTTTTTGTACACGCAGCCTTCATTTTTCTATTTACAAGAAGCATTTTTTTTTTAATTTTAGTTTTGTACTCGTGCTACGCACCGGACGGACTTGAAAACCATCGCAGCTTCGCCTCACCCGATCATTTAGGATTTTTGATTTGATGCGGCTAGAATTTACGCGTACATTTATAATGATTGTATAAATAACTGATATTCACAGTTTAAATTACGCATGATATTGTAATTTATGAGAATTCGCATACTCCATATACATAAAATTCAAGATTTATTTAATTTTGATTTATATATAATCATTTTCATGTAAACTTTTTTTAGGTTTGCATGGAGAAAAAGAAAATCCAAAATAAGGTCCTTAAGTCACAGAAGAAAATCACTACTCGACATCCGCAAATATACGTAGAAGAACAAGTGCTTAAACTATGTAAATAATATCAAAATTTAGAGAAAAATTAAAACAACATAAATTTTACTACTTAAAAAGCTGTATACGTATTATATATACAAGATTGTTCCGCACGTGCAATCTGGAAACCCAGCCCATCACTTTTCTAAGAACATCTCCAACAGAGGGTGAAAATATATTTTTTGAATGATACAAAGGATTTTAGATCCCAATTTAGTATAAAAACATATGTCCTACAAACTATGAGGGATCAAGTATTAAATACGAAGGTGTTAAAGAAAGTCTTAACTACACCTTCGGGATAAACCTTAACTAATTCCATGTCATCAATTTTATTTAAAAAAAATGATTTTTAATATGGAATCAAGCTAAATATTATATGTGAGACCGACGATTTAACCTTATTGGGCCTTTAGAAGTGCATAACCAATTTGGGTTAGGTCAGTAAAGCCCTTATATCAAAGACTCTGCCGATTCCCGGTCCAGAAGTACCGATCTAATATATGTAAACCTATTTTCAACTAGGAAAAGGGCACTTGCCCCTACCGACCTATTACCTTATAAATACCCATATAGGGGCACCTTTTTAGTTAGGTCTATTTTTACCTTGCTAGTCTATTTTTACGAGAGAAAAAGAAAGTATTTGGTTTTGTCATCAACTGTGGTAGAAAGTAATTCGTGAGAGTAGCACTAGTTCCTATATTGATTCATCAAGAAATATGGAGAAAGTAGATTTGAAGGGTAAGAGAAAGATAGAGGACGTCTACGAGACTCATCTAAATCTAAAATACAATGTATAACCTTAACTACTGGAGATGAGTTTTAGTATAAATGGTCTTATTAAGATCCAGGGAAAATTTCTGAATAAACGGGGGTCTAACAATGACATCCACGTAGGATTTTTTTGACCTACTGTTGGAGATGGTCTAAGGGATCGGGATTTGTGGCTTATATGTTTAAGTTTAAAAGTAAATTACTAATATACCCTCGCTTATATTTATAACACATCATTTGTATGGGCATTACCAAAGGCCAATTTTTGAAATCCAAAATTCGCAGCATCTAAACACTGGACAGTACGGGGTCTCTGCGCATGCTTTCTTTTTGCCCTTGATGGACCCCTGCACACGTGACCTGCCCTCCCTATTATCTTATTCTCTCTTGCGTTCTGATTTGTTTTTTCGTTTTTACCTTTTTGACCTCATTAAATTTAGATGAGATTTTTTATAGAGTTAAGAAAGTAAGGGTAGTATTGGGTTTCCAAAATTTACAGCTTCATTTACTATTCATGAACAGTCCCTAAGTGGTGTTCTCTTTATATATAGGAATAGATTAAGCGTTATAGTTTTTGAAAATATTGGACTACCATATCATTTATTTATTAGTTTGTTATTAGTCGTTGGAAATCACAATATTAATTATTGAATATCATATTAGTTTTTGATCATCCATTTGTTTTTAGTGAAATTATTTATAAAACATGACAGAATGTTTTATAAATGAGAAACAAATCCGTGCGTAGCACGGAAGAAAACTAGTATTGTATACTAACAAAGTTACAAAACTGAATTTTAAGTGGGATGTAACTTTTAAAAAGTTAGTAGTTCCCCAAAACCTAGTGTTTACATCAAGTCGAAGTATGGGTAACTATCACACGCACAGTGTGACTACAATTCTATGTTATCATGACCACAAAGATTAACGTGGGTTGGTGTTGTTAAGGTTCCACATTTTTCCTAGTTGTCACTCTCATGAATTGCCACCCCTACTTATCTTATTTGTCAGCCATATACTTTTTCATATATCCTAAATGCTACTTCTTGACTTTTTTGTATACCTAACAACTAAACTCTTAAAAAACCCTAAACTACGAATTGATTTTTACCCCACCTTCTCCTACTCCCATCTCTCCCACGGGATCAACACCTTCACACTTATTACACTCGTTAGAGGAGTGTGAACAAATTTGGACTCTCAAATCTCCTACACTTTCTCGTTGTTAGGAAGAGAGGCCTGATAACACGATATTATAGTTGGAAATAGTTTCCTATGGTGACTATATAGTTTTCTTATCTAAACAGTAAGTTGACCAAAGTGAACGATTAAGTGCAAAGAAAATCAAAACTTAAATATGATTTTGATATGCAATTGTACCATCAAAAATTATTATTAGGTTTAGTTTTGCCTCTTTCTGGATTTGTTTTTTCTTTTTCTTTTCTTGAACATCTTTTACTTTCTTTGGATGCATTTTTTTATACAAAATCAAAAATCAGAAGAAAAAAAATAAAAAATATTTCACATATTTTTCTGATTGGTTGATTATTTAACTGATGGCCCCATTACCCTTCATGTTTAGAATCACGACCCTCGTTATATAACTCCCTAATTTACATCAAGGGTAGAGATTGAAATGTTATGTGCGCACTCATTAAGGAGTGTGCACAAATTCGGACTTGAGATTTACTTCTCAAACATGTATCGACCTGGAGGTGGCAGTGGTTCGAGATGATGATGAAATCCAAGCTTGCTGAAGTAGCAGTGGTATCGAATCCCAAGTATACTTTGAGCATGCTAGAAAGTAATAAAATTATAGTCATGTTCAATGTATATATCATATTCCTTCGTTGTAGGTAGAACCTTGTTTTGGCTATGGAAATGATAGTTGGCTATGTACTTTTACTAGGAAAGATACGTATATATACATTTCGAAAATGATTCGTAATATGATCACTGTCATACATGATTTATATGGGCTGATACCAGCTCTAATGGGGGCTGATACCAGTCCATCGATCCAATGATCATGATCGCCAAGATATTTTTGTCCTATATGGATTGGTATCAGCTCTTAGTAGAGCTGGTATCAGCCCATATAAATCATATTGTCATAGCATAAAACTTCTTGAATTCAATAGTCTTGAGATGGCGGAGAATGTCAATGTCATATAATAGTAATACTACAGTCGTCCAGACACAATCGTGTGTGCAAGTACCTAGTCGTCTAGATGTAGCCTATTATGTTTTTACACAGTCGTCTGAAATACTTTGTATTCGTCCAGATTTCGGTGACCAGTTCAACGAATTAAAAAAAAAACATTATTTAAACAACCAAAGTGAATGTCTTTTCAGTTACATTAACATAGTTTTGTTAGATGTTTAATTCATCTATAGTTTGGATATTTAGCTCTAGATTTTCAATTGTGGAATCTTCCATAATAATGGTTTACGGATTATTTGCCGATTAAATCGTTGATTTCTCGGTGAATTAAATGATAACGATAACAATTAAATAAATAATAAATTTAAACATAATGGTGCACTAATTAAATAAAATTCCAGCTTAGGGTTATTTTTTTTAATGGTTTTTTTTGTGAAAAGAGAGATTAATGGAGAAGACAAATAAGAGTGGTGATAATTAATAGTCAAATTTAGTTTGACTTTTATAGGTGGCAAATAAGAAAAAGTAGTATTGAAAAGTAAAATTACTTTATAAATTCTGATTAAAGTGAATGTGGGTGGAAAATAGGTGAAACCTTTGTTAAAGACTTTTATTATCACACTATCTCACATGTTAGACGTCATTTTTACGAATAAAAATCAAACCGTAACGATATTTGAAGCTAATATTTTGGGGATATGTTACTATCACATTGCTCTACGTTCCTACCGAAAATGAGCATATCCCGAGACGTATAACACCACCATATACTACTTTGAAAATGAGCCGTTGAAAATTAACAAAATTATGGCAGTCGAAATTAAGACCGATATATTATGAGGTCTTATATTTCGGAATGTGCTCATATTTGGTAGTCATGTATAACTTGGTAAGATGAACATATCCACAAAGTATTAGCTTCAAATCTGTTATGGTTTGATTTTTATTCACAAAAATGACGTTCAATGTGTGAGATAGTGTGATAATAAAAATGTAAAGGGATCCTTCATCTTTGTTAAATACTTACCTTTGTCCCAAATTAGTTGAGCTAGTAGTATAATTTTGAAATGATTTATCTCTCAAACTATACCACGGATATTCCTAAATTTTATATCATTGAAAAGTATTTTAAAACACCTGCATAACGAATATAAACATGACTATCAAATGATATAAAGTCAACTATTAATGGGACAAAATTTGAAAATGACTAGCTCAACTAATTTGGGACGGAGGGAGTATAACAAGCGATATATAGCTTTAACTCTCAAGAGCAAGGCAAGGTAAGTATCGGACATAAGAGTATCTATACATAGACTTCCTGATATCTCCTTTTTAACTCCACCACAGTTTCCGATGTGGAAAAGTGCAGGCTTTAGTAAAATGTTGATGGTATCGCCTTCATGCGGTGTACTCACTTTTTCCTCAAGATGGTTGTGTGTGATGAGCTCGCGTGAATCACTGTGAACTGGGTTGGCAGTGTTGTTACTATGGCTTTAACATCTAACATGACTAACCCCCAAAGACTTTTTTTTCCTTTCCTTACAAGCCGAATACATCATCTCGAGACCTCGAGGCTATTGCAGGTTTTGGATCCATCTTTGTGCACATTAAAGTACTGTGGAAGAGTACATCCATGGAGCATCCTGCATCTTTATCTCATATATTCTATGGTGGTTAAATTTATGACCAAAATTTTGAAATGCGGATAATCAACATGATATCATGTAGATACGTAACTTGATAACTCGGATGGTTATTTCTCTAGGTATACCTCCGGAGGTACCGGAAGTGACGTTGATGGTGCTTTCGGAGTTGCTACTGCTATTAAACTTCTTTATTTTGTCGGACTCTTGGGAGCGGAGCCCGGTTGTCCAGCAATGATGCTTAGTTTTGTGGATGTTTCTAATTGCACTGAGGATAATGCATACGAGCTCGCACTCCGTAATACACAACATTGTTTTTTGTCTCCTTATGTCAACGCCAAAATTTAGTTGTTTAAAAACTAACAACCACATCCAAGTAGAAAATTGTTCACTATTATACAAGTAAAGAAAAATAAGAGAAAATACTTATACTTCATTGAATGAGAGAAAACCAAGTGATATCCTTATCTTTAAGATCAAGGTTCCATATATTTAGGGACATGGAGGCACTTCCTTATGATCCAGGGCTCTGAGAAAACCAAGTGAGATCCTTATCTTTAAGATCAAGGTTCCATATATTTAGGGACATGGAGGCACTTCCTTATGATCCAGGGCTCCTCAAGGAGTATTACACTTAGGTTACATATATTCTAGAGTATTCATTGACTTAGACTTGGGCTTACTAGTATTTACATACTAGCCTTTTGGTCTTAGAAAGACATATGTAAGGTATCCACAAATTTTGGATGAGTTTTCATGTACGTGTTTCTTAAACATAGAATTGATGAAACAACTACTCTTATCGTGATCTAACGACATAAAAATAACGTAAAATATATGAGTCTTCTACAACTGCTCCGATACTTGTTATACTGATTTTACAACCTTACAACATCAAGTATGAAGTACCAAATCACCAATATATGAGAATAAGTACAATCTTATAAAGAAAAAAATAATTCAAATCCTCAACCTTACAATCATCCTAGTTGTTGAATATGTAATAACTAGGTGAAATAGAAGTTGAATGTTGGAATTTCAACTCCTTAAGCATCATTAATTGGACCTAAACATGATACTAACCAACCTTATGCCAAAACCAGAATTAACACTAGTATTAGCATACTCAACAACAAATGAAAACATAGCAAGAACACTACATATCATTCATACCAAAATAGGTTATAGCACAAGGAAATAGAACACACAAGAACTTAACCTTTCATGACTTAGTATCAACTTTTATTTCCTCACATTACTTCATGATGGATGAAAACATATTTTATTTTAAGGAAAACATGTGAGGCTAGAAGAAAGTCCAAGTCATTCTTGACACATGTCTCTCAACCTTTCCATCATTAGTTGGAGAGACACTGTTAGAGCACTGCTCGGTCGAACTCGCATGCGTTGCTATCTCAAGCATGTTTATTGATAAGTGCTTAATTCTTACATATTTATTACTCAAATTTATATTTATAAGTTCCTTAATTTTGTACATACTAATATTTTTATTTGATTTTGCAGAATTTAATAAATAAAGAACGCGCAATTGGGGGATAATAAAACTAATTGGGGGATATAAATTACTTCCCCAAACCCATGGTGTCTGCTAAGGGGTGACTTTTGGGTATGAAAATACTAAAATACCCTTTGGTTAATTAAAAAATATTATGAAAAGACTATACTACCCTTTCCCCTAAAACATAAAATCAAATAACCAAATCATTTATCCCCCATTTACACCATCAGTTCCGGCACTAGGGTTAGTTTTTGAAAAATAAATTATTCCAACTTCTTCATCATTCTTCTTCGACGATTAATCATCGATTCAAAAATTTCTTCGTCGCATAACCTATCCGAATCATAACCATGCCTCCAAGAAAGAAATCAGATGCCCAATCGAAGTCAAAATCGGTTGCTCAACGAAAATTGCAACAATGGCTTACTTTGATTGCTCAAGAGCAAGAAGAAGAAGAACAAGAGGCTTCGGACGATCAACTTCTCGTAAACATGGATTCCGTTTGAACTGTTTTATAAGTGTTTGAATCGATTTATAGCAGTAGGTTTGGGTTAGAATCGTCAGAATCACGAACCCTAACTCAAACAGTTGAGTTTCAGATAGTACTAGCATTGATTTTTGTATGAATCCAATGCCGATATTGGGTTACGGTATTCAAAATAGGATGAAGACAATGCCGGTATTGAGTTACAACAATGATTTTGGTATGAATACAATGTCGTTTTCAAACCCAGAGTCATCTGAAAACTGATAGTTATGCACCGGCATTAAAATTAGGTGGAATACTATGCCGGTAGAAGGTTACGGTATTGGTTTACATTTATTCGAGTATGGTGGTGTAGATGGTGGATTTTTGACGAAGGCTAAAATCGTAAACCCATAATTATATGAACTTCTGATCCAGCAATCAGATGCGAGTATTGAGACACGGGTCTCTCATCGAATCCTCTGACTGAGAATAATTTCTCTCAAAGTACATGCAGATATGTAGTCTCTCGGATGGACAACGGCATATCTGTATTGAGACATGGGTCTCTCATCGAATCCTCTGATTGCAAATACTTTCTCTCAGAGTACATGTAGATATGTGGTCTCACGGCTAGACAACAACATATCTCATGAATACTAAACACTTAAGTAATTATTTCTATATAGTATCACGAGATGGACGGCTCCTAGACAGCCTGCTCTACTAGTATAGAGCGATAACGTTTTCAGGATACTAAAAACGAGTTTACCCTGACTATATAAAGGATATGAAGCTCCAACAAGCTCATATCGGAATAATTAATTCTCCTAGACATCTTGCTCTGCTAGTATAGAGTCATAAGTTAATTATTCCCAAATTCTTGGATTCATCCACAGAATTTCCGAAAATATTCAAATATTTTCGCAGATATTTCATTACTGCAAACCATGGTTCTTCCCAGCAGAAATCCTTGGGTTAGTAATGAATATTCAATGCATGGGCGTCTGAGCTACCTCTGAGTAAGCCCCAATTCAAATGGTGAAAGTGTACTCAACGACGATGCACTAACAATCACCGTACGAACGAGTATTTAAAAATACGACGAGACGATGAGCCTATGCAAAATAGAAAGGAAAATAATAAATAATTAAAAATTGACCAAGGCACTAGGAGCATGGGCCTGATGACCGGCCAACCGTGCCGTGGTCAATCCCACGCCAGTTTCATATTTTTATCATATTTTGTTATTTTCCTTGAGTTCATGAAAATTCTTTCATTTGAACAAATATCCTTCGTTTTGAGGAAACTCCTCAGCTTCATGGTGTTTCTTTCACACCAAAGAAATAATATAAAATTAGGGAAGAATATTGTGGGGCGTGACCATTGGCCACTGGCGATGCCTTGGTCCCAGTCGGCCCCACACCTCATGATTCCTCATTATTTTATTTCCCTAATTTCATATAAACTCCTTAATCTCATGATATTTCCATGGTCCTAAGAAAAATAATATAAAATTAGGAAAACCCGTGTGCACGGGCCATAGCCGGTCGGTCAAACCCTAGATGGCTTCACACGTCCCTTTTTATTATTATTATATTTTTCATGTTTTCATAATCCCATGAAATTCCTTGATTTCATTATATTTCCTTCAAATTATGAAATTTCCTTTAAATTGTGAAATAATATATAAAATTAGGGAAAACGCACGGGACTAGGCCCTGGACGGCCAACCATGCTCCAAGTCGGTCCCACATGCCCACACGTCCCTTATTTTATTATAATTATTTTTTATATTTCCTTCATCTCATGGAAACTCCTTGATTTGAACAAAAACTCTTTAATTTTAGCAAACTCCTTGATTTTATCATATTTTCCTAAAATCATGAAAAAATTATAAAATTTTGGAAAACCGTGTGGATTGGCTCTCTTGGCCGGCCGGCCATGCCTTGGCTGGTCCCACACTTCATAATTCTTTCACTTTTCCATTATTTTCCTTCATCTCATGAAGTTTTGACGGTTTTATCAAAAAAAAAACCTGGTTTCTTCATATTTTCTAAAATGATTGCTCAAATGCACATCCGAAAATATCAAAATTCTCAGAACTGAGATACGAACACTTTGGGTACATGATCATGTTACCTTGACCGACCGAGGTTGGATCTTTGTCTCTCAATGAGCCGGTCTTACATATGTTCACAATTTGACCTAATTTGCGCAATTGCACGTATTAGGTCCAAAACTCTTCCAAACGACTTGGAACTTCATGGAACGATCAACACTTGATCCTGTGACCACCCAGGGCCAATTTCATGACCCCTTGGTTGGTCCTCCATCTCTTCATAATTAATCAGGTTTTATCACCTAATGCTGAACCCATCAGTAATTTGAATAAATGATTAAACCATCATTTAATCATTCTTTCATCAACAAGTCACCAACTCTTCAAGAGGTCTTGGTGTTTGCTCACGTGAGCATATGGGTGTTACATGATTGACTCACGGTCTCATGGAACCAATCCTTCCTTCATCTCATGGTTCAATTCCTAACAAACAATGAAGTGGTCATCAATTGATCAAATTATGGTTTCTGAGTCCAAGGATCATGATTCCAGATTCAAACACTAATAAATTTATGACGATCTCATGATCAATATTCTTATTAATTATGCTCGGTTCAACTTCCATTATTTTAATTAATATTTTATTTTAGTCACGCTGCCAATAATTCATCAGATGAGCAACACTTGCTCAGATAAGCAATACTTGCTCAAATCAGAGAATATTGGTTCAACTATCAATATTCAGCAAATCATCGAATGATCAATACTTTCTCGCCGTAACTATCAACGTGAGGGTCATGCCCACGTTCAATCCATGAGTTTCAGAACATTTTTACAAAATCATGTTCAACTCAATAAGTACATGGACTCATCATCCCATGATATCATGAAGTCAGCAACTGACTAAACTAACCGCGAGACGTCAATCGTATCACTTGGGGGGATATCAATTAGGGTTTTTGTCTGGCGGTCTACTGCACGTTTGTTCAAATACACGATGGAATGTGAGCAAGTCGTGCAATCAGTTGAAGGAGTTAACAAAGTAGTGGGTGGAAAATCAACCAAGTCTCCGCACGATGAGCAACTGGTTTTAAACACGATTTCTGCTTCCCCACTCTTTTATTCCATCAACTGTCACACTTCATGGGATAATGTTATCTACAATTCTAGTAATATAAATAATTCTCTGAATCATGATTGAAATAACAACGTCAACAACGACGAGAATCTCACGTCTCATTGACATCACGTGATCATCAACTCATCAATTGAGCAATTACTCTCAACTGAGCAATTTCAATCATTCAGAACTTATCATATTCAAGAATTCACAACACACCTACAATCTTTGATTACCATTGATTCCACACATTTCTCAGCTTCCCTCCTACAGATCGACCCATCCTCTCTTGTGACCGAATTTACTCTGGAACGGACATTGTCTTGGTTTAGGCCGGAGTACTACAGATTGATCTCTCGAATTCAAAGCACTCCCTTCTTGCAGTGCATCTATGTGAGGTTGAACATTTCGCTCGGTTCAAGGAGTCTCCTCCGCACGGTCGTCTCCTCAATTCCATAAAAGCCAGCAAATTGTTTTGCCCCATCTACAACTGGTAGTGATTATTTTGTATCCAGGAAACCCATAGAAGTTGTTATCAGTACCGGCATGAATGTTAGGTTGCTTTGAGTGCCGATACTTAGTTACGACATATATTTGATTTCTTTTGTCTGTGCCGGTAGTGATGAAGACCATGTCGGTAGTAATGAATACCATGTCGGAAATATAAAAAATTTACATCGCCGGAAGTGATGAAGACATGCCGGAATTGATAAAGACCATGCCGAAAAATGGTGTCGGCATGCTTGGTAACTAACATTCAATGCCGTAACTAAGTGCCGGCATGCTCGATAGAAATCTATCAATGCCGGTAGTCAAGTGAATTTTTTTTTCAAGTTTCTGGATACTTTACATCATGTGCAGGCATAAAAATTCAAGCAACATACCATGCCGGTAGCAGTGCCGGCATGCTCGAGAATTAAATGACTGTGCCAGGAGTGGACTGAAAACCAGAAAAAAATAATCAAAACGGACTGAAATTCAATTTTCTCATAGATTTTTTTTCTACGAGACGCTGTCTCGCACTCTGCTAGGTCGAACACATCCGGGAGGGGCTAAACTTGTATTTTTAGCTCGATCACTTTTTTTGGTCCAATTCTCTCTCATCTTAGTCTTGCTGAACTTTGAAGACAATTATTGGCTCAGAGTGATGACTCAACCCCTAGTTATGGAAGTACCATTTTGCCTTTGGTCTTGAAATGACACTTTTGTCCCTTATCCAAGTTTCACCATCTACAATAGTGATTATATTTTAATCTTTTATTGAAGGTTTGCTTAAGGTTAATGCTAGATAAGGTAAAGATTGACATGACATGTCAACTAGGTTGACATGTCCTATGAGGTGTCCTTTGTAGCCATGAGGTGTCTGAAAATGCGGGGGTCTAACAACCACACCCAACAATTCGTTTGGCAATCTGAGATGACTTACTTGAAAATTGCTTTGCCTATCGAAGATATAAATCTCAAGCCAATCTTACGATTGTACTCGAAGCAATTTTCAAGATATAAATCTAAAGCTAATCTTATGATTATTTTTATAATGATTAATTCGTTTAGCATTATAAAAATACTTTATATAAAGGGTTTTTTAAATTAATAACGGGTGATCTTTTAGTGAAGCACCTTTATTGAAATGGGACGCCCCAATAATGGAAAAGCTCTTACATTAAACTTGCTGTGGTGGAGCTCAATCGGAGTAAAAGAGTAATCCCAAAAGAAGTATTGATATTTTTATACATTTTGTTGACTGTGGTTACTTAAGTATCAATCCTAAATGACTGATCAACCGTCGTAGAAAACCAACGAAAAGCCCTAATTTAACTTCAGATTGGATCCTTTTGAATATCAACAAGGGAATTAAAAATGAAATTTGCCAATTTGGGTTTGATTCTAGTGATTGCGGTTGTTTTTTCAGCCATTGATGGTGGAAATACTTCAATGCATGTCTATGATCTTGAAATCTTTAGGGAAGTTGGTAATGCTTTCCTTCTATCAGGTGGTAGTGAAGGTATTGTGTCTTCTTCTTCTTCTTCTCGCTCTTCCAAATCAATTGAGGAGGGAGAGATCCAAGATGGGCATTCTTTTATCAGGTACGCAAATCTTTTATCTGATTGGAATTAAGTGACTTTGATTTTCAGTTTAGTTTTAAACTAGTGTTTTGAGCTTAGATCTGCTAATGTATTAGTATAAACTAGGTTAGATCTTCTGAAACCTCCAGTGAAGACGATGAAAAAATATTGAGGGGAATTAGAGTTTCCTTATCAAAGTTGGAGATCTCATTTCTGGGGAGGTCTTACCTACACTTTCAGTGTCTAAAATAGTTAGTGTTTAAAATTAATGCGAACCAACATATTCATAAATCAATATTCATATCACCACTTTGGTATTTTACACCTTATCATTTACTTATGCTCAGGAAATATTCAATATCGTTTCAGAACTTTCGTGTTGTCCTACTGTGGATCATTTTGCTCTTACAAAGATGATTTCAGTTTCTTCTTTGTGTGATCTCGTCTTGGTAGGTCAGGGTCAGGAAGTTGCATAATTGGACATTTAGTTCGTATAGTCGTAGGAGTTACCAACTCATACTTGCTTTTTGTTTTTTATTATCTACTTAATATACTCAGGATGAATCTAGGTTGGTTGATAGTTTGTTTTTTATTTGTTGCTGGAGCATTATCTTAGATTGAGTTTAAAGTTCAAACCTTATAAAAGCTCGTGGTTAAAACTGATTCTCCCTTGCTGAATCTGAACACCAGAAATCCATGGTAAGTGGTTTCTACTTTCTATGGCCTCAAGGTACTGGCAGGTTCATGAAGTAGGTGGTCAAATCCTATTCCAAAGGATAACAATTGCGGATTATGCTGATTCATTTTGTGTAAATTTAAACGCTAGTTGTGTTATATCGCCCCAGATTGTGCAAGGATGTGATGGTTGGTGTCAACTTTATGGTGGTAATTGTATTAGTTACCGGCGGATAAGCCACCTAGTTAGTTACCATTCCTTAGACCTGCTTTCAAAGCTTCATGCAAGGGTTAGCTGTAGAATTAGACATTACTTTGAATGAACTTTTGTTTCTTCTTTTGAATGAGCTTTTGTGAATAAAAATTATGGAATTGGTATAATTTAGTCTTCTGGGTTCAGGCATTGAATGTTTTGTCACTCACTGACACCACTTATATAAATGCCGGTGACCATATACCAATATCTCTTTTGTTTGAGTATTATTGAGAAGCATGCTAACTAAATGGGAATAATTTATGCAGATTTGAGAATGTCACTTTCTGGAGGACTGAGGAAGCTGCAGCACAGCATTCAAGTATGGCGCATAGTACTGGGCTAATTCAAGCATTTATTTTTGAGGCATCTGATCGGGACAATATCGGTGGTTCTGCATATGGTGGACAAAAGGCTATTTGTTGTACTCAAGATCTTGCAAAGCTTGAAGGCTGCAAGCTTGGTGAAGTCATTAGGAGACCTTCTACTTGGGACCTCAAGTGGCCAATTGTGATAAATACTCAGTTCAGTGGGGATTCTATATCTACAGAGATGGAGCAGGCCGAAACAAATATTCCCAAAACTGGAATGTACAACCTGTTCTTTATGACCTGTGACCCAAATCTGAAGGGGATGGTGATGAGCGGAAAGACGCTATGGAAAAATCCTGATGGTTATCTTCCAGGGAGGATGGCCCCACTAATGAACTTTTACATACTTATGTCGGTTGCATATGTGTTGCTTAGTGTTGCCTGGTTGTTCCAGTACATCAGGTTTTGGAAGGATATATTGCAGATCCAGAACTATATTACCCTTGTTATTGGTCTTGGCTTGTTTGAAATGACTCTTTGGTACTTCGAGTTCTCACATTTTAATAGAACAGGAACGAGGCCTATTGCAATTACAACTTGGGTTGTGACAATCGGAACTATCAGAAAAACAGTTTCCCGTCTTCTTATACTTAGTGTTTCTATGGGTTATGGGGTTGTACTCCCTACTCTTGGTGGTCTTACTTCGAAGGTGATTCTTCTTGGACTGACCTATTTCTTGGCGTCTGAGTTACTGGATATTGCTGAGAATGTAGGAACCATTGATGATATCATAGGGAAAGCAAGACTCTTCTTGGTTCTTCCTGATGTGTTCCTGGATGCTTTTCTAATACTTTGGATTTTCACTTCTCTGTCGAAGACCTTAGAGCAGCTCCAGGTATATTCACTTTTCTATTTTCCAAGAAGTGTGACTACCATGTGAATGAAGAAACAGCAGCATTTGACAAATATGTTTCTCCAACTTTTACTTGCAAATTTGGTCTTTTCGCAATGGTTTCTGACATTGATTATATTAACCATCTGGCAGGCAAAGAGGAGTTCCGTGAAACTGGATATATATAGGAAATTTTCAAATGCGTTAGCTGTAACTGTAATTGCTTCTGTCGCTTGGATTTGCTATGAGGTATACCTTCAGCTAAAAGTAACTTTTCGTATATCTTTTTGTTTGGTATGAGAAATGTGATACTAATTTCTCTTCTGTTATGTTCTTGCATTTTCTTTTATAGTGGAGAAATATGCAAATGACTTATATCCCCAACTTCTTATATTTTTCATGGCAAAGATCATTACAAATTTTCCGCTGTTGTTTGTGATCTTCAAAGAGTTTATCCTGTGCAAATCTGATGGGAATAGAGAGTCAAAAATGTAATCACACCCTGCGGCCAAGAGTTTTGTGGCTATAAATCTTAGTTTTCTTATTCCTCCTCCAAGACACCTTTATCTCCTTATCACATTACTCTTATTTTTTTCAACATTGAACTGGTGCATATTTGGGTAGACCAACAATTCGTCTCGGTTATTCTACATTTTATTATCAGAAATCAGGGAAAATTTTAAAAAACACTTGGCTTTCCTTAATTGGAAATGTTTAATTCCCTAACTTACCAGCAGTCAAGTCCTTGATACTATAGATCCACGTTCACTTACGAAAGCCTCTCTTGTGCAGGTATACTTCAAAGCTACTGATCCTTTCAGTGAACAGTGGCAGAGTGCTTGGATAGTTACCGCTTTTTGGGATGTTCTTGCATTTGCACTACTTTGTGTGATATGCTATTTATGGGGTCCATCTCAAAGTTCTCAAAGGTGGGGTTGGAAGATTACAACTCAATTGCCCGAAATATTCTTTTGTAAATAAAATTGGTGTTTGAGAGATTTCTTATTTGTTATTGTCTAAACAGATATGCGTATTCGGAGGAAGTGGGGGACGAATATGATGATGAGGAATCTCAATCTCTAACTAAGGGAGCTACAGAAGGTGATCTCAGCTTAGTCAAGCAAGAGAATTATGTTGCTAGATGTGATTCCAATCAACAAGATGAAAATGGAGATGATATAGAGGAGGGCAAAAGAGAATGATCTCAGTCACAGAAGAAAACATACAAAACCAATCCAAATGAAAAGATAGTTTGTAGGAGCTTTGTTGCTATAATCATGGCAAGTGTTCACCTTGCAGTACAACGGTCCGAGAAAGGAAGGGTGAGAATGACATGGATAAACAATTTTCCTAAATCTAGTTTTGGCTTTTAAAATGTTGTGATTTGTTAATATTTTAACCTTTCTTGTCAGCATTGATTATTTATCTTTGTATATTATTAGTGAATCATATTACTTTGCTGAAAATTTTGAGCCGCTTCTGTCTGTTCTTTCCATTATGCCATTATTATCTATCTTGTTTAAAATGAATCACATGTATTATCTTTGTGATGCCAACCATCAAGTGGTCTGATGGTTGACATACTCCCGCTGCGGATGTAGGGGTTCCAACTTTGTAATTGCCAGAAATAACTCCTGAAGGAGTTAATGATGTAATCCAAAACCACTGTTTCAAACCAAAAAATAAAAAAAAATCTATGTTATTATAAAATGAATCACATGTAGATTAGATAATAGATTGTTTAATAGATAAAAATATTTTTGCATACTAGAGGTGGAATGTCTGCAAGGGTTTTTTTTTTTTTTGTTAGTCAGCACCTCTTGCTTAATATTAGATCTATCTAATAGATTGAGTCTAATATAATTAGTAGGGATAGTATACATGTGTAGATGGTGGATTTTCGACAAAGGGTAGAATTGTAAAACTATGCTCCAGATTCGGCAACCGGATGAGTATTGAGGCTCGTGTCTCTCATTAAAGCATGAAAGCTCATGCCATAAATCTCTGACTGAGAAGACTGCCTCTCAGAGTGTGTGTGGATGTGTAGTCTCTCAGATGAGACCACGTCACATCTCATGAATACTGAGCAATTTCAGTAATTACTCCGGATCCGACAATCAGATGAGTATCGAGACTCATGTATCTAAGCATGAAAGCTCATGCCATAAAACTCTGATGGAGAAAGTCTCTCAAAGTATCGAGACTCATGTCTCTAAGCATGAAAGCTCATGCCATAAACCTCTGATGGAGAAGGTCTTTCAGAGAAGATGTAGATGTGTAGTCTCCCAGCTGAGACCACGGCACATCTCATACTGTATAGAATCGAAAGATTGGACGGCTTCTAGACAGCATGCCTGTTAGTATAGAGCGACAACGTCTTCAGGATGCAACCAGGTTTTCCCTGACTATACAAGAGGAATATGACACTCCAGCAAGTTCATACTGCTCAACTCTCAGATGATTAATGCTCCTAGACAGGAAGCCCTTCTAGTATAGAGCCCTCAATTAATTATCTTAAATCGTCTGAATATCCAACAATATTCTACGAAACCATCGTCTGAATATCCAGCAATATTCTACGATTCTCTGTTATATTTCGTCACTTCAATTCGTGGTTCTTCCCAGCAGAATTCCACGGGTTAGTGATAAATATTCAACGAAAGCAGGCATCTGAGCATCGAATAAGCCCTGACAAAAATGGTGCAAGTGTAATTAGCAAATAATGCACAGACCAGCATCTTGAATGCACGAGCATTTCAAAAAAATATGAATGAACGAGGAACCTATGCAAAATAGGAAGGAAAAAGAATAGTAATTAAATATTAGCAAAAGCGCCAGGGGACTGGGCTCACCAGCCGGCCAGTCATGTCGTGACCAGTCCCGCGCCCAATTTTGTGTTTTATCATATTTTACTATTTTTTCCCTGATCTCACGAAAATTCTCTCGTTCGAGCAAATCTCATATTTTTCAAAGAAATCATCTAAATCACATGATTTTATCAAAAAATAATAAAATTAGGGAAAGGTGTCATGGGACCGCCGGCCGGCCGGTCATGCCTTGGCCGTGGCCGGTCCTACACCTCACGTCCCCATTATTTTATTATTCCTCTCAAATTATGAAAATTCCTTGATTTTATGAATTTTCTCTAAAATCATGAAAATTACCTAGTTTCATGTATTTTTATCTAAGACACATGATTTTATCAACAAATAATAAAATTAGGGAAAGGTGTCATGGGACCGCCGACCGACCGGTCATGCCTTAGCCGTGGCTGGTCCCACACCTCACGTCCCCATTATTTTATTATTCCTCTTAAATTATGAAAATTCCTTGATTTCATCAATTTTCCCTAAAAATTACCCAATTTCATGTATTTTCTCTAAAATCATAGAAAATATTAAAAATTAGGAAAAACTTGTGGGACCGGGCTCTAACCGGCCGGTCATGCCCTAGCAGGTCCTACACGCCCATTATTTTATTATTATTTGGTGTTTTGTTTCATGATTTCATGAAAACTCCCTGATTTCAACAAAATACCTTGATTTTAGCAAATCTCTTTGATTTTATGAAAATTCTCTAAAATCATGAAAATTATATAAAACTGGGAAGAGTGTCTTGGGACCCGCGCCCATGGCCGGCTGGCCACGCCTTGTCCTTTGCCGGTCCCACACTCCCATTCCTTATTTTATTTTATTTTATCTCTCATCTTATGGAAGTTCCCTAATTTCATCAAAACTCTCTAGTTTCATGGAATTTCCCTCAAATCAGAGAAAGTACAAAAAATTACATAAAACTGGGAAATATGTGGGACCTTGCTTGTCACCGGCCGGTCCCACACCTTGCAATTCCCTCTTTTATTTATTTTCCCTCATCTCATGTATTTTTCCCAGTTTCAGCAAAACCATGGATTTTGCATATTTTCTCTAAATGTTGTTCAAACGTGCACCAGAAAATATCAAAATTCCCAGGACTGAAGCGCGGACGTCATGGTGACAAGGGCGGGCACATCCCCTTGACCAACCAAGGGTGACCCTGAGGCTTGTAAATAGCTGGTCCCGCATGTTTTAATGATTTTAACCTAATTTGCTCAATTGCTCATATTAGGTTCAAACCCTTTCCAAACAATTGGAAGTTTGCTCAAACGACCATCCACTGGTCCCACTCCTACCAAGATCCGGTCTTATGACCTCTTGGTCGGTTCTTCATATTTCCATAATACCAGGTTTTATTATTTGTCGCTCACACAAGCTTTATTTCAGTGATTAAACCAGCATTTAATCATTATTTCACCAACTGGTCTCAGGAGACTTTGGTATTTTATGCTCATTCGAGAATTTGGGCGATATATGGTGAACCCGTCATCCCATATAGCCGGTCCCTGTGTCACTCTGTATTGATTTGCAATAAATCTTCATTTCGGTAAAATTAGGGTTTCGAATCCAGAGCTCTGCAGAAACGTGATTCTGAGCAGATTCAAACACTCTGATAATTTTATGTTGATTCCATGATAAATATTTTTTTATATTTTGCTCGACCCAACAGTCAGTAAATCAAATTAATATTTTATTCAGTCCTTCTACCAATAAATTCATCAAACGAGCAATATTTGCTCAAACTGGCAATATTTGCTCGATGATCGCTGTCGTAGGCGTCAAAAATAAATTACACTTTCTTACTACTCAAAATATAAATATAGCAAGGGCAAGAAAGGATCGTTCCCACAGAGAGGTCTAGGTTGTCGTTTGTTTTGGTTTCCTATAAGTAACAAGAGTGGATTTTCTGATTTTTATATATTAAAATAAAATAAAAGCAAAACAAAGAAAAGTAAACAAATAAAATAGAAGAGATATTGGTTAAGGATTTCGCTTTCAATCACTAACATGTTCTTGTCTTAATAACTAGAATTGATATTTAATCTCTCATTATCAAAGGCCCTAGGATACCTTGATCGCAAGAATATCCCGCTAATTCCCTCTTGTCATCAACAAACACATTAAAAGATGCGAGTATGAGTTCTATCTAAGAGAACAACCTAACGTGTAAAAGCACTAATCAAGTTTAATTCCCTAGATGCATTTCCAATCAAAGCAATCGAACGTGGAAAGCGCACTAATTCAATTTAACAAAGGTCAAGGTTCACATATGATTATTAGGATATATCACTACAAGCAATAACCATATTTATGCTACTTGTATTCAAGATACATCACTTTTACGTATGAAACACCCTAAACTAGCTATAGATATGAACACGAGTTCAATCAATTGGCCACTCAACTAAACATATATTCAAATCATACATGGCGATATATATAGTGAATCATGATCGATAATTATGAGACAAAACTAATCTATTAATAAAAGAAGCATGCTTTGTGAAATCAAATTAATCCATAACCAAAAATAATATTAACTACTCATGCTCATGGAGTTCATAAAAACAAGAAAAATAAAGGTTTTCATGTTTCCAAACCCTAGAAACCAAAAGTAGAAGATGAAAGATTATTCAAGATTTTTTTCCCCTAGAATAGAACCCTTCTCTGCTTATATACTTCCCTCTGCATGCACTTTCAATAAGTCACGTCCAACCATCCCATGAATAAATTCCAACAGGTCTAAGCCCAAAGGTGGATATGAGTCAGCTACTGGATCGGCGAGTCAACTCGGCTAACTCGGAAACTGGTCGAGTTATAATCAATCCATTCAAACAAGCTCAATCCATTGCAAAAACATTGTTGTCTTCTTCCACTTGCTGCCAACCCAAATACATGCTCAATTGCATCAGTACTATCTGTAGCTTCTTGCCTGCGAGCAACAACACCAACACTGCTCAACTTCATACCCGGAGCCAACAGTACGCAGCTCCCGTCTCATTACAACTCGAGCTACTGATAACCACAGCCTCGAAGTGTATCCACCAAATTACCATAGAATCATTACTGCCATCAAACCACCGTTAGTCACTGAGACACCATTGAATCTGGGTATCTCCGTCTCCATGTCCTCGCGCCATCATCTCCTTTACTTTCCCAGGCACTGAACCCTGTTAATTACAGCATCAGACCACCAGTTTCCAACTGCAACTCAGCTCAATCTCCACCCTGATTTGTCACAATTGCCGCAACCTAACCACCAAATCAGCCATAACAGCACACCTCCAACTTCAGATTCCACTCAGTCTCATAGCTGCTCAAACCACAGATGCAAAGCCATTCTTTAGCCTCCTCGATTAACCATTTCCCTGTAATTCAATGCCATCACTTCTTTCACCAGTACCCAGCTAACATTTCACACAATCACAACCATTTTCTGAACCACCTAAAGAACTCAAACACCAATAGCTTCTTAGTGCAGCTGCAACTCAGCCAACAAACACAAAGACATACCCATTGCATCACAAGCTAACTTGTTTCAGTTACAACTTCTTACCAGACAGCAACTGCGTCATTCTTTCCTGCAAAGTTCCTAGCATGCATCTAATGCTTCATTAACCAATACCAGCTGCCATTCTAGCCGTGCAACTGCAATATCATCTCAGCACAATTCTGCAATTCTGAACACCATGAGCATCAATCATCCTTCCAATCTCAGTAACCCTTGTAAATCACCCAATGTACACAGCAACAACTCCAATTGAGCATCAGCAACTCATAACCGTCTTCTACACTCCATCTCTGGCTTCTTTCACTGTTTTTTGCACTCCCATCATTCATTTCCATTACTGACCCTTGTAATTCCTCTTCTCATTCTTCTCACTATCACAAGTCAGCTGCACCAATTATTCTCAGCTGGTTTCTTGGCTCCTGCAACAACTGCTTAAACTATTACCATTATTTCCAGCCATTAACTTAGACCCATTACTGCCGTTCTAGAGCGGCTGCAACCATATCCAACAGCACACACATCAATCAAACATCCACCATCTTCACTGCTATACTTCCCTGCAACACAACCATTGTTAACCATTGAATCTCAATTCAACCGCCACCAAACTACATACAGTTCATCCACAATACCCATTCAATCTCAGAACTCAAATCCCATCATTTGCAGAATCCACCAGAACTATTTTATGCATTCAACACATCAGTCTTATTTCACAATTCAATATCAAATCCATGGCAGCAGAATCACCTCAAATTGGAATCCAAAGAAAACCCATTTCGATTCTTGCCTTAATTCTTCAGTATCTGAGCTTGAAACACTCGATTCCTTCTCAGTCAAGTTCTTCTACCACTACCGCAACATCAAACCTTGAGACCCAATTCACCTTCTCGACAGAATACCAACACAGATTTAACTCAAAACCCATTTTCACTAATTTCGAATTCATCCACAACAAAACCCCAAATTTCAGTAACTCAATTGACTGACTCCATCTCCAGTTCTTCAATCCCTCAACTTCAAACTCCACGGAAAATCTGCTCTCATCTCTCTCGATTCAATTTCTTCTATCGATCTAAACGAAAATCCCCAACGGCAGTTGTCAATGGTTCATTTTCTCTGAATTTTAGAGGGGAAAGAAACAAGAGCGAATGATAGGGAAGAATAAATCTTCTCTGATTTGTAGCATTTGTTAATGGGTAAAACTGATATAGGCACCCAACAACCCTATGCATCCACCAAATGGAAACCCCTAAGGTTAGTCATGATCAACTACTTGCCCTTTATCCTCCACCAATACATCAGTCTTCTTTCACAATTCAAGCTCAAATCCATGGCAGCAGAATCACCTCAAATTGGAATCCAAAGAAAACCCATTTCGATTCTTGCCCTAATTCTTCAGTATCTGAGCTTGAAACACTCGATTCCTTCTCAGTCAATTTCTTCCACCACTACTGCAACATCAAACCTTAAGACCCAATTCACCTTCTCGACAGAACACCAACACAGATTTAACTCAAAACCCATTTTCACTGATTTCGAATTCATCCACAACAAAACCCCAAATTTCAGTAACTCAATTGACTGACTCCATCTCCAGTTCTTCAATCTCTCGACTTCAAACTCCACGGAAAATATGCTCTCATATCTCTTGATTCAATTTCTTCTATTGATCTAAACCAAAATCCCCAACGACAGTTGTCAATGGTTCATTTTCTCTGAATTTTAGAGGGGAAAGAAACAAGAGCGAATGATAGGGAGGAATAAATCTTCTCTGATTTATACATTTGGTAATGGGTAAAACTGATATAGGCACCCAGCAACCCTATGCAGCCACCAAATGGAAACCTCTAAGGTTAGTCATGATCAACTACTTGCCCTTTATCATCCACCGTGCTCCCGATAATGCTCGCAATGAATTGGCGCTTTTGCACTTCTTGCTCCAAATGCACATTCTCTTATTCTTTTGCTCCGAATGACTCCAAAACACCTATAAAACTTAAAACAAATATAAAATACATAATTTACAAGAAAACATAGCAAAGAAAGCATAAACTACATGATATAAATAAAGGTGTTTATGACACCTATCAAATTCCCCCACACTTAGACTTTGCTAGTCCTCGAGCAAATCAAACAAAATAATTCTAAAACATACATACAACTCCGTCTCATCGAGATTACGCTTACTTTTAGCATAAATAACAAGCCTTTAAACTTCTAGGTGTCCCTAGTGGACGAGTTATAGTCTCGTGAAGGTTTACAAGAGGTCTACCTATAAAACCTATATTTCCAACTCCAGCTACCTGTGACAAATTTATGAACGAATCCAAAATGGATATTGGAGGAGGTACCTTGATGCGAATCCAAATTAATATATATATAAATTAAGCTCTTCTCAGAAAGTTGAACAAACCACAATACTCGGAATCTGACTAACCACAATCACAGTGAAAAGATTAAAAAAATGGATATAGAGGTAGATGTTTGCGAATGTTAACAAGTGATCGGTGTTTCCCATATCTGTCTGAAGGTCACCGCCAAGATGAACCTATGCATCCTATTGGATTGAGCTACTGGTCTGAATTCTAGTGTCAACACAACTGGCATATACAAGGGAACCAGGAGTCAACAATCTTAATTATACATCAACTCAACTGGCATATACAAGGGAACCATGAGTCGACTTTATTAAACAATAATTATTTTATTTTATTTTATTTTTCACTTTTTTTTAGACAACATGGTTAGATCTTTTGGATCCAAGCGCATGCTTCTTTGTCAGCAAGTATGTGATAGTTGCCTTGGATCCTGCATTCCATGCTTATTTAGGCGACGGAGACAGGGACAACGTTTCACACATACTGTTATCCAAGTGTCTTTTTTATTTTGATTGATCTAATTGGTCGTTTTTTTTCTTTTTCTTTTTAGCAACTCAATCTCTCTATTTCATTTTACCAGTAATAACAATTCGATGTTAGTGACCCACCAAATCACTTAGATAACAATAGATAAATATGGAAAAATAAAAATAGAACGTGATATGGTGATATTCCGAGATATGGTAACTATCATATTATTTCTAACACTTGAATAATAATTTCCTTTTAGTTAATGGGTTTCTCAACTCCTCCATCCAAGATGGTTCCATCCATTTAGATTGATAGTGTCATCCTAAAGGCACATGTTTCTAGGTTTCGGAGTTGATAAAGCAATTTTTTATCTTTTTTTATCTTTTTTTATCTTCTATTTTTCTAATTTTTTTTTCTTTTTTCATGAAACAAGGGAAAACTAAAAAAGCTAAAAGCTCTATATGAGAACACTCCCCCACACTTAAACTTTACATTGTCCTCAATGTAAAATTTAGTCATTCAAAGTAAAGTTCAAGATGGGAAATTCATAACATGATATATATACACAATAAGAAAAGAAAATGCATAATAAAAAATGGATACTCTAACTCATAGCTATTTCTGAACAATAGAGAATAAATATTAAACAAGTTATTTAGTTGGCATCTAATCCAAACTAAGCCAATATATACACCTCATCGTTAAGAAAAAATTACATTTACTTAGAAAGGCTAGTGTTTATTCTAAATTGTTCAAAAATCTCTAAAAGTTGGAATTTTGATATGCAAATATCCAAACTAAGAAAATAAAAATAAAAGACTTAAGAAATAAAAAGATAGAGATAGATACACAAAACCAGTGGGTTGCCTCCCATTTAGCGCTTGGTTTAAAGTCGACAGCCCGACATGCAAGTTGAATTCCCCATACACCAATAATCGGAAAAGTTGGGGATCCACCCATAACACCTGTTTTTCAAACACTAGCTTCGCACAAATATTAGTACACGAAAACAGAAACGAAGCTATCGCCCCATAGAAGTTTCCCCCACACTTATTATTTTCTACACTTGGAAGTGTATAAAGAACATAGAAATCAGGAACTTCTATGGTTTCTTCTTTGCAAACATTCATAATATGAGAATCAAATGTTTCTAATGGAGGATATCGAGAAACAAAGTCATTTAGAAATATTCTCGAAGCAAATACATTCAAACCAATAAGAGGTAAAGGAGAAGAATCAATATGCAAAGGGTTAGACAAACCTTGCACAATCTCTTTTAGCACGAAATCCTCTTCATCCTTGAAAAACTCAAGTGAATTATTCACCTCTTGTATATCATGGTCCTCTATTAAACCTTGCAACCATTCTTCGTCCGTTTCCGCCTTAACCGAAATCTCGGCATCAACATCTTCATTACAATCATATGCAAGCTCAATTGGGTCTTCCACAATATTGGTCATATCGGTCACATTCTCAACACACTCCTATTTGTTGTAAGGCACATAATCCACTGTGGATCCGAATTTCGCTATGAGGAACTTTTTTAGAACACTCAAAAATGCTTCATCCTCAAGCTCTACCCTTTGAATAGGCTCTTGATCATTATTAAAATCAATGCTTGAGCAAGCTGCACTAGTGTCATCATATTCATCTTCATATTGATCCCAAAAAGATTCCATTGTACACTCCTCGTTGTTGTCACCATGAGTTGTTTAAAGCAATGTATCATAATCACCGTCACTTTCATAGTTAACATAAGGTTCTACGTCGCTGAATTTAGTGTTGCTCAATTCTAACTCATCCTTTTGAATAGGCGAATGATCATTATTAAGATCAAGAGTTGAGTTAGATACACAATTATCAACATAAGTGCCCAAGGATTGGCCTTTTTCAACATTAGCATCAATCAAATATTCATCACAAACCACAGGCACATTAGAATAATCATTGCTTTGAAAACAAAGTTCTTTTTCATACCTTTCTTCTTTGTATTGATCAATATCTCTTTGTAAGTTAGCAATACCTTCACGAAGTTCTTGGAGTTGCTCGTTTGTAGTCTCTTTATCTTTTTGAAACTCTTATCGTACAAAGTTGGAAAAGTTGTCTAACAAGTTAGAGACTTGTTTCTCACGAGCATAAGAATCCTCTAATCCTTTTGGTTGTTCACACACGTACCCGCCATAAGGTTCTTGAGGAAAACCATAAGGTTCCATGGAATATTGGTCATAACCAATGAATTGGTTTTGAATATATCCCTGGAATTGGTAGTTGTCATATTGTTGAGGCTGTTGAAAACCATTTCCATCCATGTAGTATGCTCCTTACATGAGAAACAAGTACCTGAAATAAGATTCTCAAACCAAGGTTAAAAACCAGAAAATAAAAGAAAAACAAAACTAAAAACAAAAAAAATAAGAAACCAAAAACAAGTGACAACCGCTGCCTCCCCGGCAACGGCGCCAAAATTTGATCGCTGTCGTAGGCGTCAAAAATAAATTACACTTTCTTACTACTCAAAATATAAATATAGCAAGGGCAAAAAAGGATCTTTCCCACAGAGAGGTCTAGGTTATTGTTTGTTTTGGTTTCCTATAAGTAACAAGAGGGGATTTTCTGATTTTTATATATTAAAATAAAATAAAAGCAAAACAAAGAAAAGTAAACAAATAAAATAGAAGAGATATTGGTTAAGGATTTCGCTTTAAATCACTAACATGTTCTTGTCTTAATAACTAGAATTGATATTTAATCTCTCATTATCAAAGGCCCTAGGATACCTTGATCGCAAGAATATCCCGCTAATTCCCTCTTGTCATCAACAAACACATTAAAAGATGCGAGTATGAGTTCTATCTAAGAGAACATCCTAACGTGTAAAAGCACTAATCAAGTTTAATTCCCTAGATGCATTAAGTTCTATGAAATCAGGCCAATCAAAGCAATCGAACATGGAAAGCGCCCTAATTCAATTTAACAAAGGTCAAGGTTCACATATGATTATTAGGATATATCACTACAAGCAATAACCATATTTATGCTACTTGTATTCAAGATGCATCACTTTTACGTATGAAACACCCTAAACTAGCTATAGATATGAATACGATATCAATCAATTGGCCACTCAACTAAACATATATTCAAATCATACATGGCGATATATATAGTGAATCATGATCGATAATTATGAGACTAAACTTATCTATTAATAAAATAAGCATGCTTTGTGAAATCAAATTAATCCATAACCAAAAATAATATTAACTACTCATGCTCATGGAGTTCATAAAAACAAGAAAAATAAAGTTTTTCATGTTTCTAAACCCTAGAAACCAAAAGTAGAAGATCAAAGATTATTCAAGATTTTTTCCCCCTAGAATAGAACCCTTCTCTTCTTATATACTTCCCTCTGCCTTCACTTTAAATAAGTCACGTCCAACCATCCCATGAATGAAGTCCAACAGGTCTAAGCCCAAAGGTGGATCTGAGTCAGCTACTGGATCGGCGAGTCAACTCGGCTAACTCGGAAACTGGCCGAGTTATCATCGATTCTTGGCTGTTCCAGGCCATATTTCAGCCATACTTTGAGTCCTTTCCTGCACTTCAATCATTCATTCCTGCACAATTTAATCAATCCATTCAAACAAGCTCAATCCATTGCAAAAACATTGTTGTCTTCTTCCACTTGCTGCCAACCCAAATACATGCTTAATTGCATCAGTACCATATGTAGCTTCTTGCCTGCGAACAACAACACCAACAATGCTCGACTTCATACCCTGAGCCAACAGTACACATCTCCCGTCTCATTACAACTCGAGCTACTGATAACCACATCCTCAAAGTGTATCCAGCAAATCACCATCGAATCATTACTGCCATCAAACTACCATTAGTCACTGAGACACCATTGAATCTGGGTATCTCCATCTCCATGTCCTCGCTCCATCATCTCCTTTACTTTCCCATGCACTAAACCCAGTTAACTACATCATCAGACCACCAGTTTCCAACTGCAACTCAGCTCAATCTCCACCCTGAGTTGTCACAATTTCCGCAACCTAACCACCAACTCTGCCATAACAGCACACCTCCAACTTCAGATTCCACTCAGTCTCATAGCTGCTCAAACCACAGCTGCAAAGCCATTCTTTAGCCTCCTCGATTAACCATTTCCCTGTAATTCAATGCCATCACTTCTTTCACCAGTACTCAGCTAACATTTCACACAATCACAACCATTTGCTGAACCACCTAAAGAACTCGAACACCAATAGCTTCTTAGTGCAGCTGCAACTCAGCCAACAAACACAAAGACATACACATTGCATCACTACCTAACTTGTTTCAGTTACAACTTCTTACGAGACAGCAACTGCGTCATTCTTTCCTGCAAAGTTCCTAGCATGCATCTAATGCTTCATTAACCAATACCAGCTGCCATTCTAGCCGTGCAACTGCAATATCATCTCAGCACAATTCTGCAATTCTGAACACCATGAGCATCAATCATCCTTCCAATCTCAGTAACCCTTGTAAATCACCCAATGTACACAGCAACAGCTCCAATTGAGCATCAGCAACTCATATCCGTCTTCTACACTCCATCTCTGGCTTCTTTCACTGTTTTTTGCACTCCCATCATTCATTTCCATTACTGACCCTTGTAATTCCTCTTCTCATTCTTCTCACTATCACAAGTCAGCTGCACCAATTATTCTCAGCTGGTTTCTTGGCTCCTGCAACAACTGCTTAAACTATTACCATTATTTCCAGCCATTAACTTAGACCCATTACTGCCGTTCTAGAGCGGCTGCAACCATATCCAACAGCACACACATCACTCAAACATACACCATCTTCACTGCTATACTTCCCTGCAACACAACCATTGTTAACCATTGAATCTCAATTCAACCGCCACCAAACTACATACAGTTCATCCACAATACCCATTCAATCTCAGAACTCAAATCCCATCATTTGCAGAATCCACCAGAACCATTTTCTGCATTCAACACATCAGTCTTCTTTCACAATTCAAGCTCAAATCCATGGCAGCAGAATCACCTCAAATTGGAATCCAAAGAAAACCCATTTCGATTCTTGCCCTAATTCTTCAGTATCTGAGCTTGAAACACTCGATTCCTTCTCAGTCAATTTCTTCCACCACTACCGCAACATCAAACCTTGAGACCCAATTCACCTTCTCGACAGAATACCAACACAGATTTAACTCAAAACCCATTTTCACTAATTTCGAATTCATCCACAACAAAACCCCAAATTTCAGTAACTCAATTGACTGACTCCATCTCCAGTTCTTCAATCCCTCGACTTCAAACTCCACGGAAAATCTGCTCTCATCTCTCTCGATTCAATTTCTTCTATCGATCTAAACTAAAATCCCCAACGGCAGTTGTCAATGGTTCATTTTCTCTGAATTTTAGAGGGGAAAGAAACAAGAGCGAATGATAGGGAAGAATAAATCTTCTCTGATTTGTAGCATTTGTTAATGGGTAAAACTGATATAGGCACCCAGCAACCCTATGCATCCACCAAATGGCAACCCCTAAGGTTAGTCATGATCAACTACTTTCCCTTTATCCTCCACTGTGCTCCCGATAGTGCTCGCAATGAATTGGCGCTTTTGCACTTCTTGCTCCAAATGCACATTCTCTTATTCTTTTGCTCCGAATGACTCCAAAACACCTATAAAACTAAAAATAAATATAAAATACATAATTTACAAGAAAACATAGCAAACAAAGCATAAACTATAGATATAAATAAAGGTGTTTATGACACCTATCACTCGAACCGGAAATATTTACTCAAATTAACAATCTTCGTTCAGACTGGCAATATTTGCTCGGATCAAAGAATATTGATTCAACTATCAACATTAAACAATTCAGCAACAGAGTTTGCTCATCTCAAGTTATAATAATACCTCGTCTCAGCAGACACGTTAAATTTATGAGTTTCAGAACATTTGCTAATCATGTTCAACTCAGCACTACATGGACTCATCATCCCATAAAGTCAGCAACTGAATCTACAATCACGAGATTTCAATCGTGTCATATGGGGATATTAACTAGGGTTTTGGTCTGGAGGTCTACGACACGTGTGTTCACCCACGATGATAATGTGAGCAAGTCGTGCAATCAGTTTGAAGATTCAGCAAGGTAGTGGGTGGAAAATTAACCAAGTCTTCGCATGATGAGTAATTGGTTTAACATGCTTTCCCACTTCCCCACTCTCTGATTCCAGAAAACTGTCAAACTTCATGAGATCATGGTGTTTTCAACTCCGACATTATAAAATGTCTCTGAATCCTGATTGAAAGGACAAGAGTTTTCGAACATTCGAACAACAGTTGCCTAAACGAGCAATTTCTTATCAAAGTTCATATAGATAATCTTTCGTCTACACGAACTCACAGAAATCACTATCAATCAGGCAAAACTCAATCATTCATAGCATTTTCACGCTGAATTCACAACACACCTACAATATCAAATCACCATTGATCTCACGTATTTCTCAGCTTCCCTCATACAGATCAACCCATCATCTCTTGTGACCGAATTGACTCTGGAACGGCCATTGTTCTTGGTTTAGTCCGGAGTCCTATAGATTGATCTCTCGAACTTAAAGCATTCCCTTCTTGCAGTGCATCTATGTGAGTTTCAACATTTCGCTCGGTTCAAGGAGTCTCCGCATGGTCGACTCTTCAATTCCGTAAAAACCAGCAAATCGTTTTTCCCCATCTACATCCTGGAGACCATAGTAGGATATTAATCTCTTGGTTACAATCTCACGGTTTTATAAGGATGGTCGGTCTTAGGAATAACTCAACCACTCCAGATCCCAACCAGAATCACTCGAACGGTAATGTCCCTCACACTCCTTCGAACAATTCTGGTTATAATGAATTATCATATTTTACAACTCCATTTATTTTCATTGAACCAATCAATGGAGAAACCCTAAGCTTGTCTGAGTTGGCACGGAGACAAGAAGACTTGTCAAAGTATGTGGACCGGCTGAAAAGGGCAATCGATAATCTGTTCACTTTCCTGGTACACGTGATAAGGATTTTAGGAGCAGAGATGGTGAAACCTCCAAATCCCTCGACTGGTGATCCTCCTCAGACCAACAATTTCACCACATATGAGAAGCCAGTGGAACAGGAAGTTACACATCTGATTGAAAATTTATGTGAACTCCTACACTTCTCCAAGGATCAGTGCACATACACGTTTGATGCTCTCAGCCAGATATCATCTGACATGCAAATAACTTCACCAACCCCAGCGGTTGAAGAAATATCTTTGATGTTTGGACATACCATCGACAACATCACCTTTGGAGAAGAAGACCGCATTGGCAGATGAAGGACATAATCGGGCATTATACGCGACTCTTAGGATGGCCAGATTCCCACAAGGTAAAATCATTCGCTATCCCATTCTAATGACTGGATTTTAAGGAAGCCAAAGTCATACATATGGATATGCATACATAGATTTGAGGGTGGGGCAAATTCAATCGAAAGTGAAATTTCATGTGATCGAGCAAGAACCTGACTATCACATGATACTTGGACGAACATGGCTCCATGATAACAAGGTGGTTCCCTCAACCTACCACCAATGCATGAAGGCCTTACTCAACAACAAAACCGTTCTCATAACTGCTTTAGCATCTCCTTACGCTCTCGCCTATGATGCTTAGTTCATTGAATCCCAGAGGGGTGTCTCTGAGCCTCCTAAGAAAATCTACACTACTCTATTTCCAAGTTGGAAGACGATTGAAGTATCTGCTGCTGACGCGTCATCACCACCTTCAGAGGCAAGACCGGTCAAGTCAGCTGCTAAGCCAGTCAAACACCAAAAATATAAAATCACGATCCCAGGATCCAAGTTTATGACCGCTCGTGATGCATAAGGAAGGGTCATTTACCGACGACACAAATATTAGCAATTAACATGGAAGATTGATCAAGAGTCTCCCCGCATTGATGAATTGTGTCAGAACGAATATGAGGAGGAAGTTCAGGAAGCTCCATAGCAGTTGCAAGATGGAAATAATTCTACTAATGATGATCTTGAAACAGTTAACATCGGCACAGAGGAAGACCCAAGACCAATCTTGATCAGTTCTGCGCTATCACCGGAAGTACGTGTAGGCCTGGTAGAATTACTGAAGAAGTATCGAGATATATTCGCCTGGACATATGAAGAAATGCCTGGTCTGGATGACAAGATGGTCACTCACTGTCTACACATCATCCCCGGCTCCAACGCTGTCAAACAACCGCTAGGAAGTTCAGGCATGAAGTCGAGGAACAGATCAAAGCTGAAATTCAAAGATTATTGGTAGCAGGATTTATCAAGCCTATTCAACATCCAACATGGCTGGCTAATGTTGTCCCAGTTAAGAAAAAAAATGGTCAAATCAGATGTTGTGTAGATTTCAGAAACTTGAATAAATGTTGCCAGAAGGATGACTTTCCTTTACCCAACATTGATATGGTCGTTGATGCGACTAGCGGCCACGTTATATTCTCATTCATGGATGGATACAGTGGTTACAACCAAATCAAAATGTTCGAACATGATGCTGCCAAGACCGCGTTCCGTACTCCCATTGGGAATTTTTATTACACTGTAATGCCCTTTGGATTGAAGAATGCATGCACCACCTACCTACGAGCCATGACAGCGATATTTCATGATATGATGCACAAACAAGTAGAAGACTATGTTGACGATGTTGTGGTGAAATCGAAAGCTCAAGCATCCCATCTGGAAGTTCTGAGACAAGTCTTCGAAAGATGCAGAGAATACAAATTGAAGATGAATCCTCTAAAATGCGCTTTTGGGGTTTCTTCTGGAAAGTTTCTGGGATTCTTGGTCACGGCCAAAGGGATCAAGTTGATCCAGACAAAACAAAATCTATCTGCACCATGCCTCTTCCAAGCAATGTGAAGGAACTGCAGAGCTTCATGGGTAAGGTGAATTACATCAGACACTTCATACCAGGATTGGCTCAACTTATTGCTTCGTTCACTCCTCTGTTGAAGAAGGGAGCAAGTTTTACCTGGATAAACGTTCAACAGGAAGCATTCCGGAAGATACTTACTTTTATCACCTATAGTCATGAGGTCCCCGGTGCAGGAACGACCATTGATAGTATACACATCTTCCAGTGACATTGCTATTGGGGCATTGCTAGCTCAAGAAGATGAAGAAGGCGTCGAACATCCAATTTATCATTACAGCCGAACTATGAAGGATGCTCAACTCAGATACCCGAAGCTTAAAGAATGTGCCTGGTATTAGCTCATGCAATGCAAAGATTCAGGCATTACTTACTATCCAACAGAGTTGTGCTCATATCCAAAGATGATCCCATAAAGTTTTTACTCTCAAAGCCGGCTCTGATGGGAAGACCTATGAAGTGGCTGTTGCAGATGTTAGAATTCGACATAGTATGTGTCTCTCTCGAAGAAATAAAGGGTCAAGCAGTGGCATCTTTACTGGCTGCCTTTCCAAGAGAGGATTCCACAACATTACAAGATGGCGTACCAGGAGAGATTATAGATATCTCAGTCATCAAAGAGGAAACATGGTTGCTATACTTTGATGGATCCGCCACTACTAGCAATGATACTGGAGGAGCAGGCATAGTCCTAGTCTCGCCATCAGGAGAAGTATTCACACATTCATTCAAGATAGATTTCCACTGTGCAAATAATTCAGCAGAATATGAAGCCTTCTTGCTAGGATTATCCTTAACTAAACAAGAAGGGGCAATGCATCTGGAGATTAGAGGAGATTCAAAGCTGTTGGTCAATCAAATGAATGGGATATATTCTCTCAAGGAGATAACGCTTGCTCCATTCAGGGCTGAAGCACAACGACTCCTGATTCATTTTGCCGATGCGACCATCACCCACACCGGCCGGACCAACAATAGGCATGCTGATTGCTTAGCAACCCTTGCCTCCAAGCTGCAATTTGAAGGGTCAGAGAAAGCCATTATAGTGCAGAGACGAGATGTATCATCTACATGGATCAATCAAGTTGAAGATACTAAGCAACTCCATTACATAAGGAACGATCAGCCTCAAAGAATTGAAGAACTTCTTTCTACTCCATGGGGCGTTGTATCATCGCAACCCCGATGCTTCTCTATCACGATGCCTTGGAGACGAAAAAGCGAGAGAAAGACTCGAAAGTGTGCATCAAGAAGTATGTGGGAAGACTCTAGTAATAACACTTTACATAAGGCTTCAAAGATTTGGGTATTACTGGCCTTCCATGGAAAAACAGTCAAGGTCTCTACAGGGAGCCTGTCCTAATTGTCAGATGCCGCCTCACCACTTGGAGTTCCTGACACTCCATCATACCGGGGACTGGAGACAACCTTACATCGAATACCTTCGAGACAACAAGTCGCCATCGGAAAATAAAGATGCAATCAAGCTCATACAAATAGCTAAGAGATTTGTCTTTCTTGATGTAATCTTATACCGCAAGAGTTTCGGAGGAGACTTGATGAGATGTCTGGCCGGAGATAAAGTTATGATGGTCCTGAAGGAAACACATGAAGGAGAACATCAAGGGAAAAAGAAATTATTTCTCCAGATTCATGAGAAATATTACTGGCCAACTATGGAGGACTATGCAGCCGCCTATGTTCAAAAGTGTCACCAATGCCAGGTCCACGATAACCTTATTCATACCCCCTGTCTTTCATTACATTCTGTGAATAGTCCATGGCCTATCTATAGCTGGGGACTTGATATCATCAGAAAGATCAATCCGGCATCTTCAAAGCAGCATGAATACATCATCACGGCTATCGAATATTTTACCAAGTGGTCGAAGAAATCCCACTCAGAGGTACTACATGGGTGACTGTTGCAACCTTCATCAAAGAACACATCATATGTAGGTTCGGCATCCCTAAGCATATCATCACAGATAATGGAACTCCTTTCGCCAACAAGGATGTTGAGAAATTACTCAAAGAATACGGGATCAAACAAATCTTCACCTTGACATATTACCCCTAAGGGAACGGGCAAGCGGAGAGCACCAACAAAACTTTGATCCGGATTATCAGTCGAACGATTCATGACAATCCAAGATCGTGGCATGAGCAACTTCCCATGGCCATGTGGGCTTACAGAACTGCACCAAGGAGCTCAATCGGAAAGTCACCGTATTCGCTCGTCTATGGGGATGATGCTATACTCCCGGCTGAGATAAAAGTTCCTTCAGCAAGAATTGCAACAACCAGCGGAATACAATGGAATGAAGCTGAAGTGTCCGAGTCGAGAGTTTCTGAACTAGACATACTCGAATCAAGGAGAACCAAAGTGGAAAAATATGTAGAAGCCTACAAATAGAGGATATCCAGAGCTTACAAAAAAATGGTAAAACCTCGAACTTTCCAAGTAGGAAAGTTGGTATTGAAGATTGCAAAACACATTCAACAAGATATGTCCACTCCCAAATTCTCTCCGAAATGGGAAGGACCGTATATTATCACCAAAGCAGTGTCTAGAGGATACTATAAAATTTTAGCAATCAATGGAGGAAGGGAAGGAAATATTATCAACGGAAAATGGCTCAAAGCCTATTATGCTTGATCAACAGCAGACAATTAATCTTTCATTCAAATACATCTCAAATGTAATTTATTTTCTTCAAAAAGCATGCAAGATGCTCGTTTTTTCACCAAACATTCATCAATTGAACAAATTTCTAGACTATTATACCTCATCAGAAACCTACATCTCAATTATCCTGATTGCTCAGAGCAAACCATCCACCAATGGATAATCCCTATAAGAAACTCTGTCAAGTTTCTTCTGAAAAATCCTAGTATTTGCTCTCAAATCCTCAACAGCTTTCTCAACCCTTGATGACTCCAAAACTAAAATCTTCACATCCTCCAATAAGGCAGTAGTCATGGAAATTGCATCAGCATCCTCCGCCGCTTTATAAATCTTGATTATCTCAAGACGATGACAGAGCCAACCTACATTGAATCACAATATCTCACAGTTGGAAATCATTTCATCCTACCTGTGCGGTTCTTGATTTTTGACATCTCGCAAGTGCATTTGGTTCATATCTTCGATGATTGGAAGCAACCCTGCAACTGTGGTCAAGAGGGTTGGTGGAAAACCTTTCCACACTTCCGTAGTAGCAATGTGCCTATAATTTTTCCAGATCTTAGTATACAGAGGCGCATGACACTTGGGAATGACGAATCCACCGACTACTTCATTTTCTGGGAAGGTATTGATCAAGAGAGCTTCAAACAAGAGTTCAACCGTCGGGTATTCACGAGCATGAACACTAGATTCCATCTCCATGGATTCTGCAGAGTCTTTACATGCCTGATTGCTACTATCTTCAACCTCAACCACGGTCACGGACTTTCCACTCCTTATCCTTATGGCGTCAACAACTACACGAACATCCGCCTGTGATGAGACGGGGAAATATTTAATTTCGCCAAATTGAGCATAACGAAATTTCAAGAAGTTATGGAGTCACTTACAGATGATCCAGCTTCAGCATAATCTGACATGTACCGGGAAGGGGTTCTAACAGTCCGCCTAGGTCTTGGGTTGTGAGAGGAAGAATTCTTCTGGTTATCCTGCACCAAATAAATTCCTTACGGTCAATAACCTTGATCAAACAGAGGAATAAAAGATGCATAACTTACTGAGATGGGCATTTCTACTCCATGCTTCGACTGAAGTCCGTTTTGAGAAGAAGTATTATCATTAGACATGGTGTGAGAGGTACGGCGATTACAATTTCTTATGTGTTGAAACTAACTTAAGTATGGAGGAAGCAATTGCGCAAGTAATAAACCCTAAATCTTGAAGATATATACAAGATACGTCAGACACTTATCTCCGATTCAGTTGCGAGTTTTGATAAAACCCTAAGTCTTGAACGAATTCAAACTGGGGATGCAGAGTGAAATTAGTACAATGGGGACTGACCGAGGTCAGTCACGATCAGCAAGGCACACGACCTCATGTGCTATACAGTTATGATTGGGTATTTTCGTGAAATGAAGAACCACAAGAGTTAAGGGAGATTGCAATGGGTTCGACATTGAAGATTTGCTTAATTCAATCAAGAAGAACTCACATTAATAAAAATCTCTCATTCAAAAGGAAAACCTAATTACTTAAATAAGATTGTTTGAATAAAGACATCTACTACGAAAGTTGAAAGTATTCAAGTACTAAAAGAGAAAAGAGAATAAAAATTAAAGCTACTTGTCAGATTCATAATCACTGTCCTTCTCGGAGTCTTCATTGCTATCCTTCTTAGAATCTTCTTCTTCGGAGTCACTGTCAGAATTATTAGTGACAGATGGACGAGCATAAAAATCATCATCTGAATCTTCTTCCGATTCAGCTTCAATTTGCTTCATGGACTTCCGGTACTCTCTTTCGCATCGATGAGGCCAAATATTGTGATGTGGTATCTCCCATATGTCTTCTTCAGAATTATCAGCATCAGAGTCAGCATGCCTCCCGTCCAAGAATTTACGTTTCTCCTCAGTTCTTTATATTATGCGTCAGATTCGATCCTTTTCACGTTGACGAGCTTCTTTTGCATCATCTTCAGCTTTCCTTTTCCTGAGTTCAGTAAAGGTGACCCTTCGTTCATTCAAGGGGATGTTAGGCTTTGATCCTTCATAACGAATTGCCTTGGCTCTCGATTTAGCTACAAAATCTTTGGGAGCTTCGTCAGAAGAACTACTGCTGGAAGTCGGCATTTTCTGAAACCAGGAACACGAAATTATCAACATGCAGATAAATTCATCGAAAAAAATGGTAATTCTTGAATCCTACCTTTTTAAATTTCACTAACAATAGTGATTGTTCCGCAAGAGTTAGCACACAAAATTAGTTCGTTCCTTGAAACCTGCAATAAAGAACAAGACTTCATTAGTTCATGAAAAATGATCTTCTCATAAAATCATAGACATAATTTTCATAATATGAACATTCACACAACTGACCTATGAAGTTTACAACAAGACATTATTTTATCATAAATAAAATTGTCTAGTTTCAAAGTTACTCAAAACCCGCATCTTGATTTTTGCAAACCAATTACTAATGCAATTTGTTCACGTAAATTTTTAAAAATTTATCTAATGAGAACAAACCCATGTGGATGAAATATGTCATCATATCCCATATAATATGTCACGGTTACATATATACATAAAAAAAATCGATTTTCCTTCGTATTGGCATTTTCTTTAAAACGAAGGTTTATGCTAGTTTTGTGAAAGCTCACACCTCTTGTGATAAAATATTAGTTCTCATGAAAGCTCATAAATAAGGTTTTATCATTGAACATAAGTTTACATACATAAAAAAAAATCTATTTTTCCTCGAATGAGCATTATTTTCTAAAACGAGGTTTATTTCGGTTTCGTGAAAGCTCACATCTCTTAACATAAGATTTTGTTTCCCATGAAAGCTCATAAACAAAATTTTATTAATGGACAGAGGTCTATTTTAAAAAAAAAATCTCTCCACAAAACTCACATTAACATATACACATGTATAAAATTTTAACATGATGAAAGCATGAGCAACTCATGAAATCATCAAGTTATGAAAAAAAAAAATTGACGCACCTGACGGTGATCGGACGCTGGAGGTTTCCGGCAAAGAATTTTTTTGCTCCTGCTGATCTTGGACGTGAAGAAGATGAAGGAGGTGGTGGACGTGAGGAAATAAAAAAAATGAAGGAATTAATTCCTTTTATACCTAATTTTATTTACAAAACCTAATTCCTTAAGGATTTCCTTTTTGGGCCCGGCCTGTGAATCCTAAACCGACCAAGGTTCCACCATCGAATCAGCGGTTCTACACCAATTTATGTTCACTGGATGATGCTCTATTATGCCACTGGGGTTTTTGCTCAAACCATGGTTTGCTCATTCGGTCGAAATTCGGTAATATCTTATCTTATAACTAAGTTCAATTACTTATTTTTATTTGTACCTAGAAAATCACCATTCAATGCTGAGTGAGGAACATGATTGTTCCTCACTATGCATGGGACTTAATGTAGATGGTGTATTTTCGACAAAGGGTAGAATTGTTAAACTATGCTCCAGATTCGGCAACCGGATGAGTATTGAGGCTCATGTCTCTCATTAAAGCATGAAATCTCATGCCATAAATCTCTGACCGATAAGACTGTCTCTCAGAGTATGCGTATATGTGTAGTCTCCCAGATGAGACCACGTCACATCTCATGAATACTGAGCAATTTCAGTAATTACTCCGGATCCGGCAATCGGATGAGTATCGAGACTCATGTCTCTAAGCATGAAATCTCATGCCATAAACATCTGATGGAGAAAGTCTCTCAGAGTATCGAGACTCATGTCTCTAAGCATGAAAGATCATGCCATAAACCTCTGATGGAGAAGGTCTCTCAGAGAAGATGTAGATGTGTAGTCTCCCAGATAAGACCACGGCACATCTCATACTGTATAGAATCGAAAGATTGGACGGCTTTTAGACAGCACGCCTGCTAGTATAGAGAGATAATGTCTTCGGGATACAACTAGGTTTTCCCTGACTATACAAAAGGAATATGACACTCCAACAAGTTCATACTGCTCAACTCTCAGATGATTAATGCTCCTAGACAGGAAGCCCTTCTAGTATAGAGCCCTCAATTAATTATCTTAAATCGTCTAAATATCCAGCAATATTCTACGAAACCATCGTCTAAATATCCAACAATATTCTACGATTCTCTATTATATTTCGTCACTTCAATTCGTGGTTCTTCCCAGCAGAATTCCACGAGTTAGTAATAAATATTCAACGAAAGCAGGCATCTGAGCATCGAATAAGCCCTGACAAAAATGGTGCAAGTGTAATTAGCAAATAATGCACAGACCAGCATCTTGAATGCACGAGCATTTCAAAAAATATGAATGAACGAGGAACCTATGCAAAATAGGAAGGAAAAATAATAGTAATAAATATTAGCAAAAGCGCCAGGGGACTGGGCTCACCAGCCGGCCAGTCATGTCATGACCAGTCTCGCGCATAATTTTGTGTTTTATCATATTTTACTATTTTCCCTGATCTCACGAAAATTCTCTCGTTCGAGCAAATCTCATATTTTTCAAAGAAATCATCTAAATCACATGATTTTATCAAAAAATAATAAAATTAGGGAAAGGTGTCATGGGACCGCCGGCCGGTTACGCCTTGGCCATGGACGGTCACACACCTCAGGTCCCCATTATTTTATTATTCCTCTCAAATTATGAAAATTCATTGATTTTATGAATTTTCTCTAAAATCATGAAAATTACATAGTTTCATGTATTTTTATCTAAGACACATGATTTTATCAACAAATAATAAAATCAGGGAAATGCGTCATGGGACCGCTGGTCATGCTTTTATTATTCCTCTTAAATTATGAAAATTCCTTGATTTCATGAATTTTCCCTAAAAATTACCTAATTTCATGTATTTTCTCTAAAATCCTAGAAAATATTAAAAATTAGGAAAAACTTGTGGGACCGGGCTCTAACCGGCCGGTCATGCCCTAGCCGGTCTCACACGCCTATTGTTTTATTATTATTTGGTGTTTTGTTTCATGATTTCATGAAAACTCCCTGATTTCAACAAAATACCTTGATTTTAGCAAATCTCTTTGATTTTATGAAAATTCTCTAAAATCATGAAAATTATATAAAATTGGGAAGAATGTCTTGGGACCCGTGCCCATGGCTGGCCGACCAGGTCATGGCCTTTTCTCGTCCCACACTCCCATTCCTTATTTTATTTTATCTCCCATCTTATGTAAGTTCCCTAATTTCATCAAAACTCTCTAGTTTCATGGAATTTCCCTCAAATCAGAGAAAGTACATAAAATTACATAAAACTGGGAAATATGTGGGACTGTGCTTGTCACCGGCCGGCCATGCCCTAGTTGTGGCCGGTCCCACACCTTGCAATTCCTTGTTTTATTTACTAGTTTTTCACCCGCGCTATGCGCGGTTCTGTTTTTTTGCTTATAAAATATTATTTAAATGTTTGAAAAATTAATTTCATTATAACAAATAATATTATGGTAAACAAATAAATTAAGAAAATTGTGACCCTAAAATAAATTCTTCGTAATTCTACAGCAAGAGGAGCAAAATTCATATTTGAGTCCGGAGCATGTTGAGGGATTAGCATTATGGGAAGATGTGAAGTGGATTGAGCAGCTGAAGTTGGAGGCCATTAACTTTGAGATAGATTCCATGATCCTAGTCGAAGCTATAAGTAAAGGACACTTCAATATTAACTGGCATTTTCATAGTTTTATTAGAGATATCATCTTATGATATTCTTGATATTATAGATATAAACTGATTCTGGCCCCACCATTTAAAAAACTGGAAATGCTATTATGTTCCTAAGGAGCAAAATAAAGTGGAAGACATCCTTTTTAGAGTAGCTCATACTAATAAGCCAACAAATGGTCTGAGTAATCCACCTTGTTGTATCTCAGATCAATTCCGTCTTAAAATGAAGCAGTGATATTTTGATTAATAAATTTTTCTTCGTATAAAAAGAAAAAAAAAAACAACTAATAAAACATTCAATTAACTGAAAGATACCGGGCTTAAATTTCGTCATGATATTTTTTCGTGATGTTTTTTCAGATATGTGCTATAAATTTGGTGTTTATGCTAGAAAAGAAGAAATAAGTATCCTTAGGATTCTTATCTGACAATGGTTGTTCCTGCTGATATTTTGGCATATAATTGGTGGAATGGGCATGATACTGGTTTCGATGTTACCATATTGTTACTCCCTTCACTACGGGTTTCTCCCATATTGTTACTCCCTGTCAAGCCATTTCTAATGCTTCTATTCGTAAGCGTAACAAATATCTTGGCAAATGCACTTCCCACGGATATGGTTTTAGTGTTTTGGTTTTCACTACCTTAGGGGACTCGGTGATGGTTTGATTACCTACCCTAAAGAGATTGAGAAACCGTCTTGTTAGCCATGATGTTGCTAGAATATATAACTTCATGTTTCATAGATGAAGCGTAGATATTCAAAAAGGGGTTGGTGCCCAGCTTGTTTCTAGGTTACCAACTATTTGATTGTACAACGATTGATTTTTTTTTTATTCAATTTAACTGCCCTCTGTGTCGTTCCTTTATATAAACTGAAAATAAATAAATAAAAACAATAATATAAACATTAAAAAATGTCATGGTCTTATAATTCAACACCATAGAACTTTTATTATAGCTTCATAATATTTGTAATTGGATAAACAATTATGTCTGTCTGAACTGACCCTTCTTTAGGCAATTACAAATATTTTTTAAATTTCTTGAGTTCAATCTTCGTGACATAGAAGTCAAGCAAAGGAGCCCCAAATCCGGGCTACATGGAATGAAGGGAGGGTTCTGGAACACCATATAAGAATGTTAATTTATAAAAAAAAGGGACACGGAAGATAACATGTACGTATGCACGGAAAACTCCAATTATTCACCTTCGGAACAGAAAAAAAAGGATCTCTTAAAAAAGTAATATACCAGGATAGAATCCGTGTACCAAAAGAAAGCTTCATTATAGCTCGACATATATTAGGCTTCTCTTAATAACTGACCCTTCTTTAGGCAATTACACATATTTTTTAAATTTCTTGAGTTCAATCTTCGTGACATAGAAGTCAAGCAAAGGAGACCCAAATCCCGGCTACATGGAATGAAGGGAGGGTTCTGGAACACCATAAAAGAATGTTAATTTATAAAAAAAAAAAAAAGGGACACGGAAGAGAACATGTATGTCTGCACGGAAAACTCCACTTATTCACCTTCGGAACAGAAAAAAAGGATCTCTTAACAAAGTAATATACCAGGATAGAATCCGTGTACCAAAAGAAAGCTTCATTATAGCCCGACATATATTAGGCTTCTGTTAAATATAGCACACATATTCATTAACCATAGCCCATCCAAATAAGTGCTTATGCTAATTAAACAAACCTTTAGAATCATTCTACATATCCCACAAAAGTATATATAATTATTATATATAGCCCAAAATAATAAGATAATCATTAAATCCCTAAATCAACAACAACAACAAAAAAGCTAAATTATGTAATTAAATTTATGGAAGACATTTGTCATAGTTAATGTTTTTGAATATGGTTATTTAACATTTGGTACCCAGCAAATGTCCAACACCTACCTTTGGTACCCAATATTTGAAATATTAATGGTTGGTACCTTGACTAACAATTGACCGTCAAAATCTACAATATTTGAAATACCCTCGATCAATCATGATTGAGAAGAAAAATACATCATCTTAAAGATTTTGTTTTATAGATTATGTTTATGTTTATAGAGTTTTAGGAGAATGGTTGTACGAAAAGAACAAAACCTTAGTATTGATGTTGTTGTGGAATTATTTTAAGAGAACAATATTATAATATAACATCTAGATCAATTTTAATATAATCATGATTAAGAAAAAAATATTTTAGAGAAAAATAGAGTTAAAGTTTAGTTTGTTTTGTTCTGGAGGAAAATAAGAATTAGGGTTTATAACAATTTTTTAAATTTGTGAGAATGCTAAAAAAAACAATGATAACTAATTTTAAGTATGATCAAGAAAAAGAGTTTATTTTGATTTTGAGTAAGAGGCAGATTTAATATTAATTGTTAATGAAATATTAATGCTAAAATTAACACTCGTTTGGTTTTTTATTTTAACTTTTGACTTTTCATTTTAACTTAAATTTTTTGGATTATGGTTAATAAATGTGTGTGCTATATTTAAAAGAAGCCTATATTAAAACCAAAACCCTATAAGACATTATCCCATGGAACGGAGATATGTTTGAAGTAACGAAACAACTATCTGGGACTTGCAGAACTGTTATAGATGCAGGAGTGTCCCATAATAGCTATATGCTTATATGAACGAAGTAAACTTTTTTTAGCCGAAAACTAAAAAGAATCCACAACATCATGAAAAAAAATGAAGCAGATAAGAGAATTTGTTATGAAGCTTCATACCTGTCTTAATTTTTTGAAACTAATGGTGGAGGATTGTCCGGTTGTGTGATAATGTGTGATAATATCCGCTGGACTGCAAAAGCTCATGCCAAACTAATTATTCAAAAGTAACATCATTAGGGAAATCCTTTAAAAAGAGTCATAATTTGGAAATAACAAACACATTCAGAGGATAGAAAGGTGTGTCAAGATCCCCGGATGCCATATTTTCCCAAAATCTGGAGAAACATATTAAAAGAATGTGCAGCCAAAAATCAGGGTTAACTACTTGGTAAAAAAAATGAAAAGTTTTGCAATTGGTTTGTTAAGATAACTAAACATCATCATGAACTCTTACGGAACGCTGAGAAAAATGTGAATAAGACATATAGAATACACAATGCATAACTGAGATAAGAAATAAAAGATCAAGACAAGGAGCTTACTTCATTAACATCTACAATGCCACTGCAATAAATGCGACATTATTGGTAAGTCTTACAACAACAAATAGGGCTAAGTGACAAAATGCCCCAATTTGGAGTACCAGGTTATGAAAATGCCCCAGACGTTAGGCAAAAGATCAAAATGCCCCATTCCGTTAGTTTTCCCTATTTTGGTCAAAATGGGGCATTTTCACTACCTTTGACTAGTCAACTGTTTTGTGATTTTTCATTTTTGCCCTTCATTACACCACCGCCACCACCACCACCATCGTCGCCACCTCCACCACCACTAACACCGCCTCCACCGCAACCACCACCACCTACACCGCCACCACCAACAATGTCGCCACCACCACCACAACCCTAGGTCTTGAATCCTAAAGTTTAAACACTGAACACACCACCACCACCACCACCACCATCACCGCCACCACCACCACCACAACCACTACCACTGAACCCTAAACCCTGAACCCTGAACACTAAACCCTAAACCCTGAACCCTGAACTAGGCCTTGAACCCTGAACAACACCACCGCCACCACCACCACCACCACCATCACCGCCACCACCACCACCACAACCACTACCACTGAACCCTAAACCATGAACCCTGAACCCTAAACCCTGAACACTAAACCCTAAACCCTGAACCCTGAACTAGGCCTTGAACCCTGAACAACACCACCGCCACCACCACCACCGCTGAACCCTAAACCCTGAACCCTAAACCTTGAACCCTAAACCCTGAACCCTGAACTAGGCCTTGAACCCTGAATTTTAAACATGCGACAAAAGGATATAAATGCCATTTTTTCCCACGTGCGGGCCACATGCTTATGCATTTGACCACTTAACTCTCTCAAATGGAATACATAACAGAATGGAGCATTTTGATTTCATTTTGGGGCATTTTGATCTTTTGCCTAACGTCCGGGGCATTTTCACAACCTGGTACTCCAAATTGGGGCATTTTGTCATTTAGCCCCAACAAATAAAAGTCGGATCAAGACAGTGAACTTTTCTCACTAACATTAATCATCAATGGGACACACAATCCATAAGCCATACACTTAAAAAGACAAAGAAATAGTTGGTTTAAGATGGCGAACTTTGCTATGAAATGAACTTTAGCTATGAATGAAACGAAAGATATTAGATATATATGAGATGAAATGGGCCTGTCATGGATGCTAAACGAAGAATTTGGGTCACAGCCAGTAATGAAAACTCTCTGATGATTAGGATTGGAAAACCGACATGCACTTAGCATACCTGCCCCGCCCAAGCATTGCCCCATAAATCAACCACCAAAACCCAATTAAAGATAAGCTAAACTTGTTGGTTCTCAAGTTCACCCAAACAGACCCATTAATGTCCTAATAAAATTGCAATTATAACTAACAAAAATGTTTTTTTGCTATCGTTTATCATAACAAAACCAGTTTTCAACACGTATACGAAACCCCAAATTGTCACGCATAGTTAATCAAAAGATTATACTTCTCACTTCTCTCTCCTAAAAAAAAAACTCTAGAGCTTCTTCATCTTCTTGCTCAGATTTAGTCCTTTTGGGCTAGATCTGAGCAAGGATTTTCTATTTTCTATTTTTTATGAATAAAAGTAGAATAATTTATAGTTTTAGGTTTTGTTTTTGTTATTTTTGGTGTCTATGGACACATTTCTTCGCTATTTGGGCGATATTCTCTTCGTCTTTGGGACGATTTTCTCTTCGCTCTAATAGCGATTCTCTCAAATCTCCATGGTGTTTCTTGGCTTGCTATTCTCGATTCATCAAGAACATCAATGATTCTGCTCGGATTCGCTTTGGATTCATCTTCAACAAGAGGGATTTAGGGCATCCGGATTCGTTTGGATCTACAAGATTTTAGGCAAATTACTCCATTTTATTTGGAGCATCTCTTATTGAAGAAGAAGATAATTATTTCAAATGGTCGGAATTGATTCCGGTTCACACCATCTTTCGTCAATACTACTGGTACAAAAATTGGATATCCTTGCGGTGCATGGCTCTTTCTCTTCGCGATGTATTTGCAATTGGTGTCATCATTTGTATTTGGGTTTTGATTATCTTGTATTTTGGTGTTTTTGATAATCTTGTAAGCAATCATGTAATCACTATTTTGGTTTGAATGAATTGAAATGTGATTTTCAAAAAAAAAAAAAAAAAAAAACGCGTATACGAACACGAAGTGATTGATAAATTAGAATAAAATGATACAAACCGGGTACCAATCCACAGTCTCAAGTCTGATTTAACTCATGAATCAAAATCCCTCCGATCATAGATGACTTCCTCATAAGCCAGTAGTTCTTTTCCAAATAAAAAAAAAGAAAAAAGTTCGAAAGCCTCTTTTGTAGATAAATGTGCTGACAACCAAAAACGATATATGCAAAAAAGACGTGTGCATGTTTGTTTCTTCATCGCCCCCCACTGATGTAGTGGTCATCTAATATTGGTGTTATGCAAATGAAATTGATTACATCAATAATAAAACAGTTTTAAGGCAATAGATTTGTTAAAAACAATGACATTGTTTAAGTATATGACTAATGACTCTATGAGGTCGTTACGTTACCTTTTTTTTTTGATGGAGGTCGTTACGTTACCTTGTGTAAGTGAATTTTTTACTTCCCTTCATTCATAACTTGTCCATGAAAACATCGATCTCAGCGACACCATTTTGGTAGCCATTTTTTTTCCCATCCACATGGTTGCTCAAAAGTGTTTGGGCGCAATACCTAGTCTTGAGCCGTCAAAGAGATTTGGTCTAGAGTTTTTGAGGCTATGCTGTGACCATTTGGCTTGACCCTGCATAGAAAGCTTACCCATGATATGTTCTAATTCATTCAGCTTAGCCGTTTACTCTTAATCAAGATCACAATCACATTTAAGATAAGACCTTTACAGCTGAAGGAGAACTTAAGGCAGGAGAATAGATCATGGATGTGTTTTTTCTCACAAAAAGGGCATTTGAAAAAGGAAAGAACTCAGCCGCAAGCAATCATACTGGAAGTTAAGTCGAAGGTCTTTGCGTGGTTGAAAGCCCATCATGGTCTCTCTAAGTCATCAAAATCGATGCCATTGTAGATTCATACACCAACCAGCAACAAAAAGTGAAAAATAGGAAGGTTAAAATCAAAGAAAATCCCAACAAAAAAAAATCAGCAAGAAACTATCTATATCACTTCTCTCTTTCTTTCAACTCGGCGATTCGATTGGTTTCTCTTGTGGTAAAACGGAAGAAAAAAGAAACTGCAAATAAAAAAGAAAATAGTTGGGTCGTCTATTTATTTTGAGATGACAGAAACATATACCAACATTTTAAAGAGACCGAGATTTACCATTTCTTCCATGCGAAATTACTAAAATCCAAATGAAATAACATTTGCAGTGTCAATGGTTTCGGGATACCTACAAAACAAAAACAAATCGCGGATCAGACAACAAAATATTAAATTAAAAAAAAAAAAATGAAGCCTCCCATCACAAGAGAGAAGTGGCGTCCAAGATGGGGTTTGGCTTATGCTCTTATATAAAGAGCTACTTTAACCATAAATAAAAAGATTTTATTTTGAAAATAAATGTTAATCAATATCTAAAAATATGAGTGATTTTTATATTTTTGGCTAGTTGTACTAACCTATTGGATTATTTTCGGCAAACTCCAAGTATGAAAATCCAAGGTTTACCTATATTGTTATTTTTTTCCTTAAATATTTATATTAATAAAAACATATTTTGAAAGCATTTATAAAAATAATATTTTTAGAAAAAATCTTATACACGTCTAAAAATGGAAACTGTTTTTTTTTTTTGAAACTCAATTAAACTCTAATTAAAGGATTTTTATAGATTACATAGTAGGCAAGCGAGCAACAAGCTGCGCCGCAAGCCCTTTTTGAATTGCGAAACCTATCCTCTTAAATACAAACTCTCTTGAACCAGGAGTCATGACATTACTGTGCATGACTTTCTGGACTCTCTTGAGAAGTCCCACCGCCTCAGGAGCCAAAAAACCAAAGGTATCGAAAGCAAAAGGAACAAAAGCATGTCCATTATCAATGCAAGCTTTTTCGTGCTTCGCTATCTTACCTGAAGCAGCTCGCAATGCTACTTGCCCAACCGTAAAGGTGCCATGCCCAATGCCAACTAGCGGAGAAACTCCAGTGAGGTCAACACATGCATGTTTGTCATTAGCCCATCCAAAAATAAGAACGTCTGCTGGCCTGAGCGTTGATCTCCCTTCAAGTGGGTTTGTCAAAAAGTTGACATGCGCTTCCTTCTTTGCTGAAATGCCAGCTCTCCACAATACGTCATACAAGATATCTCTCACATGATCATGTCTGTATTTAAAACCAGGATCTACCTTGCAATGTAATGCATGTTCCCCATACGTGTCCAGACATCCAGTGATGCAGGCAGGACATTGTGAATCCGAAGGGTACAAAGGGATCATCAGCCTGTATTTGAGAATGGACCGGTACTCCACAGGAGACATCTTCTGACCAAGGCCCTCAATAGGTATAGCAAGAAGAAAATCCTGGGAATGCGTTGCTTGTAGACAACCAAGGACCGCTTTCTGTCTGTCCGATAACTCGTAAACTCTATATATGTCCTTAACTACCTTACCAAAAAGGGCACTCGCCAGGTTACTTTGTGCTTTAGGGGGGGGCGGTATCCTTACTGGTAAAGCTGCTAAAGTCATAATCAGGAAGAGTTACTTGTAGTATCTGCAGAGCCTTATGAAAATTGTCATCCATGCCTTCCACTCCACTGCTCCTTAATATATGATCTTGCAAGCCCCAAGATTGTACACGTGATGCCAGAAAAGCATACTGTGATGCCTCCCTAGCAGTGTATAAGCCCAGACCTCCATATCTGATAGGCAGGGTAGATAACCTCCACTGAAGCTCACCAAAAAACGGACCTCCGCAAACCACAATACCCTCTACTACCTCTCTTAAGGCTCTATCAAAGATATCAACTGCATCTGTGATGAATTCGGGGCAACAAATACGAAGCCCAAAAAGTAGCTTGGAGATACCCATACAAGCGCGTAAGAGAAGCAATTCACTCTGAGGATCCCGAAGATTGGATAAAACTTTCATTAACTCTACTGCCTTCTCTGCTCTTCTAATAGAAAGTTTTTTCACAAACTCAGCATCAAGACTGACCGCACCACCCAAAAGTTTGACCCCATTGTCTGGCCTCGAGATTCCAAAAGGAAACATCACATCTCTTCGTTCATCACAAGAGGGCCAGAAAATTTCCGTCTTCCGAATATTCAATATAAGCCCCAACTCAGGCCCTTCAGTCTGAACAACTGCAAGTGCCTTTGCCACCTCAGCAGTGTCACCAATTATGGTACCATCATAATTTTATGAAATTAAAAGAATAATATTGTACCCGTTTTTTTTTTCTATTACACTTTTTATCGATCGACTTTTTTTGTCTCTATGTTCTTAGTTTGTCTCCCTGTTCTTAGCTGCTTAAACGATGTTCCAATATTTCCATTATATTTTACTAACGATTTTGTACTTCTAATATTGGACAGGATTTGTAATCGATTTTTTGGGAAAGAGGAAGCTTTTGATACACGGGTAAGCATTCAAAGTCTTTCCAATTTCATTAGATTTGTAATTTAAATTGTAATTAGGGTTAATTTAATCATAAGTAACTTGGAATTGTAATTAGGATTATTTTAATTATCGAAAAGTGTGATTGGACAATGGACTTTTATTTTTCTTCATTATTTTGTGCGATTGATTTAATTTTGTGATGAAATCATGATCAACAACATTTATCTTGATGTGATTTTATTTTCTATTTATTTATACGTGAATATTAATGTTAAATTTATTTAATTAAGATAAAATATATTATGACAAATTTATAAGATATTATTAGATTTTGCTATTTTAGGTAGTATTTTTTCTTTAATATGATTGGTCAAAAAAGATATTGTGGGGTCAAAAAATTCTCCTTAAATTTCATTGGCCGAAATTTTTAATGGTGGGGCCAGAATCAACCAGAAGCTCCGATTAACCACGTTGCTCGAAAAAACTCTATTTTTATATAGAGAATTTTCCCTCATCTCATGTATTTTTCCCAGTTTCAGCAAAACCATGGATTTTGCATATTTTCTCTAAATGTTTCTCAAACGTGCACCAGAAAATATCAAAATTCTCAGGACTGAAGAGTGGAAGTCATGGTGACACGGGCACATCCCCTTGACCGACCAAGGGTGACCCTGAGGCTTGCAAATAGCTAGTACCGCATGTTTTAATGATTTTAACCTAATTTGCTCAATTGCTCATATTAAGTTCAAACTCTTTCCAAACAATTGGAAGTTTGCTCAAACGACCATCCACTGGTCCCACGCCCACCAAGAGCCGGTCTTATGACCTCTTGGTCGGTCCTTCATATTTCCATTGTCGCTCACACGAGCTTTATTTCAGTGATTAAACCAGCATTTAATCATTATTTCACCAACTGGTCTCAGGAGACTTTGGTATTTTTTGCTCATTCGAGCATTTGGGCGATATATGGTGAACTCGTCATCCCATGTAGCCGGTCCCTGTGTCACTCTGTATTGATTTGCAATAAATCATCATTTCGGTAAAATTAGGGTTTCGAATCCAGAGCTCTGCAGAAACGTGATTCTTAGCAGATTCAAACACTCTGATAATTTTATGTTGATTCCATGATTAACATTTTTATTTATTTTGCTCGACCCAGCAGTCAGTAAATCAAATTAATATTTTATTCGGTCATGCTACCAATAAATTCATCAAACGAGCAATATTTGCTGAAACTGGCAATATTTGCTCGAACCGGAAATATTCACTCAAATTAGCAATATTTGCTCAGACTGGCAATATTTTCTCAGATCAAAGAATATTGATTCAACTATCAACATTCAACAATTCAGCAACACAGTTTGCACATCTCAAGTTATAATAATACCTCACCTCAGCAGACACGTTAAATTTATGAGTTTCAGAATATTTGCTAATCATGTTCAACTCAGCACTACATGGACTCATCGTCCCATAAAGTCAGCAACTGACTCCACAATCACGAGATTTCAATCGTGTCACATGGGGGATTTTAACTAGGGTTTTGGTCTGGCGGTCTACGACACATGTGTTTACCTACGAAGATAATGTGAGCAAGTCGTGCAATCAGTTGGAAGATTCAGCAAGGTAGTGGGTGGAAAATTAACCAAGTCTCCGCACGATGAGTAATTAGTTTAACACGATTTTCCACTTCCCCACTCTCTGATTCCAGCAAACTGTCACACTTCATGAGATCATGGTGTTTTCAACTCCGGCATTATAAAATGTCTATGAATCCTGATTGAAAGGACAAGAGTTTTCGAACATTCGAGCAACAGTCGCCTAAACGAGTAATTTCTCATCAAAGTTCAAAAGGCAATCTTTCGTCTACACGAACTCACAGAAATCACTCTCAATCAGGCAAAACTCAATCATTCAGAGCATTTTCACGTTGAATTCACAACACACCTACAATCTCAGATCACCATTGATCACATGCATTTCTCAGCTTCCCTCCTACAGATCAACCCATCCTCTCTTGTGACCGAATTGACTCTGGAATGGACATTGTTCTTGGTTTAGGCCAGAGTCCTACAAATTGATCTCTCGAACTTAAAGCACTCCCTTATTGCAGTGCATATGTGTGAGGTTCAACATTTTGCTTGGTTCAAGGAGTCTCCGCACGGTCGACTCTTCAATTCCGTAAAAACTAGCAAATCGTTTTCCCCATCTACAACATGTTACAATTATATTAGAGCATCTCAAATAGCAGGTCAAAAATTCTTATACAGAGGTCATTCTTAACCCTCCACATGTTAAGGTTTTCATAAATAAGACTCTCTTTATCTTAGTCGAGGTTTCATCGTATGATTTTAAATTTAGATAAGTATAAAATATTTGTTTTTCTAGTATGGTTTTGTGTTAAATATAATTGGCGACATGGAAACATTTAGTGGCATAACTGAAAGTATAGTCATGATTTTTCTTTGGTGTCCATGTCACAACTCCTATGTTATAAGATCTTACTATTAGAGACTTAAATTCTTTGATTGTGAGTATAAAATCCTATGTGAGGCAAAAAAAAAAAAAAAAAAACTATTGTAGATACTCTTGTAAGGTGTCGTGGCCATGGCCATGTGTTGCTGGTGTTGGCACTCAATTAGTACCTTAGCCATGACCTGCCTAGAGTTTCTCGTTGCATGAGATCTAGTGTCAGCATCATGCTTGGCCATTGAACATGTTTGAGAATTCAGTTGTGGAAGTTTTGCGACTCGAAGTAATGTTCAATACAACTTTGTACTAAATACTATGCATCTAATAGTACTTTCATCCAAGAATGACATAGAAACCCATGCTGAGTAATTGGATATGCATTCTCGATACTCTTGCGGAATATAATGTGGAAGTACAAATCTATAATTTTGAATCCGGGTCAGAAATTGATGTTTATATATTCATTTCATGCAGCTGGGCAGAGACAACCCTTGTTAGAAAACCACCATCAACAACTTTGAGAATAAGATGCAATTTAACAGATGGTGAAGATTAGAACCATGTCAAGCTGATATTTGGGAAGACGAGGGAAGTATTACTAACCGTCCATCTATATACATCTATCACGGAGAACTTAAGTAAAAAAATCAAATGAGGAACTTTAAGTCAAGGTATCTATTCCGAATAAATAAAATCGTTAAAGTAATCAACAAAAAACTATTTTACCTCTTCTATCTATGTAGTTCGTCTTTATTCTAAGTGGAAAAGTGTTGAGTTTCCTTTGAGATACAATCAAATTAGTATTTTTTAAGACTAAAAAGAGGGAGGGTACAAAGTATGCCACCAATTTTTTTGTTTCAGAATTTAATGAACTTATTCCTTGCATGAACCTCAAGCAACGTTATACGCAAATAATGAATATCCACCCCAAGAATGATTAACGTACAACTTGCTTGTACTTTTAATAAAATCATTTTTATGTGGAAACTAAAATAAAAGCAAAAAATATACCAAATTTTTGGTTAACGAGGTACATTTCAAAGCGTTCAGTTTGAAAACGCACTGTATTAAGCCACTACAAATACTAGCCTATTATACGAATTCGGTCTGGAATGCAGTTGGGCATAATAAACCCTCCAAGAAATTCGTATGTAGTTGTTCCCCTACATCTCTTGATCCTCGCAGAAACCTGTGCACTTGATTCCCTACTTGATGTCCTTTACAACAGTCACCTGAAGACTAACGCTACCTTTCCTCAAACATGACGCCCGATGATGACCATTCTGGTTCTAAATCAGGTTGAAAGAAAACGGTTCCCTAATTTAGACAAATATAAATCTAAAAAACTATGATGTATACTTCAAATGTCATAGAGATACCTAATCAACTATCTTTACGAAAATATCAGACAAACACTTAATCCAAGATAAATTCTTGTGGAAAATTTCGTAACAGAATTTTAACTGATAATTATTATACTCAACCGTGTTTGAAGTTTTATATCATATCTGTTTTTGATATGTTATTCTTATATGGCATTCTAGCATAAGAGATGGACCTTAGAATATACAAAAATTACAAACATATATATAGTATACCAAATACATATTGTTAGAGCATAGCTCGGTTGAACCCACCAAGCGTTATTATGTCAAGTTTGGTTGTCATATTTTAGTGAACCAAATCTCATTTAAGAGTCGCTTAATTTAATTGTACTAGAGTCAACTTCGTATAAGTTAGCTTGAAAGTATTAGGATGAGATATTACAAGTATTGTGAAGACTCGAAGAAGTGAAGAAGTATTAGGATGAGATATTACAAGGTACTAAAAGTAAGTTTTTTCATGTAGCATGTTTTTGTAGCTTGGCAAGTCAGGCTCGGGAAGCTTGCTAGCTTGGTGACCTTCGACGGTCGAGATTTTGCATCTTGAGAGGAGGGGCAACCGTAGAAACCCCAATTAGCGCTCCTTACTAGAATCGTTGTAGAATTCTAGTACGGACTCGGATTTTGATGATACGCCCCTCCATTCCATACGGAAAAGAATTTCCTATCTCCCAACGCGGGAATATTTAGAAAAGAATTCTAGTGGATGACTAAAAGTGCATATTCTCCAATATAGCATGTTAGGCATGCACCATTGTATGATAAAGTAACTAGATCTTGTTCGACATGACGTGTGGACATCATTATCTTCTTGAGGCTTCTCCCTTGAGGTATCGACTCCAGTGGAAGATTGCCGCTATAAAGCGTTGATATTGTACTGGCATTCTTTAACCAAATGGCAGTATATCATACTAAAAATTTCTTAGAGAAGTTTGAAAAACTATCTTACTTGCGTCATGCTTGTACATCCTTATCTGGTTGTAGCCGCTGTAACCATCCATGAATGAGAACATTCCGTGTCCGCTGGTGGTGACGTTTACTAACATGTCGATGTTAGGAAGAGGAAAGTCGTCCTCGAGGCGGTTCAAGTCTCTGGAATTCATGCCACACCTGATCTCGCGCCTGAATTGCCTCGGAGGTTGTTTGACATCTTGCAGCTGTTGTGGAACATCTAGCACTTCTTCTTGTGGCCCTTCGTTGTTGCAGCATTCCAGTGGGAAGGGAAAATGTACATCAGTCTCCCTTTTGGTGTGAATGTGGGTCGCTGCTTCACCAGATGAAGAAGAGTGCCTTGTTAGCAAAGATTTATTGTGAGGAATATCCCTCAAGGATGCAATTCGGTCCTCCTCCTGGATTGACATCCTCACAAGGAATGGTATGTAATGAACTTTGTATGGTTCTTCCCGCAGAGCTTCTCTTGGTTCAAATAACTCCACTCCATACATCGGTGCGTAATGAGACAGTGATGCAGGAATATAAACAGCTTCTTTATCCAGAGATGGTCTTCAGAGCACTGTGTGATATGTTGAAGGGACGACCCCATATGTGCTGGTCTGGTTTCCTTCAAAGTATGTCATTGTGGTAGACTATCGTATTATCTTGTATGGGCGGACCTTGGCTGTCCTGAGAGTCTTGAGGGTAATCACATTCGAAGACTCTCCTGTGTCGATGAGGGCCCTCCTGAACTCTGAACCCTTGATGCGTGCAGTAACGTGTAGGGTCCTATTGTGACATTATTCCGTCATCACGTCGTCTTTTGTAAATGTAATATTATTCACAGATGTCTCTGATGTGATGGAGGCCTCTGGTCGTGAAGGAGTCAGGTGCACCTCTAGGGCTATCTGGTTCATTGTAACAAACGTCTCCTCCTGATGATTCTTTGAGAGGTGTAAAAGTTCGCATAAATTTTTTACTAGAGAAACTGCTCCCTGATCCACCGGCCTCTGGCTCATGATGTGAATATTGACATTAATAGTATCATTGTGACGATCAGTCCCCAGTGTAGTAATCTCCGTGGCAGGACCGTTCACGTCTGACGTCGCTTCCTTGATTAGATCTATGCAGGTCAGCGCCGCTGCAATGCCTTTCCAGGGTATGTTGAATGCGTTCCTTGTTGGCTTCATGGGATGTTGTTCTGCCGCCGTTGTAGCTTTTCTATTTCCGCCTTCGCTTACTACACTGACAGAAGGGCCAATATTATACTACTTGTTGATGAGGCACCTGTTTCCTCGATTATCTCGTGAATCGTCGCTCTGAACGATCCTGGTTCTTTCCAATAATGCTGGGGAGGTAGTGGCTGAACATTTGGCAGCTTCATGGAGCTCTGAGAACGTCTGGAATCCCAAGTTTTCCAGCAGGGCGCGATATACGGGTACCATTCCGTTGATGCATAATTTCACTAGCTGTCGTTCTGTGACATTTGGTTCATGGCAGTCCAACGCTTGTGTTCTGAACCTCTTGACAAAATCATTTGAATGTTCTTTGTTCCGTTGGGAGATTATCCCCAGCCCTGAGAAAGTAACTTGCTCAGATACAAAGAAGTACTTCTTGTAAAACGCGCTGACCATCTCACTCCAATTGGATATGCTGTCGAGTGCGATGTTGTTGTACCACGTATAGGCTCTCCCCATAAGTGATTTGGATAATTCCTTCAGGCGGAGAACGTGATTGTATTCGTGTTCTCCTAAGGATTCTAAAAATCGAGAGACGTGTTCACGAGCATTACCGGTACCATCGTAAAGGGTGAATTGAAGGGAGGTGTATCCCCTGGGAAGAGGAATCCGCTGCACGACTTGTGGATATGGAGGCTGGTGTCGATGCGCGTCCATCGGATTTTCTTTGCCACGATTTTGGAGGAGTCTCTCCAGATCTTCACGTGTAATAAATTGGATGATCGGCTCCTTTCCCTGAGACGCTCGTACCTTTCTCTTGCGTGGTCAGCAGCATAAGACTCTTCGTTCAGGTAGGCTTGCGTAACTGAGGCATGTTCTCCAGGTGTGCTGAACGTATTTCTTGTTGGCCCTTGAGGCTGTATCGACTCTTGTGGTAATCGATCGGTTAATGTTTTATGGAAAGTGAGTACCTCCTTCTGAGTGGTTGCCATGTCTGCCTGAGCTTTAGCGAGGGTTTCTTGTCTCTCCATCAAGTCCACCATGGTGATAGGAGGTTTTCCTCCTCTGGGTCCTCCAGATCCTCGTCCTGAAGGGGGAGTAACAGTCGTTCTGGTGACGGACGGAAGTGTCATGCTTGAGGAGATGCCTGGATTTGCAGCCGCTCTGGCTCTTGTAATGGGAGGTGTCATGCCTGCTGGAATGTCTGCTCCTGCTCCACTGGTACTGATGATAGAAGACGCGATTCCACGAGACACATTGGTTGCACTAGCGGGTTGCACTGTAACACCAGTAATTGGGATATCAGCGCCACCAGAAGTGTTGTCGGTGCTAACTCCATCGTTGGTTGCTGCCCCAGACCTAAGTTCCACCATTCTTGAAATCAGAGAAATTGAATTGGTATTGAAGAAATCGACATCACAACCGAGAGATTAACCTCCCACTGTGGTCGCCAATTGTTTGTGGGAGAAAACTACTTCTGCCGGTTTAGGTAATTTTGGGTGTGTGTGGATGAGAAGTGAGTTTAAACCTTCAACAAATGTGCTGCACGATGAGCACTTTGATTCGAGAGATAATCTATACAATTCTGTCCTAAACCGAAGACACGGCCGTTCCAGATTTGTTTCGGTCACAGGTGAAGGATGTGAGGTTGATCTTAGGGAGGGAAGCGAAGAAGGTGTTGAGAGTATGAAGATGAAGACTATTTGATGACTTGTTAACAGAAGGTTGAGCAGGCGAGCAAATGTTGCAGGAAGGATCTCGGTGTTGAATATGATGGTATTAACACTTGGTTTTTCTGTTGTCTGGACTTGTGTTGTTGTTGAAAATAGGGCGGAGAACCTATTTATACAAGTCTTTTAGCCTAACCTTCATATCTCGTGGGAAGTGGAGAAAGTGGAGTGATGGAGTAGTGGAGTAGTGTGTTGGTGTCACACGACCAGGATTTCCCACTTCTCCCATCATCACTAACCGTCCATGACTTCCTGACACGTTCTTGTGATGGCGCGTTGTACGCTGCACGCTGTAAACCGCCAGACCAATACCTCAGTATGTATCCCCCAGTTTGTGACATGATTGATGTCTCGAGTGTTTTGGAAAACATGTAGCATGTTGTTGTAGCTTGGCAAGTCAGGCTCGGGAAGCTTGCTAGCTTGGTGACCTTCGACGGTCGAGATTTTGCATCTTGAGAGGAGGGGCAACCGTTGATCGTTGCACCAGAAACCCTAATTAGCGCTCCTTACTAGAATCGTTGTAGAATTCTAGTACGGACTCGGATTTTGATGATCCGCCCCTCCATTCCATACGGAAAAGAATTTCCTATCTCCCAACGAGGGAATATTTAGGTTTTAAGCTCGTTCGGGAGGAGAAAACAGCTCGAAAGCAAAACCAAGGAAGGAAATTGATACTTGTGAAGTATCGTGTTGTTTGTAGGCGCATATTGTATGCATGCGGTGCATTAAATATGTTTAACATATTTGAAGCCTACAACCTTGATGAAAAGATTGCAAGTTGAAGTGACTCAACTAGCTATGTTCAGGCGTTGTTCGGAGGTCGCATGAGCGGGACCCACCTTGGCCGGTTATGCCATGGGGAAGTGTGGAGGATGGTGATCACGGTGATACCTTGTTTGCCACCTAACTCCCTTCCTAGGCTATTCATCCAAGCATGCGAACTTAGACGGACGAGATTGATGGAGGAATAACCGTTGGATTAGGGTTTGGAAGGCTTGCGAGCTTCCTATTTCTCCCTAACGGTTTCATGCCTTGGGAGGAGTGCATGGAGTGGCCGATTGGCCTTGTAGGCAGGCGGGACACCATTCTACACGTTCATGCCTGCAGGACGTCCATCGGAGCGATCTGGGTCGCCTGTTCTAGCCTGCGATGATGGATGGTCGAGATTAGAAGTGGCCTCGCATCCGTTCTTTGTGACACCGTATCTCAACGTTGGTGATTCCCATAGAGAAGTCGTTTGCACCAGAAGGGAGGTGGGTCGGTGGCGAGCATGCGTATGTTTGGTTTGCGACCATAGGCACGATCTAAGCCATCCAAGCACGCCTGCAATGACGGATGGATGAGATTAGAAGGGGACCGTAGATGATATTTTGGACAAGGATTTCGAGACGATCGGCTGCAACCAACCATGGTCGATTGGTTCACCGTGGAAGTGGGCCCATGGTGAGCACGTAGGTGCTATCGGCCGGCGGCGGTTCCTCCTAATCTTTCCTGTATGCCCGACCAAAGTTTCTTGGTCACAACATGTAAGCAAAACCCTAATTTTAGGGTTTGTGAGCCGCAGCTTCATGCTAGCATATCTTAACGCCCATGGATCCTATGGTGAAGCCGTTTGAACCATCAGGAAGGTAGGCCGGCGATGATCATGTGCGCGCATGCTACTCGGTCCGCGCGTGATCTATGCCGTCCAACCATGCCTGTGAGGTTGGACAGTTGAGATCTATTTTTAAGTTTGTTTTCAGCAGGTGAGACTAACATGGGTAGTCTTGCATGCGTTCAACGGGGATAATATAACCCACCGTCAAGTAGCCTACGAGTGTTTGCATGTCGAACACAAGGTTTTAATTAAAGCATTAATAGTAATGTTGTATACCTACAGAAAACCGGGATGGTTGCTACATGCTCCGTTCTGCGTATATTAAATTCACAGGATGGTTGCACATGCTTTGGTGAATTAATAAAGTGAGAAGTATTCGTCACTTGAATGGTTTTATCCATCAATAGGCAGGTATTCCATACCTGCTTGGGGGTGATGAAATCGATCTGGGCCATCCAATCAGGCTGGTGGAGTTGGATGGTCGTGATCATATCCATACTGATACGGTCAGTCTGGATGCTCAATCGGGCTAGTATAGCACACCGAGAGGGGATCAATCGGGCTAGTATAACACACCGAGAGTTCAGCCTGTACGGGTATTTCGTACATGGTTTCATTATAATGCTTGGAGGTTCGTGTTGCTCCGCTAAGAGCAACACTCAGTCGTCATGCCGCACTGATAATGAGTACAAGAAATACAAGGCTGTTGCGCATTAATTAATAATGCTGGAAACTCACAGGGTATATGGGATTGTTTCTACATGCTCCAATCTGGATGAATTTCGTGTATTTTATTCACAGAATAGGATTGTTGCCACATGCTCCATTCTTGGTGAATTGATAAAGTGAAGGAGTATCCATCACTTGTTAATGACTTTATATTTTACAAAATGTTAGCGCACAATTTTTTGGATTTTACAATTTTAGCCTTTAAATGAAAATCCACCATCAACAAACCCAACTCTAAATATGCTCTGGTATGTGATTCTCTTAAAGAACCCACTTGTATTTCCGAAGCTCATAAAAATCCAGATTGGCGTGTTTCCTCTGATGATGAGATTAATGCATTAATTCGTAATGGTACTTGGACATTAGTACCATATGATCCTTCTATGAATGTTATTGGACGTAAATGGGTATTTCGTATCAAATGCAAGCCTAATATTGAACGTTTTAAGTCTCGCTTGGTTGCTAAAGGTTATAATCAACAAGAAGGAATAGATTTTTTTCTGAAACGTTTAGTCCAGTTGTTAAACCATGCACTATTCGTATTATTCTTACATTGGATATGTCTTCCAATTGGCATATTCACCAATTTGATGTGCAGAACGCTTTCTTACATGGTGAACTTCAAGAAGAGGTGTACATGAAACATCCTCTGGGTTATGTTGACTCTCATTTTCCTACACATGTCTGCAAGCTACATCGTTCTCTCTATGGACTTAAGAAAGCTCCGCATGCATGGTATCACCGGCTCAGTAATTTTCTGTTACAAATTGGATTTGTTACTTCAAAGTGTGACACCTCTCTCTTTATCTACAATGGTCAATATGGAACTATTTATCTGTTGGTATATGTGGATGATATTATTGTTACAGGCTCCAACTCTTCTGGTATTACTTCGATTCTCACTCGTCTGCAGCAAGAATTTGCAATTAAATATCTTGGTGCATTATCTTACTTTCTTGGAATGGAAGAAGTTTGTACTTCCTCGGGATTATTTCTTTCTCAACAACGGTATGCACATGATCTTCTTATTCAAGACAAAATGGATGGTGTTAAACCCATTCAAACACCACTTAGTACTTCCGGTGACATGTCCTCTGATTGTAGTACCCTATTATATGATGCTACTGAGTATCGTAGTATTGTTGGAGTCTTACAGTATTTGACATTTACTCGTCCCGTCTTGGCGTATGTTGTTAATAAGGTATGTCAGTTTATGCATGCACTCACTATCTTTCATTGTGGTCTGGTAAAACGTATACTTCAATATCTTAAAAATATGTCTACCTTTGGTATACTTCTTCAGCCATCTCCTTCTATACAGTTATCTTTAAGTGCATATACTGATTCAGATTGGACAGGTTCTCTTGAAGATCGACGTTCTACAAGCGGTTATTGTATTTTCTTGGGTGGTAATATTATTACTTGGAGTGCTCGTAAACAGAAAATAGTTTCTCGTTCTAGTACTGAAGCATAATATAGGGGACTTGCAATTTCTACTGCTGAAATTATGTGGATCCAATCACTTCTTTCAGAACTTCGTGTTTCCACTCAATCACCTCCTGTTCTATGGTGCGATAATCTTGGTGCAACTTATCTCACTGTCAATCCTATATTTCATGTGAGAACAAAGCACATTGAGATTGACTATCATTTTGTTCGTGATCAAGTTGCTTTAAAACTTCTTGATGTCCGGTTTATATCATCTAAGGATCAGATTGCAGATATATTTACGAAACCATTATCCAATGACCCGTTTTCTTTATTAAGGTTCAAGCTAACGGTTCAAGATAACCCGTTGCGCTTGCGGGAGGGAGTTAACACGGCATCACGTCAACGTATAACGTGATCCAAGTTACTCTTTTCATAGTTAGTTTATTTTTGTAATTCCTTGTGTGTTAGGAAACCATTTTTAGCTTATAGTTTAATCCAAGTCTGTGTATATATATACACTGTAATGTTCACGGTTTTGTGTGTGTACGAAAACATTAATAATACTCAGTTCGTTTTATCTTCTTTTTGTTTTCTAAAGTTAACCTAAACTCAAACCCTAAGTAGTTCTAACTCACTTCAATGTATAACGTGATGATGTGTTAACAATATCAATTCTCCCTGGAAGAAGAAGATGCGATCATATTGTAGAAGTTGGATGCGAAATTGAGGTAACAATCTTGTTAGTTAATTGTTTTCCGGTACAATTGATGTATTTATTGCTTTTGCATAAAAGAAATTTTCGGTACAATTGATGTGTTTATTCCATTATGAATGTGTGGATGTATGATTCAATTGGTTCCAGTTAAGTAAAACTATTGTTATCTTGCTTTGTTGTGTGATATCAATCGTTTAGGATTACAAAAGTTTGGTGCAATTGCGGTGCTTTAATGTCTATGTTATTTCAATTGCTTCCAGTTAAGTAAAACAATTGTAATTTTGTTTTATTGTATGGTATCAATTGTTTAGGCTTACAAAATTTCGGTGCAATAGTGGAACTTTAATATATTTGTTGTTTAAATTGCTTCCTGTTGAGGTGAATAATTATGCAAGTTGATTTATTGGTTTGTATGAATTATTTAGCTTAACGAATGAATATATTGACAGGATGAGTTTTTGAGTCCAATTCGATTCTGGATAAGATAAACTAAGTTAATTCTGATCTTAGTTAGACTTATCAAAGTGGAGGTTTTGGTTATTCAAGTCTAATCGAATACCTAAACAAGAAAATGCTAATTTACTAACCTAGTATTTGGCTTGTTTAAAATCTAGAGGTCTAAGTTATATGGATAATTAGAACCAGATGAGAAAAATGGAGTTTATCTTTGTTTTGGTCTTATCGAATGAAGCGGTTGTATTCATACAATCGGTTTAGCCAAGGAACTAAGTTGCTTAGTTGATTTTTGGGTTTTCTAAACTAGTTGGGAAAATTTCTTCGGGAAATTATTTCCATGATAACATATCAAAACATAATTACTTTGTAGTTCCGGTTTTGATATTGGTTATCAAAAATGGTATGTTGAACCCTCGTGCTTGACTCAACAGGTTGCAAGTCTATTTTGAGATTTTTAAGATCCTTTTCGTGTTGTCCTTTATTTTTACGTTTCTTTGTCATTTTTGTGACGAAAAGGGAGAGAAATATATGGAGTAAAAAGGTGATGCTGGTATCAATTTATATTGATTGGTGTCACTAGGGAAGAGGACAATGGTGCTTGAACGTTTATCTAACGAATGAGGAAAAGCACAGACTAAGGGGGAGTAACATATCATATGATTGGTATAACAAAGACGCGCGGATTGAAAATCTACTTATCTCAACTTTTTGGGGAGTATGAGCTTTGTTATTATAATGTCAACATCGGCATTTTAAGGATTGAATTAATGAAGGTTTTGTGCTGTTGAATTCGGGAATCAAGCGTATGTGTAATTAATTATTGTAATTTGTTTATCCATATGATTGTAAGAGTTTTGTCACTAAAATTGACAAAGGGGGAGATTTTTATATCATAGCTCGGTTGAACCCACCAAGCGTGGTATGTCAAGTTTGGTTGTCATATTTTAGTGAACCAAAACTCATTTAAGAGTTGCTTGATTTAATTGTACTAGAGTCAACTTCGTATGTGTAATTAATTATTGTAATTTGTTTATCCATATGATTGTAAGAGTTTTGTCACTAAAATTGACAAAGGGGGAGATTGTTATATCATAGCTCGGTTGAACCCACCAAGCGTGGTATGTCAAGTTTGGTTGTCATATTTTAGTGAACCAAAACTCATTTAAGAGTTGCTTGATTTAATTGTACTAGAGTCAACTTCGTATAGGTTAGCTTGGAAGTATTAGGATGAAACATTACAAGTATTGCGAAGACTTGAATAAGTGAAGAAGTACGGAGCTACAACCACAACATCATCCTTCTACTTGAGGTTAGTGATATTGGACTTGAACTGTTTCATTCCCTAACGTATCTTTCAAGTCGTGCATATTGAAAACATAAAACTGGGAAGCATGAACACTCTAGATAAACATAGTATTAAGGAATACAATATGAGGTTTATTACTAAACCATTAAACTTTGTATATAAGACATCGCCATAATCGTATGAATGCTATTGTGATTATGTATGGGTATGAGGTGAGGATTTCATCATAGGAAACAATGTTTTTACATGTATTTTAAGGAAGTAAGTTTATGATATGTGTTGTGAACCGAAAAGGAAATCACCAGGCGTTATTGGGGTTGTTCTTCATTGCAAATCTTATGAACGACCAATATGTGTGATTAGTATAGCCGCTAATGACTTGTTTGTGTTCTTGGTAAAACTATTCACATGAGGCCTGACTTATGTATTGGTATGACTTTTATTAGTGAAACCGATCTTAAGTAACCACCTGGGGTATGATCGGGTTTGTGAGTGTCTGACCAAATTTTGGGAAAGGGGAACCGATCCTAGTAAGAGGTGCAGTACATCATAAGGGGAACCGATATTTGTATGAGGTGCATCAAGGTTTATAGAAGAAAGGGGAACCGATCCTATGAACATGTGCAACACGTTTTTAGGCAAGGGGGAACCGATCTTATGGACATGTGCAACGTATATAAGTTAGATACCAAATATATGTGGGGAACCAATCCTAGTACCTAGTCAGCCAAATTTGGTAAGATATTGTAACTATGCATAATACTCACATGGAGGTAGAGCCGAAACTTGTTTTGGTAGAACCGCTACACCCATGACTTGTGATTAACCAATTCTAAACTTGATCAACCACATAGTTCTTGAAAGTCAGATAAACCAATTCTAAACTTGTTTGGAAGTGTGGTAAATCGGTTTCAAGTGAGTAAGTATTAAAAAGGACTTACAAGATGAAAGATGTCGACACACTTTGAAATACTAAGACAAACTAATTAAAATTGATTTTTGTTACCAAGGAGAGAAGATTCTAGGGCTTTGGATTCCACTACTTCTAATGTTTGTAAACTCAATAATTAAAATATTGACATAATACTCCTAATTCACTCAACACAATTCGAATTCAATCTCATGCTTTGGAAGATATAACATTATAAGCTTTTGTTTACGACTCTCGTCACTATTCTAAGGCCTAATCCTCCTTCGCTTATAAAAGAACGGTAGAAACTACCCAAAACAATTATTATGAAGCATGTAAAGAAGAGAGAATTTTTAGACAAATTAAAACACAATTTTTGGAGTAAAATATGTCAAAGAATTTAAATACTAAATATTACCCATTAAAAATAGTTACCTTCAAAACCCTAGAAAAGAAATTTAGCTACTCATAGATCGAAGATTGAAGAATAATTGATTAATTATTGTATTTAAAATAATGAAATTCTGCTTACAACGATTTTTAGTCGCTAAAGGTATTCAACAAGGAAAACTGCTCAGCCACTTCAGTTGCTAAACGTCTTTCGCTATAGAACTGAGTACGATATATGTCTTAAGTCTTTGATCAACGATATCTTTCTGCGACTGACTATGGAAGTTCAATGTTCTTCGTGTTCTTAAGTTTGCAGCAGCAGGTAGCTTTCTGAGAACTCTTGTTTTATGATTCTAAGCCTCTAATTTCTTCCCCAAAGTCTCTGTATCCCTTCTCTGCTTCCCTACGACCCTTTTTATACCCAACAGGTTGAAAATATGTCAAGAAAATCATCTTTTTCTTTCACCCAAAATCTCGGACTTTATTTCTTCTTTTAATTCTACCTGTACGTGTCGGGGTTGTTTCATTCCTTCTTAATTCTACCTGTACGTGTACGTGTCCCTTTAGCAATTTGGGTTACATTTAGCAATTCTTGGGGTTGCGAGTAGCAATTTTTGGGGTACAAAGATGACTTTTGGGATGTATATAGTGAAAAAATCATGAGTTACTTTATCAACTCCTCCGGGACATTTTTGGGGATGCCTTTAACACTTTTATGGGTGCTTTTAGTAGTTTCTCGAGCAGCCATCTCTTACCTCTCATATTCACTTCTTTTCTTCAATATTTATACATCACTAAAGCTGTCATTATTTTCAGACATAACTTGCATCACTAAATCCGACATGCCTTTCAGATAGAGATGAAGAAATAAAAGTAAATAATGAGAGATAATTCGCCTCTAACAGCAGTTGCACATGAAATGACACCTTGATCCTTTTAAGCGACGTTTCCTTTTCTTTTTCTCCAAAGTACCTAAATCTCAAAATCAAACAAAAGATACATAATTTACAAGAAAACTTATCAAAGAAAGCATAAACAATAAATAAATATCAAAGTGTTTTAGACACCTATAAAATTCCCCTACACTTAGACTTTTCTAGTCCTCGAGCAAATCAAAATTTTAAAAACATACAACTCCATCTTGTTGAGGATACAGTCACACTTAGCATGTATAACAAGCCTTTAAACCCCTAGGTGGCCCTAGTGGCCGAGTTATAATCTCGGGAAGGTTTACCAGAGGTGTACCTACAAAACCTTTTATTCCAAACTCTAGCTAACTGTGAAGAACTCAGGAACGACACTAAAGAGTCTCCTTGGTTGACATACTTTCATTGGTTACAAAAGGAAGTACCCGGATGCGAGTCATATTCATACATATAAGTGACAGAGTTCTATTCAGATAGTCGGACTATGGATATCAATAATCAGAATCACACAAATGAATAGATTAAGAAGATGGATTATAAAGATAGATAGTTCAAAACAATGTTGTCTAAGGTCAACGGTGTTACCCATATCTGTCTGAAGGCCTCCGCCAAGATGAACCTACGAATCCTAATAGATTGAGTTACTGGTCTGGACTAATATCAACACAGCTTGGAATATACAAGGGAACCATCGGTTGATAAACCTAAATCTAGATCAACACAACTGGCATATACAAGGGAACCAGTGGTCGATTTTATTGCACAATAATAAACTTTTCATAATTTTTTTTTTTTGGACTGCATGATTTGATCTTTTGGATCCAAGTGCATGCTTCTTGTCATCAGATTACATGATAGTTCCCATGGATCCTGCATTCCACGCTTGTTTAGGCGACGGAAACAGGGAAAACACACACATATTGCTATCCAAGTGTCAATTTTTTTTTTCAAAATTTATTCCGTTTGGTCTGGTCTATTTATTATTTAGTAACTCAATCACTCTATTCCATCCAGCAGTGGTAACAATTCGATGTGTTGGGCCCCACCAAATCACTTAGAGAATCATATATTTTTTCAAATAAAAATAAAATAAAAACAGAACGTAGTGTGATGATTCCATTCTAACACCTGAATTTTGTCTTTTTATGAATAGACTCTGTTATTGGGTTCCTTAAATCCTACAACCAAGATGTTTCCATCCACTTAGACTGGTTAGTGTCATCCTAAATTGGCACAAATTTTTAGGCTCTTAAGTTTTTATTTTATTATTTATTTATTTTTCTTTATTTTATTTTATTAAAAACTAACTAAATTTTATTTTATTATTATTAAAAACTAACTAAAAGTTTTTCCCTCACCCCCAAACTTAAATCTAACATTGTCCTCAATGTTTCAAATTAAAGTGTTGTACCAAAAATATAAGTAACAAGAGGAATAAAGAGGTAAGTTAGAAAGATAGTACGTGGATGAAGCGTAGCAATCCTTCCATGGGAGCAATAAATACAAAAATTACACTAATTACAACAAGAGGATGGGTTGTCTCCCACAAAGCGCTAAGTTTAGTGTCTTCAGCTAGACTTTGTTACCCGTTAAAATTAATCCTGGTAGACAGGATCCCTCAGCTCCGATTCTTCAATTTCATAACTGGGTAACTCCAAGAATGGTTTCAACCGTTGACCGTTAACCTTGAAAGTTTCTCCGTTCTTAGGATTTTCAACTTCAACTTCACCATGAGGAAAAACAATTTTGACAAAATATGGTCCGGACCACCGAGACCTCAATTTACCAGGGAAAAGATGTAGACGAGAATTGTAAAGGAGAACTTTTTGACCTGAATAAAATATCTTTCGAATAATCGATTTATCATGAAAAATCTTAGTTTTCTCCTTGTAAATTTTCGCACTTTGGTAAGCATCATTACGAATTTATTCTAACTCATTGAGTTGCAGTCTACGGTTATCACCAGCGGTAGGTAGGTCAAAGTTTATCCGTTTAATGGCCCAATAAACTCGGTGTTCTAATTCTACAGGAAAGTGGAGAGCTTTACCGAAGACAAGTTTATACGGAGACATCCCTAATGGAGTCTTAAAAGCTGTTCGGTAGGCCCATAAGACTTCTATTAAGCGTAAAGACCAATCCTTTCGAGTAAGGTTTACGGTCTTATCTAAAATCTGTTTAATCTGCCTATTATACATTTCAACATGGCCACAAGTTTGTGGGTGGTAAGGTGTAGAAACCTTATGGGTAATGGAGTATTTCTTCATGAGCGTCTCAAAAGACCGGTTACAAAAATGGGAACCTCCATCACTAATGATTACTCTAGGCATACAAAATCGAGAGAAAATATTGTCTCTAACAAACTTGATCACAACGTGGCGATCATTTGTCTTGGTAGCTATTGCTTTGACCCACTTAGACACATAGTCAATAGATAATAAGATGTAAAAGTTGCCATAGGAATTGACAAAAGGACCCATAAAATCTATACCCCACACATCAAATATTTCTATTATTAGTATAAGACTAAGTGGCATCATATTACGTCGGGTCATTTTTCCTAACTTTTGACATCTATCACAACTTTGACAAAATAGGTGAGAGTCCTTAAACAGTGTTGGCCAATAAAGACCGGATTGAAAAACCTTCGCAGCTGTTTTCTTAGAACTAAAGTGACCCCCACAAGCTCCAGAATGACAAAAAGTCAGGACACTAGAGATTTCGTTGTCAGGAATACAACGACGGATGATCTGATCCAGGCAATATTTGAATAAGTATGGATCATCCTAGAAAATGCATTTAACATCAGACAAGAATTTATCTCTATCCTTTTTATACCAATGGTCAGGCATTTGACCAGTTACCAAATAATTAACAATGTCGGCAAACCAGGGTAACACAGAGATGGAAAATAATTGTTCATCAGGGAACGTGTCATGGATCGGTCTCTCATCATCTCTAGTCTTATCAAGGATACGAGATAAATGGTCAGTTACTACATTTTCAGACCCTTTCTTATCACGAATATCTAGAGTAAATTCTTGGAACAACAATACCCATCTTATCAGCTGAGGTTTGGAGTCTTTCTTTGTAAGGAGATATTTGAGGGCAGCATGATCAGAATAGACTATGACCTTAGACCCTAGGAGATATGATCTAAATTTCTCCAAAGCAAAAATGATGGATAACATTTCTTTCTCAGTGGTTGTATAGTTCAACTGGGCATCGTTTAGAGTCCTACTAGCATAATAAATCACACTATGTGCTTTATCATGTCGTTGGCCAAGGACAGCACCAACCGCATAATCGGACGCATCATACATGAGTTCAAATGGGAGGTTCCAATAAGTTGGTTGGATGATAGGGGCAGAAGTCAACAATGATTTTAGCTTCTCAAAAGCCGCAACACAGGCTTCATCAAATATAAAGGCAGTATCTTTAGCAAGTAAAAGGTTCGAAGAGGTAATGCAATCTTGCTAAAGTCTTTGATGAAACGACGACAAAATCCAGCATGTCCAAGGAAAGATCTAACATCTGTTACATTTTTAGGTGGTCTAAATTTTGAAATTAGTTCAACTTTGGCTTTATCAACTTCTATTCCCTTAGAGGATACCACATGTCCTAACACTATTCCAGATTTAACCATAAAATGACACTTTTCCAAATTAAGGACTAAGTTCATTTCTTTACAATGTTCTAGACTAGTGTAAGGTGGTGCAAGGATTCATCAAAAGAGGATCCAAATACCGAAAAATCGTCCATAAAGACCTCAAGAAATCGCTTAACCATGTCCGAAAAGATACTTAGCATGCAATGTTGGAATGTTGCGGGTGCATTACACAACCCAAAAGGCATACGCCTGTAAGCAAAAGTACCAAATGGACATGTGAAGGTTGTTTTCTCTTGGTCCTCCAGTGCTATAGGGATTTGGTTATAACCAGAGCAATCATCTAGGAAACAATAATGGATGTGGCCAGCTAATCTTTCTAACATCTGGTCGATGAATGGTAGAGGAAAGTGGTCTTTCCTAGTTGTTGAGTTTAGCTTACGGTAGTCTATACAAACTCTCAACCCGGTAGTAACACGGGTAGGGATCAATTCATTATTCTCATTTGCAACTACTGTAATCCCAGAATTTCTTTGGGATAACCTAGACATGACTGACCCATTTACTATCAGAGATGGGGTATATGATACCCGCATCTAACAGCTTGAGCACCTCAGTGCGGACAACTTCCTTCATATTAGGATTCAAACATCTTTGCATTTCTCTTGAGGTTTTGGAACCTTCTTCTAGGTAGATTTTGTGCATACAATCAACATGACTAATTTCTTTCAAATCTGCTATAGTCTACCCTATTGCAGTCTTATGCTCACGAAGAACACTAACTAGTCTACTTTCCTGATCGGGATCTAAGTCAGAGGCAATTATGGCAGGAAGAGTATTTTCACTACCAAGAAATACATATTTCAGTGTATCTGGTAGCGACTTTAATTCAAGGGTGGGTGCCTTAACTGATGATGGGAGGGGTTTATCTATGGTCGGCGGAAGAGGTTCTGGTTTACGCTGCCATTTTCCATAATTCATTACTGGCGCAGAGTCTAAAAACGCATTAACTTCTTCAAAATGACTATCCTCATCATAATAGGCTCCAAAGTGGGCCAAACAAGCCTCTAAAGTATTACTAACACTATTAGTGGTAAAGGTATTCTCAACTAGAGAGTTAATCATGCATATAGACTCATAGTGTTCAGGGTCCGGTGGGGCTTGTAACGCCTTGAAAACATTCACTGAGATTTACTAATTTCCAAAGGAAAAATCTACTAGGCCAGTTTGACAATGTATAACTGCATTTGCAGTGGCTAGAAACGGACGACCTAGGATGATTGGGATATTTATATCTTGACTAGAGACAGGTTGGGTGTCCAAAATCACAAAGTCAACTGGATAGATAAAATTTTCTACCTGAACCAAAACGTTTTCAATAATTCCACGTGGGATTTTGAATGACCTATCGGCTAACTGTAGTGTTATCCTAGTTGGTTTCATCTCCCCTAGTCCAAGTTGTTCATACACTGAGAAAGGTAAAAGATTCACACTAGACCCAAGATCTAATAAAGCATTGTTTATCGTATGGGTACCTATGGCACATGTGACAGTAGGACAGCCAGGATCTTTAAATTTGACTGGGTACTTTTGTGAGATTATGGAACTAACTTGTTGGGTCAAAATGCCTTTTTATGGACACTCGCATCTCTCTTGACAGTGCACATCTCTTTTGGGAACTTGGCCATAGACGGTACATGTTTAATTGCATCTAATAAAGCCAAGTTGATCTTAACTTGCTTAAAGATGTCTAGGATTTCAGCATATGTACTAGGCTTTTTCTTAGCGAGTCTTTGAGGAAATGGTATGGGTGGTATATACACTCTCTCAGGGATACCTTCCTCACTTGGAATCTTAGCACACTCAGGCCCATTAGGGTCTTTAGACGAAGTATGGTCAACCTCAGTCTCTTCTGCTGGACTACTATCCTTAGGTGCTTCTACCGAGTTCTATAGAGTTTTACCACTCCTAAGTGTGATAACTGCTTTGACATGTTCATTGTGTTTAGAACTACCCGACCCATTAACCTGGTTAAATCCTTTCGGATTTGGAGTCGTTTGACTAGGAAATGTCCCATTCTCCCTATCATTTAACCGGTTCGAAAGTTGACTTATTTGAGTCTCTAGGTTGGCAATAGTCTAGTCACTATTTTTTGGTTACGTTGACTCGTCAGGACAAAGTCATCGAGCTTTTGACTTAAATGGTTGATATTTTGGGTAGTCTCGGCATGGTTTGTCACACTACGGTCAATAAAGATCTTTAGACTTTCCTTTAGAGATGACACCTTTTTATCAACTAGGTTCGATTCTTGTACTTGAGCTTGGTTCCTAGAGAAACCTGCCGGTGGGTTGCTAGATGGGCTACCTTGATGGTTACCTTTAGACCACGAAAAATTAGGGTTTTGTCTCCAACCAGGGTTATAGGTGTTAGAGTATGGGTCAAACTTGGTTCGACCCTCATATTTAGATTTCATACCACCATGTAGGACACTAACCTGGTCACGAGTTGTTTCACTAGGGTAAAACAGGGGGCACTGAGGTCCAGTATGACTTTGGTCACCACAAATGGTACATGGATAGGTTCTGGGCTCACTGTTACATCTCATAGTTTGGGTAGACCTTTGGTTCATCTCTAAGGCCTCTAGACGCCTAAGGATATCTGACCCATTATCGACTCTATTGACCCTATGGATAGGGTTCCTAGTTATTTCGGGCTCCCTCATTGAAGTCCATTGACGAGTCTTTTCAGCTAAGTCGACCAACTCATCAAAACAGTCATCTGGGTCTTGATGGGTAAATTCTCCACCAGTCATTATTTCTACATGCATTCAGGTTTCACTATCAAGGACCTCATATAAGATTTGGGCCATGTGGGATTTGTCAAAGCCATGGTGCGGGCATTGGTATAACAATTCATTAAACCTTTCTATGTAATCATGTAGACTCTCACCTATTTTCTGCTTAAAGGTTTGGATAGACTGCCTAACAGCATCAGTCTTGTGGTATGGGTAGAACTTCTTAACAAAGGCCACTACAAGGACATCCCAGGTAGTGATTTTTTTAGAAGGAATGAAAGGATACCACTCATTGGCTCTTTCTTCTAGGTAAAAAGGAAACAAACGCAACCTAAGCATATCTTTTGTGACGTTCGGATAATTCATTGTGCCACAGATCATTTCAAAGTCTCTTACGTGGGTATACGGGTTTTTATTCTCTATTCCCCTAAATTTACGCAACATGCCAAATGTCCCAGGTTTAATATCGAACTTAACGATAGTGGCCGGTAAAACAACCCCAGGTTCACGCATCACCCTAGACGGGTTCAAAAGGTCCCAAATGGCTTTGGTTGGTGGAACCTCACCATCATTTTCATTAACCATTTTGGAAAAAATCGAAGTACCACCTATATCCGTGTAGCAGGTCAAAGTCAAATTAAAAAGTTCGTTTTCCTCAAGTCTATTTCTTACTCGCTTCCAACGGCGCATACACAAGCAAGAATATTATTGTTCAGCAAGAAATCGTGCACATGCAAATACATGGTTTACTAAATTAGGTAAGCTTGGGCTACCTCAACAAAATATACCTATAGGTACGAGGCTGAGGCTTGTGGAATTTCGGATGGTAATTCCCAAATGGCCCAAGGCATGGGTTCAGCGTACTTTTCCACGGGTTTCCTAAATTCGGTAATCTGACGATGCAATTGGTGTGTGCAACGTGTATTTTTTTGAATTTTTATTTTTTCAAAAATAAACTAAAATAGATATTCACAAAAAGGAAATAAAACCTAAAAATAAATAAAAAAAATCGGGTTTTGTTACTTACCTCTTTTGGTAGGAAATTCCACAATAAATATAGAATATTACCTGCACAATAAAAACAAGAAAAATACCCAAGTAAAATCAAAGAAAGAAAAATTAAATTAAATTAAACAAAAACTTAACTAAAAAAAATAAAAAATAAATCTAAAAATCTAAAACCTAACCTAAAGGAAAGTCCGCGTCGGCGGTACCAAGAACTGATATAGTTTTAAAGTGTGGTAAGAAAGGAATTCATTGCTCGGAATTTTAAAAAGATTTGGTTTTTGATTATTAAAAAAAATACTAAAGCAAACTAATTAAAATTGATTTTTGTTACCAAAGAGAGAAGATTCTAGGGCTTTGGATTCCACTACTTCTAATGTTTGTAAACTAAATAATTAAAACTTTAACATAATACTCTTAATTCACTCAAAACAATTCGAACTCAATCTCATGCTTTGGAAGATATAACATTATAAGCTTTTTTTTTTACGACTCTCGTCACTATTCTAAGGCCTAATCCTCCTTCGCTTATAAAAGAACGGTAGAAACTACCCAAAACAATTATTATGAAGCATGTAAAGAAGAGAGAATTTTTAGACAAATTAAAACACAATTTTTGGAGTAAAATATGTCAAAGAATTTAAATACTAAATATTACCCATTAAAATAGTTTCCTCCAAAACCCTAGAAAAGAAATTTAGCTACTCATAGATCGAAGATTGAAGAATAATTGATTAAACATTGTATTTAAAATAATGAAATTCTTCTTACAACGATTTTTAGTCGCTAAAGGTATTCAACAAGGAAAATTGCTCAGCCACTTCAGTTGCTAAACGTCTTTCGCTACAGAACTGAGTACGATATATGTCGTCTGTCTTTAATCAACGATATCTTTCTGCGACTGTCTATGTCAGTTCAATGTTCTTCGTGTTCTTAAGTTTGCAGCAGCAGGTAACTTTCTGAGAACTCTTGTTTTATGATTCTAAGCCTCTACTTTCTTCCCCAAAGTCTCTGTATCCCTACGACCCTTTTTATACCCAACAGGTTGAAAATATGCCAAGAAAATCTTCTTTTTATTTAACCCAAAGTCTCGGACTTTATTTATTCTTTTTGTTCTACCTGTATGTGTCGGGGTTGTTTTATTCCTTCTTAAACTCTCTTCATGACATAATAAAGCATACATATTCCCTTTAGTCGCACTTACTTTCCGTACAGAGTTGAGATTCTTACTTTGTTACCGTTGATACACTTTTCTTCCCTGTTTAAGAAAATCACCAAACAAACGAAGATTTGATTCCTTTCTTTTAGTCCCAAAACACGTCATTACTCCTGTTTGATTAGGTAACACGGTAACTAAACCGTAGAACCCTTGAGATTCTCCCAAAATTTCCAAACTCGAACCAACAAAGACCCGTGGATACTTCTTCCCATGTTTACTCCAATTTGATAATACAACCCAATTTGATCGATTCTAATGGACCTACCAACCCTGTTTAGTGATAACTGGCCCATACTAAACAAATCCATCGATTGAATCTCATCAATTCTCGGATAAAATTCGAACCCTAAATCTGGTTCGTGAAGAAAACTTTCCCGCAAAAATTCGAAATTCAAATGGAGAAGATGACTTTCCCCTTATCCAACAGCGGTGTCTCTTTAGCAATTTGGGCTATATTTAGCAATTCATGGGGTTGCGAATAGCAATTTGTGGGGTACAAAGATGACTTTTTGGCTGTATATAGTGAAAAACTCATGAGTTACTTTATCAACTCCTCTGGGACATTTCTGGGGATGCCTTTAACGCTTTTCTGGGTTCTTTTAGTAGTTTCTCGAGCAGCCATCTCTTACCTCTCATATTCACTTCTTTTCTTCAATATTTATACATCACTAAGGTTGTCATTCTTTTCAGGCATAACTTGCATCACTAAAGCCTACATGCCTTTCAGATAGAGATGAAGAAATAAAAGTAAATAATGAGAGATAATTCGCTTCTAACAGCAGTTGCACATGAAATGACACTTTAACCCTTTTAAGCGACGTTTCCTCTTCTTTTGCTCCAAAGTACCTAAAACTCAAAATCAAACAAAAGATACATAATTTACAAGAAAACTTAGCAAATAAAGCATAAACAATAAATAAATATCAAGGTGTTTTAGACACCTATCAATAATCCATTGTTAACAGACTCCGTTCTGTGTGTGATTGATCACAAGAGATTCATGTAGTTGGTTTTATAGTCTTTGGTGTGCACAATACTTGTTTCGGTAATAGAGGATCCAATTAATAATCTGTTTATCCTTGTGGTAGATTGGATTGATTAATTGAGAAGATCGGCATCAACACAATTCTTTGTATTAAGAGTGTTGTTGGCTTAATCTTAACGATTACCTTTTGGTGATTGAACATAAGATAGATCTTGGAACCTGGCAAAGGAGTTTATGTTAAGATAAACATAAGAGCCTTTGTGTAACTCATATCACTTGGTTGAAGAGAGTTGATACCAAACAGATTTGTTGTTCCTTTACTTTTTGGAATACGAACCAAAGGAATTAGTCCAAGTACGTGACTTGTTTACAAGTTGGAGGCGTGGGAATACAGACGGAACTAGGCGAACTATAGGTTTAGTTGCTTGGTCTCAACTATACTGTAGTTGCAGGAATTCCCACAATACATCCCTCACAAGAATTCATAATAATCAACACATCTTTAAGATCAACAATCACAATTTTTATAAATTGAGTTTAGAAATTTTACAAGAAGGAAATGAAATCAAGAATACAACCACTGTTCTAGACTTTCTCTCTCCTCAAAACTTTCTCTTCACTCTAAAAAGATCTCTCCATTGGTAGGCTCGGAAACCCACAATAAAAATACTGCAAGTGCACAGTGTCTAACTAGTAGAACAATGGCAAGTACAGGTCGTTTCCACAGGGAGTGTGAAATACTCTACCAACTAATACCGAAAACAAAGTAATCAAATAAGATGATGCTTAACAATTTTTCAGATTTTGGAACAAAATGAAATAATAATAATTCTGACAATAAACAAAACAGGAAAAGGGTTGCTAGGGTTTTCGATTTCCACCAATTCAATCATATAAAACTCTGCTAATTTCTATTTATTACTCGAGACAAATATCGAAATCAATTTTATGTCTCGGAAGATGGAATGTTAAATTATAAAAGTGTAGTTTCTCCGCTGTAATTTCCTTCGATTCATGTGCAGTGATTCTAAAGCATTATCTATCTATCCTTGCATACCACGTCTAGGGATTTAACCGAAGCACGGAATATCAATTCAAAAGCATAAATAATCAAGAAAATCACATAATCGATTAAATACCAAGCTATATAATATGAAGAGAAATTACTACTCAATGAATCATTATTAGAAATATCATTGTAAAGTTTATATAATCAAATTGGTTTCTATCTAAACCCTAACATAGCTCTAGCTAGACATGGCTTTCTCCAAAAACCATAAATCAATCAAAATAAATCGCTAGCTAATCGAAAATGAAAAATGGGAAAAGTAAAACTAAACCCTATTCTCTCCGTTCACGGCTTAGTGCCGCCTCCGGCTGCCTCCAGCCTTTTTCGCCCCTGGCTCAACATATCATCGTAACCAAGCCCCCAAAGGAATTTGATTTCCTCTTTTTTTTTTTTCATTGTCTAGACCACGTCATTGGCCAATTGAGTTATGGCACATGTCGAGTGATGAACAAAGTCACCCAATGAGGTTCCGCCACGTCCTCTCTTCCAACACTCGTCTGCATCTGAACTTATATGCCGCCTGCTCATCATTTTCCGTCCATAAATGTTCGTAAAGATCTTGCATGCAAGAACGTGATTGCATATACTCCGATAAATATGGAAACATCACTATTATCACGGTCCCTCTCTTCACAGCTACTCCCTGACCGGCTCAACCAAAATCCACCTTCATTCGGCCCAAACTCTCCACATCACGTCACCACAGCTCCCAAATCGAGCTCCTTCCAAATCCAGGCCAAGTCGAAACTCAGGCAATCACCAAGTTCAGGCGAAGTCCAACGCCGTCTGCTTAACTCCATCTAACTTTCTTCAACAAGTCCATGCAAGAACCAAACTTCATTGACGCAACCTCAGAATCCAACTGTTATCAGTTTACGGAACTGAATGCCAACTCCTTTCATGCATACACGATCACTGCCAGCTCTCCATGCAACACTGCCAGCAAACAAACACACATAAACTCAAACCGAAGTACCTTCCCGAGTTCGACTTAAGCATCTGACTCGAACAAGCAGCTTGAATCTCAATTATTTCAGTGTTTTATTGGCTGCAATATAACCCCAACTTCACTGGTCGTACCACAACACCTAAGTGCATTCTCTGACCGTCTATCTGACCACTGGTTTCAGCTTCATTCGTCCCAGACTGACCACAAATTTCTGTCCGTCTGTTGCCATAATGTTGTGTAAATAGACAACCACCACTGGTACTTGTCTCGCTTCTGCAACCATCACCTCTGTTTCAGTCGAACATCCCATATGCCAAGACCCATCCAAATCCAAACAATCAACGGCAGACTCTCTAAACTTTGATCCATACTCATGTTATCTCCTCATCAGCCAAACTATTACCTCCACCAACTGTATTCGATTGTATTCCCCATTACCAACTGCATTATTTCTTCCTCTTCATAGCACCTCAATCAAGCTCCTACTAAATTCAGTCTGTTAACCAGAACAACCAACTCAGTACCTTTCTTCTCGCTGTTAGCATTACCACCACCAGTTCGACAAACCGAAACTCATCAATCACCACCAGTTATCCTTGCATCTGCTAGCTTCAGGTTGATCCCATCTCCTCTTGTAAACTCGAGCCAAAACAGCAATTTCCGTCTCACTGAATGAAGTCCATTTCTCTGTCCGGTGAACCAGCCACCACCTGCAATCGATTTGACCCATAAAGTATGCCTTTACTTCATTATTAAACATCATCGAGGCCATATAAGCCAGCTGCCAGCACTCATGTTCATCCCTGCGTACACCACCAACAGATTCACCCCTTGAAAGAAATGTTTACATATTGCCATCTATATTCACTCTAAACTCTGCCGACACGACCATCACAGCTGACACCAGTAGTATGAACCGCCGGTAACCACCTGCATGCAATCAGTTCAACCCCCTTCGCAACATAATCCACTCAGCCAACATTTCTGGTGCAAATTCAGACCCACGACGGCTGCTTGGTATGGAATGAGAATATTTTTCTTGGTTTCATACAAAGTGAGATGTGGTGTAGTTGACACGCCATCCACTATTTTCTTATTCAACAGCACCACGTCCCATTTACTTTAACAACTGCACTAGTGGTTCGCGTGCTTCATTGATGTATCCTTCCCTGGCCATGAGTTAATTAATTGGTGCCAACATAGAGAATGAAACGGCCGTAAAAAGAAATCTCTTTGGTGCTCTCGTATCATTTGGTCATTTTTGCTGCAAATGCTAATTAGCCTCTATTATAGTCGTTTATTCTTCGGATGATCAAATTTACTCGTACTTTTTACAAAAGTACTAAAATAATCTTATTAGCGAAATATCGAGTCCTAAATAATATAAATATGGGTATAAAATATAGCACCTACGTGCTTATTATTCCTCTCCTTAAGTCTATTCGGCTCTTTATATAGGATATTACATAGTGGGTGACAGCTAAGCTGTCCTTTATTTTCGGGTCTGGCTTGCGATATTCTCGCAAGTATACAAATGTTAAATTTCGCAACATTCCTAAATCTTGCTAGGCCTTCACATCTTTCTCGTGTTTAGGATTTCGTCATCTGTCATGTCATTTCTGTAACCAATCTGTGATGTATTCGCAGTGTGTTGTATAAAGATTTCGCAAAGGTATTGATGTTGCGATATTCAGATCCTACATCTTGCCTCTTCTCATGTCTTCTATGCAGAGGAGAGAGTGATATGAGAATTTGTGTTTCAAAATTCCGCAACTGTTCATTTCTTTCATAAAGTTCTCTATCGACAAGATTCCATGAATTAAGCATAACCGCTTACACGTGTTAAATATTCCCCTACCCACCGGCATATTCAATGCTAACCGGTCATCACTTTTTTGTCTATTTAAGAAGAGATATAGTAGAGAAATAATTTCCTTCTTTTACTTTGGCTTCTTCATCTTCACATTCTCTGTAAGTCTTCATCGTCTGCAACTTTTTACGAATTCATCTTTCTGTTAGTGTTCTTATGGAGTCATCAAGGTTAGTTTTCTTTTTTATTCTTATGATTTTGCTGAAACTGATCTTACTGAAATTGTCTTATTTGATTTTGTTCATCTCTATGCAATTCCCATACTGTTTTCGTTTCAGCAAAAGCACTTCTAGCACCAAATTTACGGTCCAAAACCCTAATATTCCCAAGGGTTCGCAGCAAAAAGTCGTTGTAAACAAAAGAAAGTCTGCGAATAGCAAGGTAGTAAGAAACATTATTCTTTTAATAACAATATTGTTGCCTTTGTTTCTTATCTGAATTGTGATTCTCATGGTGATGGAGATGTCAACAAATCCCACAAAAGATCTCGCCACCTTAAAAATGTTGAAACTTCCGTCCCATTTCCTACATTTAATCCTTCAATATCTCCTGTAATATCTTCGCAAGCTAAATCCTTGCTTCTTGTTTGCGAGGGTATCGCCACAGATTTCTCCCCTGTAACTGATCTTTCTATAGTTGAAATTCCTTTTAATAACCCTTCTGCGAATAAAACATTCTCTTCTCCTGCTGTCAATACCTCTCATCTTGACACCACCTCAACCCCAGTCATTAATATTCCTCAAATTTCATCTTCGAATGACGCATCTATAGCAAAGAATGATTCAATTCCCCAACCTTATGTCATCACCACTTCTTCATCTGAATCTCTCCCTTTTACTAAAGAAACTATGGAAGGAATATATATTGCTTTCAAGGTTTTACCAGATGTTCTGGATGATGTCCAGAAATCTTCTGTTGATCCTATCAAATTTGGTGTCTGCGAAATTTTGAGTAAGTAATTTGGCTCTAACAGAATGATTTCGCAAATATCCTTAGAGAAAGAAGTTGAAACTTTGAAGGAGAGTCTCCAAGCCATGACCTTAAAATGTGACACTCTTCATCTTGAAAATCAAAAGCTTCAGAATGTTTCGCTAGGTTGTGACGATCTTCCCAAGAAGAACGAAGAACTAAAAGGTACAACTTTCTTATTTTTTCCCTTGACTTATCTTTTTTAATAGTTTTCCTCTTTCCATACTCTTTTTTCTTAAAATCCCTCGTTCGCTCTTTAAGTTTTAAACCAGAAACGAATAATGGAGAGATATCAGTTTGAATCTGCCGCTGAAGAAGCCCGTGTGGATAGATATTCTTGGATGGATCAATATAACCAATTAGATAACCTTCATACATACTATGTCGATCAAATAGATAATCTTACCAAGGAGAATACACAATTAATTCAGAAGAAAAACTTATTAAGTAGTGAATTATCCCGTCTCTCTTATTCTTTGACTAAAGCTAATTTGGAGTTGGAAACTTTATCAGATGAGAATAAAACCCTATCTCAAGAGAAGTGAATTCTTTTAAATAAGGTGGCGATCTCTTCGCAGCAACTTAACACTTGCCAAAAAGTATGTAATGATCAAGAACAATCTCTCTGCTCATTGAGAACTAAACTTAAGGAAGTAACAGAATCATCTACTGCTGAGAGAGAAAAACTTATTCAGGGTAGAATAACTTTAAGTGTAAAGGCAAGTCAACGTAAAGATTAATATTCCAAGCTAGAAGAATCCTACATTTCTCTTGCGAAGGAAAACAATTTACTTATTTCTAAAGAAAAGAATCTTCGATCTCTCCTGAAAGTTTTAATTGGATATAAATTTGACGATGCAATGGACCACTTGGAGAATAGTTGCTTGGCTTTAACCCAATATCTTATCTCGGAAAAATAAGGTAGTCATAAAATTTGACTGCCTCAACCATTTTTTCTTTGTTAAGTCTTTTTATGATATCTTCCTCGCGAATCCTTCGCCTGAATAATTTTCTGAGTTTCTTTGTTTTCGCAGAATCTGAGAAAAATCTTCGTTCCTCCATTTCTGTTTTGGAGTCTAAATTCTCCAAGATTCGCAAATAGAATTCATTACTTGCCTCTACCCTTGCTCGTTCTCGTGATCGGGCAGAAAGAATATTTGATTATCTTGCTTATTTCAAAGATATACAAAGTAGGAATCATCAGAAAGCATTCCTTCGCCAAGTTCATCTCAGGGCTGAAGTTCTTGTGAATGATATCTTGATGTCTAGATCTCTTCCTCCTACATCTGTCGAACCTTTGGAAGTAGATGACGATGAAGTTCCTCGTGCTCCTGACAATGATTATTATTATGAAAGTGGTGAAGATTTCGCAGATGAAGAAGAAATTCCCACTAATAAAGAAACTGTTGATGATAACCCAAATAAAGAAGAGACTAAAGTAAACCAAAATGAAGAGAAAACTAGCGAAAGTGATAAAGTTAGCAAAGGTGAAAAAGATGGCGAAGAGCGTCCATTATCTCCTTCTGGAGGGAAAATTGATGAAAATATTTCATCTTCTCCTGGCGAAACTAACATTGAAGCTTGAATTTCTTATGTAATTTTACTTCTTTCAGTTGTTTCATCTTCATAACTTCTTGCAAATGATGTAATTTTACTTCTTTCGGTTGTTTCATCTTCATAACTTCTTGCAAATGATGTACTTCAGCCAACTTTAAAATGCATTTACTCTTTTATTATTGTGCTTGCTGGCGAGAAAGATAATGCTTGTTGTTTAATAATTCCCATACTGCCTCTCATTATCTTTCTTGCGATGAATGACCTGCATAAGTAACAGTTAATGCTTATAATTTTTTTGTTTCATCATGTGGTCTTATTTTTCCTTCCTAGTTAAAGGTCTTGTTTCGCCACCTCTTGTCATTGCGACAAAATCGCAGGACGTATTTGCACTTTCATGCAAAAACCCCTTGATCTTGCCTTAACTTTTTTCTCTCATCATTTTTGTTGCGACAATATGACCGGCCTAAATATTTTTGCGAAGATAGAGCCCCATGACACGACGTCTTTACACTTTCATGTATTGACCCATTGATCTCGCCTTATCTTTCTCTTTTTGTATTATTGCCTCTTCAGGATTGTCACACAAATATGACAAGCCTTGATACTCCCATTAGTAAAAAGCCTCATGACATTTGCGTCTCAAGAAACTTATCAGCTCCCTAATGGAACGTGCCGCCCTTATCTTCCCCATGGTTGCCCCTTCAAGGAGACATACCTATACCATACAAGGTTGGCTCCTCCCATCTGGTCTTAACAACAACCAGTTGTTTTTGCATCCTCTATCCTTTTTTCTTATATGGCTTATGGTTATGAGACTGCACCCTAAGTGGGATTTTCTTCGGGCCGAATACAGCATAACACAAGACTTTCCAAGAATGTCCAGGTACGTTCCAGATGCCCCAGGCACTCTTGGATCAACCCTGTACCTTGGTGACTTCATCAGATTCTGAACTCCTTAGGAGAGACCTTCTCACCTTAGTCGCCCAACCTAAGTCATATGCTTAAGATGAGAATCCAAGGCGCCTCTCCTGGATGGGATTTATTGACCCCAAATCTCCATGACTCAGGTTCCAGGGGCGGTGTAACCTTTTCGCTGAGCCATGCAACAGGTACCCCCTTCTATGATGTACTTTAGGTCTTACATTTGCCTCTTGCGAAATTTTGATTTCGCGAACTAGGGTGTACGCCATAGTAGGTTCGCCCCTTTCTAGTATGTCATTGATCTTTGATTGTCTTTTGTCATTATCTATGCGAAATTTTTGCATATTCTTTCTTTGTTTTGGATATGTATAATCTCGCAATTATTCTCTCATAAGATTTTCACATAGATTCATTTTGTTTCAATCATATATCATTTCGCAGTCTACTCTTTTCCAAAACCTCTTATGGGTAATATCTCTTTAAGTATAATCTGTTCCACGGTCTATCAAGTCTATGACCTACATCTTTACCCTCAGGATCCATCAATCTATATGCCCCTGTTCCGACTATCTCCTTAATGATGTAAGGCTCATCCCATTTTTTTGCTAGTTTTCCACCATTTTCTCACTAATATATTGGTGTTTCTCGCAGCACCAAGTCACCTGGTTGAAACTCGCGTATTTTTACATGTTTATTATATTCTCGGGCTAATCTTCGCTGGTAGTTTTCCATATGCTGTAAAGCCCTTTCTCTTTTTTCTTCTAATTCATCTAGCTTGGTTAAAATCATACCCGTACTAAGATTTTTCTCCCAAGCCTCTCTATATGTTGTGGGAATAATAACTTTTGTTGGTAGCACGGCCTCAACTCCATATGTTAAACAGAAAGGTGACATTCCAGTAGATTCTCGCCTGGTTGTATTGTAAGCCCATACTGCATTATGCACTTATTCTCATCATGCTATGTTATGTCCTTCTAACTTCTTCTTCAATATATCTGCAATTGTCTTATTTGTTGATTCTATCTGTCCATTGGCCTGTGGATATAGAGGGGTTGATTTCCCATATTTTATCTGAAATGCATTGAGTAATATTTCTATGTTCTGCCCTTCAAACTGTTTTCCATTATCAGATACCAATTGTACGGGAATTCCAAATCTGCAAATGATGTTTTCAAATATGAATGTAAAAATGTCTTTGTCGCGAATATGCTGTACTGCCTTTACTTTTACCCATTTTGTGAAATAATCTGTAGCGACAATTAGATATCTTCTTTGTCCAGATCCTGGTAAAAACGTTCCTACAATGTCTAAACCTCATTTCCCAAAAGGCCGTACACTTGTTGAAGATGTTAATGGTTATCCAGGTGCATGTATTTTCTTTCCATGTCGCTGACAATCTTCGCAACGTCTTGATACTTGTTTCGCATTTTCATGCATATATGGCCAGTAATAACCTTGCACTTTCACTCTGTATGCCAAAGATCTTCCGCCGCTTTGATTGCCAGCATCCCCACAATGTAACGCTTTTAACACCTCTTCTCCCTTTTTCCGTGTCAAACATCTGAGTGATGGTCTATTAAATGATCTTCGATATAATACCCCATCTCTTAGTTCATAATTTGTCGCACGTCTCTTTAATTTGTGTGCTTCCAATCTATTTCTTGGTGTTTCTCCTTTTGTCAGATATGCATGAAGTTCTGCTCTCCAATCTTCGATATTGGGTACTTGTTCTTCTTCTCCACCTTCTATTATCATTACTTCTACCTCTTCTTCTTCTTCTTCTTCGTTATTGATTGATGGTGATATAAGTGTCTGTATCTTTATGCATATCGCAGTTGGGTTTATCAACATACTTGAGATAAAAGCAAAAGCATTTGCGAGCCTGTTATCTTTTCTTGATATATGTCTCCATTTTATTTTTGGGATTTTCGCTGACAATTCTTCAACAAGTTTCTTGTATTTCTTCAAGGATGGTTCATTTGTAGTATATTCTCCTTTTATTTGACGAATGACTAGCTGCGAATCACTGGTGATTCTTACATTTTCCAACTTAATTTCTATTGCGAATTTCAGGGCAACTTCATATTCCGTTTCATTATTGGTGGATGTAAACTCCAATCTGAAGGAAAAAGCCACTTTGGTGCCCTCTGGCGAAATCAAAACAATTCCAACTCCGTTACCTTCCCCATTTGACGATATATCCACCAATACTTCCCATTTATTTGTCTCTGTTAATAGATCTCTTGGATTTCCATGTTCTTCTTCCACATCCATCATTTCTTCCACAGCTTCATCATCTTCTAGAGGAAATTCTGCTAAGAAGTCTGTGACAACTTGTGATTTGGGTGAAGATAATATTTCATACTTGATTTCAAAATTCCCTACTTGTGTATTCCATCTCTCAACCCTGCCTGACCTTTTTGAATTATTCATTACTGACTCAATTGGTACCTTTGTCAACACCCTTATTTTATGTGCCTGAAAATATATGCGAAGTTTAAATGTTGCATAAACTAATGCCAAAATTAGTTTTTCAATTTTTGAATAATTTTTCTCTGCCGCATTGAAGGTTTTGCTGATGTAATATATTGGTCTCTCAACTCCTGCATCTACTCGTAATAACACAACACTTAATGCGTGTGAAGTTATCGTAAGATAGATTAATAATTCTTCTCATGGTTCTGCCTTTTGCAAAATAGATATATTCATCAGATGTTCTTTTATTCCTTAAAAAGCTTTCTCGCATTCATCTGTCCATCTAAACTTCGTCCCCTTTTTTAGTATGTTGAAAAAATGTTTACATTTTTCTGATGATCGCGAAATGAACCTTCCTAGCGAAGCTAAGAGTCCGTTTAACTTATGTACATCTTTTACCGTCGCTGGTGTTGGCATGTCACGAATTGCTTGCACTTTCTCTAGATCAACTTGTATTCCTTCTTTTGATACAATGTAGCCTAAAAATTTTCCTGACGCAACCCCAAAGGGATTTTATTATAGCCTTTGTACCCGTCTAGAGAAGATATTCTTTCATTTCCCGCTGCTGATTCAACCATTTGTGGAGTATCTGGTAACGGAAAACTGTCTTTCGGACAAGCTTTGTTTAGATCAGTAAAGTCTATACAAATTCTTATCCCCTTATTCTTCTTTGGGACCACAACCATATTTGCTATCCACTCCGGATATTTAGCTTGTCTTATGATTCCTGCATCAAGCATCTTCTGCAACTCTTCTTCTATTTGGGGATGATACGTTATTGTGATTTTTCTAATTCTTTGTTTGAATGGCCTTGCATTTTTGTTAATCTCCAACCTATGACACGCCACAGACAGATCTATTCCAGGCATCTCGTCCATGTTCCATGCGAAAATATCTTTATATTCTCGCAACATACTAATAGTTCTTTCTTCGTCATCTGCCTTCATCTTAGTCCTAATTTTTAGTATTTTGGGTTCTTCTTTGGTTCCAACATTCACTTCCTTTGTTGGTTGCGCCGCGGTGTAACTGGCCTTATGTTCTCCATAGGTGTTGGTCCTTTTATCACCTTCGCAAGTTCATTTCCTTCTTCCGAAATTTCGCTGGGTATTCTTTTTCCTTCCTCTGCTCTTATCATATAAATTCTAAATTCTTCTTCTTTCTTTGCCTCTTTCTCCATTTTTCTGCGACTTTTTCACTTCTTTGCACGTCCTTCATACTGCTTCACTTCAATTTGACAACATAATTTCGCTTTATCAGCATCCCCTCTAATTTCACCAATCCCACTCGACATAGGAAATTTAATGCATTGATGCAATGTTGACGCTACAGCTTTAATTGCGTGTATCCATGTCCTTCCCAACAACATGTTGTATGGCGATTCCATATCCACCACACATAGCGTCACTTGTGTTTCAATCTCTCCTAGTAAAATTCGCATCACTATTTCCCCTTTCGGTTTTGTTGTAGATTTTCCAAAGCCATGAATATGATATGTTGAAGGAGACATTTCTTCATCTTTGTATCCCATTCCTTTATATGCATGGTAAAACATTATATCCGCCGAACTCCCTGTGTCCTCCAAAGTTCTGTTTACCGTCCATTCTTTCATAGTTTTTGTTGATTTCCCATTTTCTTTCCGTGTGGTTATTGTGATTACCAAAGGAGATGTGTGGATCAAATTTTCCCTTGGTATCTCTGCTGCTATGAATGTAACTTTCTGTTTTTCCCAATCTTTCAAGGGTGATACCTTCTCCACCGTCATGATTCTCTTTCCTTCAAAATATCGTTTATGTATTCTCCCTATGATGTTTTCATGGAATTCATTAATCATTGTTTTTGTGATTAAACTACACTCCAACCTTCTGTTGCATTCCTTGATTTTAATTTTCTTTTCCTTAACTGATTTATCGATTTGTTTCATCATTTTCTTGTTTTGAACAGCCTTAATAACAATCTTTAATCTTATATGTCCCTGTTTCTAGCGCCATTATGTAGTTGCAAGAATTCCTACAATACACCCCTCACAAGAATTCATAATAATCAACACATCTTTAAGATCAACAATCACACTTTTTATTAATTGAGTTTAGAAATTTTACAAGAAGGAAATGAAATCAAGAATACAATCACTGTTCTAGACTTTCTCTCTCCTCAAAACTTTCTCTTCACTCTAAAACGATCTCTCCCTCTCCTTAAGCCTATTCAGCTCTTTATATAGGATATTACATAGTGGATGACAGCTAAGTTGTCCTTTATTTTCGGATTTGGCTAGCGATATTCTCGCAAGTATACAAATGTTAATTTTCGCAACATTCCTAAATCTCGCTAGGCCTTCACATCTTTCTCGTGTTTAGGATGTCGTCATATGTCACGTCATTTCTGTAACTAATCTGCGATGTCTTCGCAGTATGTTGTATAAAGATTTTGCAAAGGTATTGATGTTGCGATATTCTGATCCTACATATACGAAGTTGGTTTATTTTGTATAGCGTCTTAATCCTGAGAGTATTCAATTCTGTACTAGGTCCCGGAGTTTTTCTGCATTTGCGGTTTCCTCGTTAACAAAATCTTGCCGTGTCATTTACTATATATTTCGGCATTATAATTATTTTATTATAATTAAAGTAAATTGCACAAACGTTAATTCATATTTACCTGATATGCAATCCTATTGAGTTTGGTTAAGTCCGAGCATATATATCAAGTAAACACACTTCGTTGTTGTATTGTCTCGATCTCGTATCCATAGACAATCACATGAAGTGTGAACCGATTTGTTGTATTGTCTCGACTCAGTCTATAGACAATCACTTTCGGTGAAAGGACTTATAAGAAGGAAAAGTTACAGCTTTAGGTATATTTGGGTACCCTCGCCTTAACATATATACATATTACGAAACTATCTTTCCAGAAGATAGGCGAATCCGTGCTTCACGAGTCCCAATCAATTCATTCGGAGCCTTTCTTTAGTTCCCGAAGAAGCTTTCGTATTTGGTGGATTTGCACCAAGATACACAGCGTATAAGGATTTAGTTTTCGTTATTGCTGATGTCTCCAATATATAAATACTCAATCAAGTTTGGATTGCTTAAGATGAATTTCTTGCAACCGAAATCAATTTCTCAAGATATAAGAAATAGATTTTTTAAGATTTTTCGTAAGATAAAAAAACGTTTTTTAGTTAGAATTTGACTTGCATTGAGATGTTTTTCCTCTTATTTTGAAGTATTATACATATTTAGCGTCAAGTAAATTCCATAAGATAATTACTTCCAAAAATATCTTCAAACAACCAAGAATAAACATTATGCACATATTGTGGAAATTGCCTAAACCTATATCTAAAAACTTGGTTCACAAGTTAGATCAATTTTTCGTAAAGAACTAGAACTTTTCTTGCAAAAATGAATTGGATAAGAATAACGACTCGTAAGCATGTGAAAAATTTTCCTTGAAAATCAAAGTTTGAAATTGCATAAGCCCAAATTTGGAGATTGCTCAATTACACTTTTAAGTGCGAGAACTCATCAAGGTAATTTCACGAACTCGAAGTGAGTTTTGGGTTCAAGAACTTTGGATCTCAATTTGGGTTTGTGAACTCAAAAAAGTAGTTTCGCAAACTTAAAGTGAATATCAGGATTGAGAACGTTAAATTTCAATTGGGTTGATGAAGTTAACAAGGTAGGTTCGTGAATTCTGAGTTCATGAAACTTTGGATTTCGGTTGGGTATACGAACTCACCAAATAAGGTTTCACAAACTCAAAGTAAATTAAAAATTTAGGAACTTTGAATTTGAGTAGGTCTGCGAACTCAAACGCGTAAAGTTCGTAGAAAACTGAAATGATTTAAAAGTACAGCTTGAATAGTTTTGAAAGTAGAAAAACGATATGGTACGGTTCAGTGACTGGTTTTACCCAAAACCTTGCCAAACCTACTGACATGCATCCTTATTCTCACTTCAAATGCATATGAGCTGAATGATACATGTTTGTTGATTGATTCCCTTATTAGGGTATCTTTAGGTTAGTCAGGGTAAATAACATTCCATGTCTTTCTTATAGTACTTTGTTTTATGTTTCTTTTTCTTTGTTTTCTTGTCAATACATTCGTAACAAAAATTAAGCTTGGCCAACCACACTATATGTGATGTTCAGAAACCTTGAAATATGTTTTGATCAAACAATAATTGCAATCATCAATAAATACTCATGTTCACAACATATAAGACTCTGATCATTGGTGCTTAAACTCAAAAAATATTTTCATTGTTAAATCTCTCTACAGCTCTATATATTCTACTGGTATTATCTGCGAACATTAGGCAAACATCTGGAACTTACATGTAATACCTTCTGTAAACACCTTCATATGGAAAACAACTTATTTCATTATTCCAAATGTTATGAAAATAAAATTCCTCCCAAACATCAATACAACATGCCCATTGTGCAACACAGGTGACCCATCTCTAACTCATCTCTCCCTTGAATACAATTTTATTATCCGGGTATGAATGCATTTAAGTATTGACGTATAGCATGTCATAAATGATCAAAACACTTTCCATAATTGGTTATATTTTATCTTTGACAAAAATAAAAACGAAAGGGGAGATACCTTATAAAATAACACAAATTCAGCATCATCATCATCTGACATATTTAGAAAGTTAGATGCAATGCAATATTCAATAAAATCATACAAAATAGTCCGATAACTACATATAACATTTTTCAATTCATAAACAATCATATACAGTCCTAACACCCAGCCTACAACATCATGCAAACCCTGCATTACAATTATAACCCAGATGAAACATTACCAATAGTCGATACAACTCCAAAAGAAGATATCACTTTCCTAGCTTACACAATAAGCATTGTAACTTCAATAAATAATCCTATCTCTACTTCTAGTATTTGAATGACTCTAGATGGATTACGCAAGAAACATAATGGATGGTAGGGAACTCCAATTGCGGTACCAGAAAAGAATCATATTAAAAAAAGCTGATACCGCTTTCCAATGGGCATCGGAATGGGTGGTCACAACTTCGTATACCCAAAAGAAAGAATCCACCTCAAGATGTCGATGAGAATGTATACTTAAGCTAGAAAGCACATATATATCATCATTTTATATTTTAGAGATAACACTACTGGCTCAATCAATTTAAAAGTCCAAGCGTGGATTATAGTCAACAGATATGATATTATGTAGCTACCAATATCTTTCTTTTTTTGTAATCATTATGATATAAAAAAACACATGGAAGGCATGCGAGGTATAATAAATCATCTTAATCTTTCAAACCTATTTAACCTTGACACATACAATTATGCACTAGTGTTTATGGGTAAAGACTGTTTCTGCTGGTTTTGGTAATTTGGGTGTGTGGATGAGAAAAAAATCTAAACCTAAAACAAATGCACTGCATGGGAGTACTTTAGATCCGAGAGATCAATATGTACAATCCTGGACTAACCCAAGAAATGGTCGTTCCAGTCTTGTTATGGTCACAAAGTGAAGGAGAAGGGTTGGTCTTAGGGAGGGAAGCGAAGAAGGTGTTGAGACCATAATGGTTAATTCTGAAGGTGTGGATATTTTATGACTTGTATCAGAATTTGGAGCTGGCTTGCAGAATGAAAGCTATCAGTTCTTTGGTATTTTCTAAATACTATGTTGTTGTTCTAACCAAAAACTTGTTGTCTTGTCAAAATAGGTAAAACTTATTTATACAAGTCATATTGAACGCACCCTAAGCTCGTAGAAAGTGGGAAGATGGAGTGATGGAGAAGTGGGGTCATGTGTAAATGCCAGAAACCACGTTCCCACTATGAACGAAATGGGTTAGTTTACACCCACTACTTCTTTCCGCCACTAACTATCCTGCTTTCTGACACTTTATAATGGGAGTGTTGCATGCCGCACGCTGTAAACCGCCAGACCAATACCCTGATGAGCATCCCCCAGTTTGTGACATGTTTGATGTCTCGAGTGTTTTCATGGAAAACGTGTAACAGATTTCTATGTGTGGCAAGTCAAATTCAGGAGACTTGCCACAGGAGAATAACATGTGATGCTATTAGGCTTGTCTTGGATGGTCTCCTAAGACTTGCCACATGCCTGTCAATTCTGTGGCGAATTTGGACGGTTGAGATTGTAACTCATGAGAAAGGGTGGCCATTGATTATGGCCACACTATGTTGGCGCCCGATAATAGAACAATGGCGCCATTGGCTTGGTTGGCGTAACAACTTTACCTAAATTAGGGTTTGGCATGCCAAAACCCTAATTAGTGCGTGGGGCATGTGGCCACGACACGGTGATGTTTTTGTGAAAACAGTTCCATATCCATGCCAAAGGAACTATAGCAAGGCCATAATGTGGAAACGGCCACATGAGCAAGGGTTAATATGAGTGGCTATGGTATGACGCCATTCTTAGGGTTTCCTGGTGTAGATGGAGGATTTTCAACAAAGGGCAAAACCGTAAAATCATGATAATACATGTTTCTGATACGGCTTCAGGCATGTGACGATTCATATTTTACGAAGCCATGATGAACATGTCTTTCGAAAAGCCTCCGCTAGCTGAGCGTTCGATCCATGGAATTTCATTGTGCCCTCTATGTAGAATAATAGAATTGGGCGGTCCTCCTACATAATTGTTTGTTGAGAGGGCCTAACGCCTTCAGGATGTTGGTGATACTCATTGTTCCCCGACTACATGAGAGCGACCCCCCTCTACATAGAAGACCGATTGGGCGGTTCTCCGTCAGATTGAGAGCAACAACGCCTTCAAGACAGTGACACTCACTGATCCTGACTATATAGAGCGACGTGTATAGACTCGGGTGTTCTTAGTAGTGTCTGAGAGCACCCTCAGGATTTTCCGTCTCCTGACTATGCACATAGATTAATTATGCCGTGACATTCACCACTGAATTCCCAGAATAATCTATTATTGCTCATATTCCATGGTCGAATCCACGGACTGATCCCATGTAATGGCAATAACAATTGCTCCTATTTCATGGTCGAATCCACGGCCTGATCCCATGGAATGGAAATAACAATTGCTCCTATTCCATGGTCGAACCCACGGCGTGATCCCATCGAATGGCAATAATAATTGCTCTGATTCTATGATCGAATCCACGGGTTGATCTCGTAGGATAGCAATGAAACAACTATATTATCTCATTAATCCGATTTCATGATCGAATCTATTGGTTTCATGAAATGGTGATGGATAAATCTCAATTACTCTGATTCTATGGTCGAATCCACGATCCCATGAAATGGTAATGCTCGTTTTATTATTCTGAATTCGTAGTTGAATCCACATCTGATCCTACGAATTAATAATGAAACATCTATTCACTTTTATTACTCAGTTTCATGAATGATTCTCCACTGGATCTCATGAATTGATAATAATTACTCCATAATTAGGCATCTGGACCATCACTGAGCAAGCCCCACAAAAATGGTGCGAGTGTACTCAACAATGATGCACGACTGAGCACCCGGATGCGTGAACGAACATCCAAAAAACATGAAACAATGGAGAGTTCTCCACAAAATAGGAGAGAGAAAATAATAAACAATAAAATAATGGGAAGCGCCCATGGGTCGGGCCGACCGGCCGTGGCCGGTCCCATGCTTCCCCATTATTTTCTTTATTTTCTCACGGTTCTCATAAACCCATGGAGAGTTCTCCATCTTGGCAAAATTTCCACATTTGTGCAAAAAAAACTCAAGAGTTCTCCATAACTTGGAGGATTCACCTAATAAATTATAAAATAAGGAGAAGTGTGCGGGACCGGGCAACCTAGCCGTCCGGCCATGCCCAAGCCGTGGCCGGTCCCACACTTCGCAATCCTTAGCTTTTTATAGTTATTATTCCAAAACTTCATGGATTCTCCATATCTTCCTGGACTCTCCATATCTTCATGGACTCTCCATAACTCCAAGGATTCATAAAAAATAATAATAAATAGGGAAAGGTGTGCAGGACCGGGCAACTTGGCCGGCCGGCCATTCCCTAGCCATGGTCGGTCCTTTACCTTGCAATCCTTAATTTCTCATTATTATTATTTCTCTCAACTCGTGAAACCCCTGGGTTTGGACAAAATTCGTGACTTCTCCATATTTTCTCAAATATGGCTCAAATCACGCAAAACCAAAAGCCAACATGGTCACACGGCCGGCTAGCCCCTCACGAAAATTTGGATTATTAAAATATTTTATTTTAATATTTTCAAAATATTGATGAATTGAGCATACATGCTCATTCCACCAAAAAGTCGAGAATTCTCAGCCAAGATCAAACTCTTCTGAAAATTCACAACATCGCTCAAATGCACATCAGAAAATACTGAAACTCTCAGTATGGAGATACGGACATAATGGCAATGCGTGCATGCCTCCATGACCAACCAGGTCACCCCTAAGGCTTTCACGAAGCCGGTCTCACATGATTTTGTAATTCTGACCTAATTTGCTCAATCGCTCATAGTGGGCCCAAAACTCTCTCTTACCATCCCTCTTGAATTCTTCCTGAGTTTTGCTTTCGAGATGTTTTCACCTTCCGAAAGATCCCAAAACCTAAATATTCACACGTTGGGAGATAGGAAATTCTTTTCCGTATCGAATGGAGGGTCGGACCATCGAAATACGAGTCCGTATGAGAATTATACATCGATTCTAGTAAAGGACGCTAATCAGGGATTCAACCAAACTGGAGAATCCTCCAAATGACCAACACTTGGTCACGTGACCACCAGGAGCCGGTCCATTCCCTCTTGGTCGGTCGTATCTCTCATAACTAGGTTTTACACCTAATGCTGAACCCAGCAATATTTTCAGTAAATGGTGAACTCCCCATTTAATCATCACTTTTCACCAACTCTCAAACTGAGAACCCTGGTGCATGCTTACTTGAGCGTTGGGAATCAAATGGACGTTCCTCATCCTATGTGGTCAGTCCCTCTATCACTCATAATCAATTTTCGGCAATTCTCCAATGGATGGAGGATTGTCCAAAATTAGGTTTCGAATGAACGCTCTGTGAAACCATCATTCTGAGCAATTTCGAACACTAATAAATTTATGTTGATTCATCAATCAACATCTAAAATTAATTAAACAATATTCGGTAATCTACCAATATTTTAATTAATATTTTACTGGGTCACATCACCTGTAAATAATTTGATGAATCGAGCAATACTTGCTCAATCGCCTGAATATTAGTCAATATTTGACAATTCTCCACATTCGATAATTATCCAGTATTTGGTGAATTGAGCAATACTTGCTCAGTTGCCCATCAAATCCTTAATTTTGGTGAATTGAGCAATACTTGCTCAATTGTTCATTGATTTATTATAATTCGCGGCAATACTTGCTCAACCACTCAACTAGTCAGTAACTTGTCATACTGACATCTCTCCAGAGAACTACATATTCGACCCATGAATCGCTGAGCATCCACCATTCATGCTTGATTCACCAAACTTTGACTCAGTGTCTAATCAGTCAATAATTGACTAACCTAAACACGTCTGCCCCGCAGACTCCACGATTCGTGAAATATCAATCACGTCACAAATGGGGGGATATCACTTAGGGTTTTGTTCTGGCGGTCTACGGCACGTGGATTCATCCCACGATGAGAAATGTGCGTAAGTCGTGTCAACGGTTGAAGGAATCAGCAAAGTAGTGGGTGCACGATCATCCAAGTCTCCACATGACGTGGAAATGACTTTACCACAATCTCCCACTTTTCCACTCTTTCACTCAAGAAACCGTCACACTTACAAGGGTCAGTGGTGTTACTATTCTAACAGTATAAATAAGTTTCTGAATTCGTGATTGAAGGACAACTTTATCAACATTCGAACACTCGAATACACATCTAACACTGAATTTCTCGAGTAACTACTCTCAAGAATTCATCAATCACTCAGAACTTATCAGAACTCAACAGTTCACCAATACTGCAGAAGCCTTCAATACACCCACAATCCTCGATCATCACTGATCCCACACAATTATCAGCTTCCCTCCTACAGATCAACCCATCTCCCTCTTTGCGACCGAATTGATTCTGGAACGGCTATTGTCTTGGTTTAGGCCGGAGTCATACAGATTGATTTCCCGAATCTAAGCACCCCCTTCTAACAGCGGTGCATCTGTGTGAGGATTAACATCTTGCCCGACTGGGGAGTCTCGACAACTCGCTCGACTCTCCACTTTCCCGAAAAACCGGCGACACGTTTTTCCCCATCCACAGATTGGCGACCACAGTGGGAGATTAATCTCTTGGTTGCAATCTCTCATTTTCGCAAAGATGGTCGATCTTAGGTCAGGATCAGTTACACATCCCAACACCAACCACGCTAGTACCAGCAACAATACTGGTGGTACTCCGGAAACAATTCCCGCTTTTAATGATGATGGTGACATTACTCCTCCGCAGACCAATGTCGAAGATCATCCTCTTTTTGGGTGGCATCCAGAAGAAATCATAGAAAATCCTCCTACCATAGGCGATCTCATGAAGGTACAGGAAGTTCTCTCTAAGAATCAAACTGACATGGCTGCTACTCAGAAGGAACTATTCAACTATCTCAAAACTCTTACAGAGAAGATGTCAAACAAAACTCAAGAGAAGGGGAAAGACAAGGAAACGTCTCCAATGGACCCCGAAGTCATTCCTGTTCCTGATAACGATGAAACTCGCAAAGCCGCATAGCCTCAACCCGCCGGCTTCATCACCCGTGAAGACTTGGAGCGCTTTATGGAGAATCGAGGAAGGGGTCATACAACGACCATGCACCGTCATCAACCTCCGTATCCTGCAGCCACGCAGATGATCCCTCTCCCAAAAGGCTACACCTCTCCAACGTTCACACTCTACAACGAAATGGGAAATGCTCGAGAACACGTTTCTCGATTTTTGGAAGCATTAGGAGAACATGAACACAACCATGTTGTCCGCTTGAAGGAGTTTTCAAAATCCCTGACGGGTCGTGCATACACTTGGTACAATAACATCGCACTAGGAAGCATTGCTAATTGGGGAGAAATGATTAATGCTTTCTACATGAAATACTTCTTTGTTTCTGAGCAAATTACCCTTTATGACTTGGGGAGGATGGCTCTAAAGACTACTGAAAACCCCAACGATTACGTGAAGAGGTTCAGGATCCAAGCGCTGGATTGTCATGATCCAAATGTTATTGAGCAATAACTTGTGGACTTGTGCATTAATGGGATGATACCTATTTACAGAGCTTTGTTGGAGAATCTCCGCTTCCAGACCTTTTCAGAACTTCACGAAGAAGCCAAGCGATCAGCAACTACTGCTCTCGCCTTGCTAGAAAGAACGAAAACTGTCAAAATTGAGGAATCGAAAGACACTCAAAGTAGCAGTGCTCGGCGCCTGATCAACAAGCAGTACAATGTTGAAGCTTCCATGAATGTTGCTGAAGGAATCAAGAGAAAATCCGAAGCACAACAACACAAAAACGCTTCTCCATTGTCTCACCCTCCGAAAGCTCCAAGGAAGGACAACCCGACCAGAAATTCACAATCACAACAGAACGATGAGGAAGTTCCTGATTTTCTATTTCCCATTGAAGAAGTGATCGAACTACTGGAAGTCTGGATACAAGATGGTGCAATCAAGCTACCTCATGTCAAGAAAGAACCAACCGCGGAGCAAATAAAAAATGCATGTTATTGCCACTTCCATAGGTATGTCAGTCATCCAACCCGTGACTGTAGAAATTTGAAGCGCATCTTCAAAGAAAAGGCCGACTCAGGAGAACTGGGGACTGAAGGAGTACACAGAAATCCTCTCCCGATCAGAACGTTCGCACCCTCCGAGTATCCAGTCAAGGAAGCGGTTCAGTCTTTGATGGAGCACGTCTTCGAGTTGTTGTACTTGTCAAGGGCCCAAAGAGATGACGTGTTTGCTGCGCTGAACCATGTCGTGTTGGGAAAACGACTGACAATTAAGGAAACATTCCCTAAACCTCCTGTGACAGACAAAGAGATGTACGACTGGGGACTTCTCACCATGGTGCATCTCAAGGGGGACGAATTCAGACGAGCATTAGTCGACGTTGGCACTGCTGTCAACATCATTCCCCTGAAAACCCTCAGAGCTGCTGGCATCACTCGTCAAGAAGCAACTCATGCTCCAGTCTCAATCAGAGATCATGAAGGAATCTCCAGGGATGCTTATGGTTACATCATTCTCAACATAAGAAGTGATTCAACCTGGACGAAAACTAAAATTCATCATAATCAGGGAGGATCCTGGATACGACATGGTTCTTGGAAGAGCGTGGATTCATGATGGAAAAATTGTTGCGGTATTTGCACCTTCAGTTGCACACTTCTCCACCGAAAAAAACTCTGACTCAGAAGATGACCATCCTTTCGAGCATTTGGAAAAGGTCGAAACTCTGGTGGGACTCACGCAAAATCCTGGAGAAAGCCCTAACGAATTCGTCAGGAGGTTTCGCACTCAGACAAGTCTTATTCCTCATGATGCATATGTGTTACCTACTTTTAAATATGCTACCCTAATTCGAGGACTCGCTCAAAACCTACCTGTCATCAAATGTTATGAGTGGACAGTCTCGCATCAGCAATACTACACTGCATGGTTGGGACCTCTTCTGACTATGCACCACATTGAAAGGTTTATCGCTGAAGACTTGGCTCAGTTTGACAAGCGATACCCGCCATATTTTCCTTTGCATGAGTGTCCACATGTGCCACAGAATTAGAAATCTTCACCAGCATGGAATCCACAGGTGATTCCAAACCAGAAGAAGATATTCAGGGCACGCGCAACCAATCCTAACAAGTTTCATGAAGGGGATTTGGTTCTTAAGGCAACCAGGCGCAATCTGCATTCTACAAAGGGTTCTAACTGGAAAGGACCTTTCATGGTTGCTAAGTCAGTTGCTGAAGGATACTATAAATTGGCTGACATCAAAGGCAAAATGGCTGTACCTGTGATTCACGAGAATTGGCTCAAGGTTCTCGACGCATGAAGCATTCAACATTGGATGTTTTATGTCCAAGGCAATCGGTCAAAATATCTGACGTTTGCACTTGATTTTCTTTTAATTATATTTTCAATTCCCCCAAAACGTGTGCATACTTGCACTCAACATTCATAAATTCAAAACCTATAAAAAATCAAAACCCAAATAAAATGTCACATCTCCCTGGAGCTCAATGTTTATGAGATTGTGGAAAGGAAACTAAAGAAAGCCGTCGAAGAATGATTTCTGCTTCTCAGCATTCTCCAAGACTTATAAAGCCTCTTTCTCCAACTCCAGCTTCTCGTCCAGCTCAGTAATTTCAATCATTTTCTTCGTCATGGCCTCACTAGAATAAGGGAGATTCTCCATTACTGCACCCCTGATGGTATTGATTTTCTGACGAATCCACTTCAGATTAAGGCCAAACCCCTCAGAGTTCTTCAAGTTGTACTCCCAATCAAAGAGTACATCTTGAGTCACAGTACTTCTGGCCCTGGTACATATATCATCTATAACATGCAGTATGATATATACTTGCCTTGTCATGAAATATCTATGCTCTGGATCTTTCTTAACAACAATGTGGCCATACATCTTCAACAATTTCTCATACATAGCAGCATATCCGATGGGAACACTAAAACCACCAACTAACTGGTGGTATGGGAGTAACTCACCAAATTAAGGATTAAATACAATCCCTGCAATGGGATACTCATGCACTATCATACGCTTCTCAATCACTGGAGAAACATCAACAATCATGGAGACGATTTCAGACGAAGCAGCTTTTACTATTCTGGATTCGGGTTCCACCATCTCAGGCTCAATTGGAGTTTCTGCCACCTCCACGGCATCAACAACCAGCACTTCATAACCTGGAGGTTCAGATAGCCAACAATTATAGGACTTCCAAAGCTATCATTATTAAATCCATGATTCCCAACTTCGTCGTTCGGTACCTAATGCGAAGATTACATGGGATTAGGATGGTTCAGGCGTGGAAATCCAATGCAGTCATAAGATTAAGAAAGTAAGTGAACTAAAATCATCTAAGTTCCTTATTATGCATTTACGACATGTGCAAGAAATATCAAAGTCATGAAACACGTTTTCAAAGAAGCTCAGCTGAAGAAATTTACACTTCCCTATGATCAATGACGAACTGGGAGAAATTGGTGAGGAAACTAAATATGGGTCATATACCATTCTCTTCGTATGGAATTTATCTACAACATGTCAAATTTCATGTCAATCAGATGAACGAGCGAGGAGATGTGGCCAAAACATCACACAACATGCAATCTAGAAAAGTTCTGAATATCTCCTGGAAGTTTACTGTTTCGCGTTTTCAGGCTCTAAACATGCTCAAAATTCGAAAAGCTTCATTGATAAAGCTTAGAAATTTCCTGGGCTTGAATATACATATGCAGACATCGAAAATACGACTACAGACGAGGATTCTACAGCATTTCTAATAAAATCTGAAGTCTGAAATTTTTTGATGACGTATTTCGGCAAAATTACTCGTATATTCATATGGGTTCTCATTCATTCATGCATAAATAAGAAATATCATACTTCTATGAAGGGACTACAGGATAAACACTTACTAGGGGAGCCTCTAAACCATTTTAGGACTCGGCAATGTTGGAACCTCCATTTGCAATGCCGCTATCTCCATTCGGTTCGGGATTTCGGGAATTCTCCATATTCCCATGTCCCAAAGAAGAGCACACTTCATCAACATGCTGCTTATCTACAATGATTTCTTACTGGATTCATCAATGACAATTATTATTATTTCATTCAAGGAGATGCCACAATCACCTGCACGAAAAAAAATACTTACATCGACTTTTCCATCAGTGCTGGAATCATGAATTGTTTGCCTGGGAACAAGTTGAAGACCGTCAATGGAGCAAAAAAATCTGAAAAGAAACAACAAACCTTGGTCTCGTGATCCTAATTGCACGGGCAAAGTCATGACACAAGGAGCGCTAACAATTCACCAAAGAAACGGCTGGGGACTGGACGTCATTTTCTAACATCCTATAGTCCTTACTTCTGGGTTCTCCGCTCCCGTAGATTTTCCTACATTTCCATGGAGTCTACATTGATCCGGGATCTCACTACACGATCATCCTATGATAATGCTAATGGAATAACCAGGAGTACAACTCAGTATGAAGGATCTCTCACCACTCAGAGTACATCGTTCATACAAAGCGCATGATTCGACAGAACAATGAATCATGAATTAAAGGTGCTCACAACAGCGTCTACAAAATGGTAATCCTTAACTCTTACCTATTTACGTTTCACAAACTTAGTGATAATAACGTAAAACCCTCGAAAACGTGATCGTTTCTTAAAACCTTCCAAGATGAGCAAAATTCATTATTTAAAGCCATCACCTGACTTTTCATGAAACTATGAATAGTTCACATAACCTTTCATGTGAACATTCGCTGATTTTCTACGTATGTGCATACACTGTAAAATCGCCAAACTCATACATACATTATTTCATCACATACAAAATTGTTCGCTTTCAGCAATTGCTCAAAATTCATAAATTAATTTTCATAAAACCGTGAACGACCCAAGTAAATTTTTACTGAGTGAACATCCACTGGTTTTTTAAAAATTGGACAGACATCCATTCCACAACTATGAAAAATCACATGCAGATATTATTTCACCATGTATGATTATCTACTTTCAAAAATTGTTCAAAATCAAAACGATGATTTTACAAATAATATATTTTAACGTGAAACTCACGTAAATTTAAAAAATATATGTATATATTTTGCTCCCTCTCTAGAGCATCCGTCTATGAAACGAGGGTCTTTTCTATTTTTGAAAAAGTCTACATGTTTCAAACAAGATTTTGAAAGTTCATAAATAAATTTTCATCATGAACTCCAGGTTTTTTCAAAATTCCGTTAACTCTAAGGATTATTATTTATTACTTTTACGAACAAACCTACGTTTCTAAAAGTATTTACAAAATTCGTGCTTCGAAAACAGACTTGAGTTTTCATAAAACCTAATAAAACACGGGTTTCCTTTTTTTGGACCCGCAAATCCTGAATCGACCTTAACCAAGCTTCCAAACATCCAAATCAACAGTGCCTCATCTCTCCACGCTCATGAGATGACACTCTACCTTACTATCAGAGTTCTCATCCACACATTTGCTCGTCCATGATCTCATTGGAGTAAATTGATGATTCTGAAACTACCATTGTAGACCGAGTTCAACCAGACCTCATCAATTGAAAATCACCATTTAATGCATATTGCAGAACATGACTGTTCCCCACTATGCAGGGGACTTAATGTAGATGGTGGATTTTCAACAAAGGGAAAAACCGTAAAATCATGATACTGCATGTTTCTGATACGGCTTCAGGCATGTGACGATTCATATTTTACGAAGCCATGATAAACATGTCTTTCGAAAAGCCTCCACTATATGAGCGTTCGATCCTGGCATTTCATTGTGCCCTCTATATAGAATAATAGAATTGGGCGGTCCTCCTACATAATTTTTTGTTGAGAGGTCCTAACGCCTTCAGGACGTCGGTGATACTCATTGTTCCCTGACTACATGAGAGCGACCCCCTCTACATAGAAGAATGATTGGGCGGTTCTCCGTCATATTGAGAGCAACAATGCCTTCAAGACAGTGACACTCACTGATCCTGACTATGTAGAGCGACGTGTATAGACTCGGGTGTTCTTAGTAGTGTCTGAGAGCACCCTCAGGATTTTCCGTCTCCTGACTATGCTCATAGATTAATTCTGCCGTGACATTCACCACCGAATTCCCAGAATAATCTATTATTTCTCATATTCCATGGTCGAATCCACGGCCTGATCCCATGGAATGGCAATAAAAATTGCTCCTATTCCATGGTCGAATCCATGGCCTGATCCCATGGAATGGCAATAATAATTTCTCTGATTCTATGATCGAATCCACGGCTTAATCTCATAGGATAGCAATGAAACAACTATATTATATCTCATTACTATGATTTCATGATCGAATCTATTGGTCTCATGAAATGGTGATGAATAAATCTCAATTACTCTGATTCTATGGTCGAATCCACGATCCCATGGGATGGTAATGCTCATTTTATTATTCTGAATTCGTAGTCGAATCCACATCTGATCCTACGAATTAATAATGAAACATCTATTCACTTTTATTACTCAGTTTCATGAATTATTCTCCACTGGATCTCATTAATTGATAATAATTACTCCATAATTGGGCATCTGGACCATCACTGAGTAAGCCCCACAAAAATGGTGCGAGTGTACTCGACAATGATGCACGACTAAGCACCCGGATGCGTGAACGAGCATCCAAAAAAATGAAACAATGGAGAGTTCTCCACAAAATAGGAGAGAGAAAATAATAAATAATAAAATAATGGGAAGCGCCTATGGGCCGGGCCCACCGTCCGTGGCCGGTCCCATGCTTCCCCATTATTTTCTTTATTTTCTCACGGTTCTCATAAACCCATGGAGAGTTCTCCATCTTGGCAAAATTTCTCAATTTGTGCAACAAAAAAAAACTCAAGAGTTCTCCATAACTTGGAGGATTCACCAAATAAATTATAAAATAAGGAGAAGTGTGCGGGACCGAGCAACCTAGCCGGTCGGCCCTACCCAAACCGTGGCCGGTTCCACACCTCACAATCCTTAGCTTTTTATAGTTATTATTCCAAAACTTCATGGATTCTCCATATCTTCCTGGACTCTCCATATCTTCATGGACTCTCCATAACTCCAAGGATTCATGAAAAATAATAATAAAATAGGGAAAGGTGTGCAGGACCGGGCAACTTAGCCGGTCGGCCATGCCCTAGCCATGGTCGGTCCCTCACCTTGCAATCCATAATTTCTCATTATTAATATTTCTCTCAACTCGCGAAACCCTTGGGTTTGGACAAAATTTGTGACTTCTCCATATTTTCTCAAATATGGCTCGAATCACGCAAAACCAAAAGCCAACATGGTCACACGGCCGGCTACCCCCTCACGACAATTTTGGATTATTAAAATATTTTATTTTAATATTTTCAAAATATTGATGAATTAAGCATACATGCTCATTCCACCAAAAAGTCGAGAATTCTCAGCCAAGAAGAAACTCTTTTGAAAATTCACAACATCGTTCAAATGCACATCAGAAAATACTGAAACTCTCAGTATGGAGACACGGACATCATGGAAACGTGTGCATGCCTCCATGACCAACCAGGTCACCCCTAAGGTTTTCACGAAGCCGGTCCCATATGATTTTGCAATTCTGACCTAATTTGCTCAATCGCTCATACTGGGCCCAAAACTCTCTCTTATCGTCCCTCTTGAATTCTTCCTAAGTTTTGCTTTCGAGCTGTTTTCACCTCCCGAACGAGCCCAAAACCTAAATATTCCCGCGTACGAAGATAGGAAATTCTTTTCCGTATCAAATGTAGGGAGGACCATCGAAACCGAGTCCGTATGAGAATTCTACATCGATTCTAGTAAAGGACGCTAATCAGGGATTCAACCAAACTGGAGAATCCTCCAAATGACCAACACTTGGTCACGTGACCACCAGGAGCCGGTCCATGCCCTCTTGGTCGGTTCTATCTCTCATAACTAGGTTTTACACCTAATTCTGAACCCAACAATATTTTCAGTAAATGGTGAACTCCCCATTTAATCATCACTTTTCACCAACTCTCAAACTGAGAACCCTGGTGCATGCTTACTTGAGCGCTGGGCATCACATGGATGTTCCTCATCCCATGTGGTCAGACCCTCTATCACTCATAATCAATTTTCGGAAATTATCCAGTGGATGGAGGATTGACCAAAATTAGGGTTCGAATGAACGCTCTGTGAAACCATCATTCTGAGCAATTTCGAACACTAATAAATTTATGTTGATTCATCAATCAACATCTAAAATTAATTAAACAATATTCGGTAATCTACCAATATTTTAATTAATATTTTACTGGGTCACATCACCAGTAAATAATTCGCTGAATCGAGCAATACTTGCTCAATCGCCTGAATATTAGTCAATATTCGACAATTCTCCATATTCGACAATTCTCCAGTATTTGGTGAATTGAGCAATACTTGCTCAGTTTCCCATCAAATCCTTAATTTTGGTGAATTGAGTAATACTTGCTCAGTTGCTCATTGAATTCTTATAATTCGCAACAATACTTGCTCAACCGCTCAACTAGTCAGTAACTTGTCATACTGACATCTCTCCAGAGAACTACATGTTCGACCCATGAATCGCTGAGCATCCACTATTCATGCTTGATTCACCAAACTTAGACTCAGTGTCTAATCGGTCAATAATTAACTAACCTAAACACGTCTGCCCCGCAGACTCCACGATTCGTGAAATATCAATCACGTCACAAATGGGGGGATATCACTTAGGGTTTTGGTCTGGCGGTCTACGACACGTGGATTCATCCTACGACGAAAAATGTGCGTAAGTCGTGTTAACGGTTGAAGGAGTCGGCAAAGTAGTGGGTGCACGATCATCCAAGTCTCTACATGATGTGGAACTGACTTTACCATGATCTCCCACTTTCCTACTCTTTCACTCAAGAAACCATCACACTTACAGGGGGTCAGTGGTGTTACTATTCTAACAGTATAAATAAGTCTATGAATTCGTGATTGAAGGATAGCTTTATCAACATTCGAACACTCGAATACACGTCTAACACTGAATTTCTCGAGTAACTACTCTCAAGAATTCATAAATCACTCAGAACTTATCAGAACTCAACAGTTCCCCAATACTGCATAAACCTTCAATACACCCACAATCCTCGATCATCACTGATCCCACACAATTCTCATCCTCCCTCTTACAGATCAACCCATCTCCCTCTTTGCGACCGTATTGATTCTGGAACGACCATTTTCTTGGTTTAGGCCGAAGTCATATAGATTGATTTCCCGAATCTAAGCACCCCCTTTGCAGCGGTGCATCTGTATGAGGATTAACATCTTGCCTGGCTGGGGAGTCTCGACAACTCGCTCGACTCTCCACTTTCCCAAAAAACCGGCGACACATTTTTCCCCATCCACACCTGGGTCCCGCATGACTCGTGGCATGTTGTGGGGCCCGAAGTGGCACGTTTGGCATAGTTTGGCTTTTTAATGCGTGCGGCGATTTAAAGCGGCCTAATTGCTCTATTGAAAAGGGACCCGACAAGCAGCATGGGTCCGGCCTCATTCTAAATGTGTGTGGCGCATTTAGAGCGACCTGATTGGTCGATGGAAAGAGAGGCCGTCCAAGCATGGGCGTGCCCACACTTCCAGTGCGCGTAGCAGATTTAGAGCGACCTGATTGGTCGATGTGAAATAAGGGTTGGTCGGGCAACATGGGGTGTGGCCACTTGCAGGTGGCGCCGGCTGGCCTATGGCATGGACACACCTCCCTTTGTTGATGCTCCTATTCCACGACTCCTTTATTCCTTATTTTCTAATTTCGGGTAGGATTTTTCACCTACTAATCCATGGTGGATTAATTACCTAGGTCGCTTAGGCTTAATTTTGACAGGCAAGGTCTAATATACTGCACATGGTGGAAAACCCTAATTTTTGCAAATTAGTCAGGGTGATATTTGAATCTTGTGAATTATCACAAAATTGATTGAATTCTATGTGTTGATACAGAATTCTCTAAGTTCATTGCCAGAGAGCAGTATGCTTTCCTATTGGATACTTTATGGAAAGACCTTATCCTTGATACTTGAAAATTCTTGCCACTCTGCTGCGAGTGAACACAAATTTTCATGCCATATCAACATTAAGGGTTCAGCCGGGGAACATAACACATAAAGCATTCAAAAAAACTTATATTATCTGAATAATGTAGGAAAGACGCCAGAATTTATAAAATATCTGGGATTGTTGCTATATGTACTATTCTGGATAAATTTCATGAGGAAATATTGAGTTGATCAATAAATGTTCCAGTGGAGAGGTTGGACACTCACCCCTTTTACATGGCTCCATTTCTTTGCAGAGTGACGACATATTAAATTCAAGGTTTACAATTTTAACTCTGAACTAAAAACCACCATCAACATTAAGTCCTCTGCTTAGCTCGTAACGGTGGCATTGTTATGGGGTAAGCATGAGACAGTGACAGACAAAAATAAAAATAGAAAGGGCAAGTCATAAAGATATTTCCAGAAAGAATTCGACTAACCTTGGCATGAGACATGAGTAGTCTATGATCCTTGTGCTGGCGGCTTGGCGTATTTCCGGCTCGACCACAGGATACTGGCGTTGGCGCTGCAACTTTGGTCACTGAGTTCTAATGATGATGCTGTAACTTAGGCCACGGACCATTGATGCTAGCGTTATGACTTTGACCGCAGAGCGGTGATGATAGCGTTGCTGGATTGGGCCATGAAAAGGTAATGATGGCGCTGCTGGCTTGGACCATAGAGAGGTAATGATGGCGCTGCTGGCTTGTTCGGCTATGGATCATGAGTGTGGTGCGCCCAGTCATCTATTCCTATTCATCGATCAAAAAGGAATCCTTCTTAAGTTCAAACTCTAGAAACTCTATTCATATAAAAGGGGTATCGACCCTCTTCTGTTTTTGTTGCTCGTCTGGCTCCGTGCTTTCGTCTGCTCGTCATTTGTTAGCGGTGGTAGAGCGATCACTAACGTCAACAAAGCAATCTCTAATAGTTATAATTAGCATCAAGGCGATCCAGGAGAACTCAAGGTAGGTTTTCTCTCCTATTTTGTGCATGTAGCCACCCAACAGTACCATCAATCTTCCCCAGAATGTGTAATAAGGTTCTGACTCCAGAAGAATGACTATATAACATCTCTAGTGTATTTCAAAATTTACCAAACTCCATTGCACTCTTGGGATGGATGGATGAAATATATTCTCGACAATAATCATGTCAGGGGTAATCATGGAGATTGTGGTTGCGTCAGGTGAAATAGAAGAGTTGAGAGGCGTTCCGTTGTCGATGTGTTGCTATCAAGTATTCAAGGACTTCGTTCCAAGCGACATCCTTTGAACTATCTTCTGAATCTTGGACTATTGTATGAAATGGGATGCGATGAGCAGTCCCCGGTTATACTTCTGTTATATCTGATGGTATGGCATGATATGTGAATGTATCTCCGTGGCGTTCTTTTGGAGTCTTTAATGCATGTATACGGCTTCATGTTGAGAAATTCTTGCAGATCGTAAATCTTTGAAAGTGATGATGTTGAAATCATAAATAACCTGGTTGAGGGAAGTGAAGACATCCCTTGCTGGTAGTACCCATGTGTAATTATCGTGAGCCTATTTTATCGTAGAAGATGTGCTTCTATTGCATTCACTGGTAAGGTGGTGACTGTATTTAAACTTACAAACCTAAAGGAGGCTCCAGTCCCCAAGTGTAGCCTACTTTAATTGTATCGCCTTGAATATATGCCTATGGGATTTGATACAAGCTTATTGTACTCTCCTGGATGTGATACTGGGATACTTGGAACATCACATGGACGAAACATTCTAGATGACAAAGAGGTAGAAGTGAGAGAGTTATGTCGTTAATCGTGGCTCCCTCTGTCACTTCAAGAAAAATATTTCAGCCGCGTTTCTGGAGTTATCTCATGAATGCTTGATTGTTGTCGGGGATGGACCGCGATGAGCAGTCCCTAGTCACACTTCTCTTTGGTTACTGAAGTTTTTTTCTCTAAGTAGGCTTGGGTTCGTCGTGGCCTCGTAAAGTGTTAAAGGCGCATTCTATACGGAGAGGTGATGATATCCTTACGTTACACCTTTGAAGAGTAGATGGACTTGTAATGGCTATAACCTTTTGGTTGACCGTGTCTTCTAAGATTTGACAGTGAAGGGATTCTGTGTAGAGCCTCAGTCCCCAAGTGTGGTTTACATGTTTCTATCTTGTATGGTCGGTGGGTTGACCATGATAAATATATCACCATATTGCATCCGTACTGGTGACTATATTACTTCTTCAATGTGAAACTAAAATACGGATTACCTTTGTAGTGGTTGTTGCTAAGGTGGAGCTCTGGCTGGTATCAACAAATGAGCAGCAAAGTTTCTCGGCAGCAGCTGTGATCAGAAGATACTATATTGTCGTGGGAAAAAAAAGTAAGTTGGCTTGGATGGCTGCGATCACGATCCTTGACAGGGAGTAGTATGGAAGCTACCACACGATCCTTGGCAGGAAGTAGTGGCGGATACGACACGATCCTTGGTAGGAGGGAGTGGCGGCTAAGGCACGATCCTTGGCAGGAAGAAGTGGCGGCTACAGGCACGATTCTCTGGTAACACGCAAGGATTTGCTCGGAATAGGATTCCTCTTAATATAACTCATGTCCGTGAGGTTATTTCTACTTATCCTTCTATTTTATTATTTCGGCGAAGTAGCTCTTCCATGATTCTCTGCGTGCGGCAGCTTGCATATTGTTGTTTGCCTGCGACCTTGGTGTATTGACTTGATGAAAATTTCAGATTCGTGTCTCTTTGCCAAAACGGCCACAAAATCTTCGTCCGATATCGGAATGAGGTGATTGACCTCTCATTATTTTGCTAAGAGGAAAATATAACTTTCGCAAAAATAATTTATTCATTCAAAGTCCGTTTGGTGGGTGAAAATTACTTGACACCGAGAATTCAAAACTTTCCAGGAAGAATTATGTAGGTTTTCAACTGTCACGTAGTCGAGAGTTTCGGCTTCTACTTATAGCTCATTTATATGATTGATATGACCTTTTGATATGTTGTAGAAGACTTCCATACGAATCGATTGGTATACGTACCACTCCCAGATTCTTCACCAATTAGCACCAGTTTTAATTCTCCCGGAGGGCAGTGTAAAAATATTTCTGACGGAGTTCTTGCAAAACAACCCATAAGATTTATAAACAACATGCCATGTATGTGGGTAACACTGTTGATGTGGTGTCTCTCTTTATGAGTTATCTGTTGATGTGTTAGCACCAGCAGTATACTTGGAAATCGATGGCTTCAATTCCGGATCTCTTGACGTAGCCATCGAGATGCCTGTTATTTTGCTGGAACATCCCGGTGTAGGTTCTTCCGGTAGGAAATTTGGAGAACTATTTAGCATTACCCGCTTCCCTGGGCAAAGGAAATATGGGAAACGCTGATCCTTTTAGTGCAACAACTTCTCGAATCTTCTTCTGCATAAAATTATCTCGGCTGCGGATTCTTTCCTGACATGATGGTGCGGGCATCGTTATCTTCTTGAGGCTTCTCTCTTGACGTGTCAGCTCCAGCAGATATAAATATGTCCCAGGCTTTCTCTTGCTTGGGTCGGAATAATAAGCGAACCCCTATGAATGATTTGAAGATATGTCAAGCCTTCTTTGTTATTGTAGATGTACGAATCCCCAGAATTGCGCCATGGTATGGATCTAAACATTTTGCTAATGAAGTGATAACGGATACTCCTGACCATAAAATGGTAGTAGTGGTGGAATGGAGATAGACCCTCGCTTTCATGATCTCTGCAGATACCTTTCTAGGACTCCACTGGTGTTGAGATTTATTGTCGACTATCTCCACACTGGAACAATGGCTATGCGAATCTTCTTTTTATCTCCATGAGTGTGAACCCTGGAGACATTAATATCGGTGATAACTTTGAGGCGTTTCCGGCTTGCTCCATGTAACACTTACGGTGTTGCATATGTGGCTGCTCCATTCGGACCTCGGGAGAAGCTATTGTGCCCTCTTAAGTAATAATCACGTCTTCATGTGTCTTGAAGCGGCTTTATGGTCCTCTCATCCGGGATATTTACTGGTGCTCAGCCATCCAAGGCTTTCCAGTAACATTGCTTGGAATAAAATTTTTGTGAAGCTTCTTAGCGAACAGAACACCGGAATTGAAATTGGCTGTTGAACCTAGATTGAGTTTAATGATTGAATTGGATCTAAGATCCACCCTTTTGAAATTAAGAAAAATAGCATGAATCTTGAGAAACTGATTTTTGCAACCGAGAGATTAATCTCCCACTGTGGTCGCCAATTGTCTATGGGTAAAAACTGTTTCTGCTGGTTTTGGTAATTTGGGTGTGTGGATGAGAAACAAATCTAAACCTAAAACAAATACACTACACGAGAGTACTTTAGATTCGGGAGATCAATCTGTACAATCCTGGCGTAAACCAATAAATGGCCATTCCAGTCTTGCTTCGGTCACAAAGTGAAGGAGAAGGGTTGGTCTTAGGGAGGGAAGCGAAGAAGGTGTTAAGACCAGAATGGTTAATTCTGAAGGTGTGACTATTTTATGACTTGTATCATAATTTGGAACTATCTTGCAGAATGAAAGCTATCAGTTCTTTGGTATTTTTTGGATACTGTGTTGTTGTTCTAGCCAAAAACTTATTGTGTGGTCGAAATAGGTAAAACCTATTTATACAAGTCATATTGAACGCACCCTGATCTCGTAGAAAGTGGGAATGATGGAGTGATGGAGAAGTTGGGTCATGTGTAAATGCCAGAAACCACGTTCCCACTATGAAGGAAACGGGTTAGTTTACAACCACTACTTCTTGCCGCAAATAAATGCCCTTTTTTTGACAATTTGTTATAATAGGCGTGTTGCACGCCGCATGCTGTAAATTGCCAGACCAATACCCTGATGAGCATCCCCCAGTTTGTGACATGTTTAATGTCTCGATTATTTTCGTGGAAAACGTGTAGCAGATTGCTATGTGTGGCAAGTCAAAGTCAGGAGACTTGCCACAGGAGAATAACATGTGATGCTATTAGGCTTGTCTTGGCTGGTCGCCTAAGACTTGCCACAGGCCTGTCAATTTTTTGACGAATTTGGACGGCTGAGATTATAATTCATGAGAAAGGGTGGCCATTGATTATGGCCACACTCTGTTAGCGCCCGATAATAGCACAACGACGCCATTGGCTTGGTTGGCGTAACAACTTTACCTAAATTAGGGTTTGGCATGCCAAAACCCTAATTAGTGCTTGGGGAATGTGGCCACGACACGGTGATGTTTTTGTGCAAACGGTGTCATAGCCATGCCAAAGGAACTATAGCTAGGCCATAATGTGGAAACGGCCACAAGAGCAAGGGTTGTTATGAGTGGTTATGGTATGACGCCATTCTTAGGGTTTCTTGGGTACCGCATGGCTCGTGGCATGTTATGGGGCACGAAGTGGCACGTTTGGCATAGTTTGGCCTTTTAATGCGTTTAAAGTGACCTGATTGGTCGATTGAAAAGGGGGTCGTCAAGCAGCATGGGGCCGATCTCATTCTAAATGCATGTGGCGCATTTAGAGCGACATGATTGGTCGATGGAAAGGGGTCTGACAAGAAACATGGGGCTGGCCTCATTCTAAATACGTGTGGCGTATTTAGAGCGACCTGATTGGTCGATGGAAAGGGGGCCGTCAAGCAGCATGGGGGCAGCCTCATTCTAAATGTGTGTGGCGCATTTATAGCGACCTGATTGGTCGATGGAAAAGGGGTAGGAAAGCAGCATGGGGTCGGCCTCATTATAAATGTGTGTGGTGCATTTAGAGCGACCTGATTGGTCAATGGAAAGAGGGGCCAACTAAGCATGGGCGTGGACACACTTCAAGTGCGCGTAATGAATTTAGAGCGACCTGATTGGTCGATGGGAAATAGGGGTCGGTCGGGCAACATGGGGTGTGGCCACTTGCAGGTGGCGCTGCCTGGCCTATGGCATGGCCACACCTCCCTTTGTTGCTGCTCCTATTCCGTGACTCCTTTATTCATTGTTTTCTAATTTCGGGTAGGATTTTGCACCTACTAATCCATAGTGGATTAATTACCTAGCTCGCTTAGGCTTAATTTCGATAAGCAAGGTCTAATATACTGCACAGGGCGCAAAACCTTAATTTTTGCAAATTAGTCTGGGTGATATCTGAATCTTGTGAATTATCACAAAATTGATCGAATTCTATGTGTTGACACATAATTCCCTAAGTTTATTGCCAGAGAGCAGTATGCTTTCCGATTGGATACTTTATGCAAGGACCTTATCCTTGATACTTGGAAATTCGTGCTACTTTGCTGCGAGTGAACACAAATTGTCATGCCATATCAACATTAAGGGTTCAGCCGGGGAACATAGCACATAAAGCATTCAAAAAAACTTATATTATCTGAATAATACATGCAAGATACAAAATTTATAGAATATCTGGGATTGTTGCTATATGCACTATTCTGGACAAATTTCATGAGGAAATATTGAGTTTATCAATAAATGTGCCAGTGGAGAGGTTGGACACTCACCCCTTTTACGTGGCTCCAATTCTCTGCAGAGTGACGGCATATTAAATGCAAGGTTTATAATTTTAATCCTAAACTAAAAACCACCATCAACAACTAGATACTTTCACTCAGGTTGATGTAGGAATATGCACAATTATTCCATGAGACGGACAACAACCCCTTAGAGCAATTCCTATGAAAATTTGAAGTTTGTTTATTTTTCTCCCACTATGGACTCGGAAAACATGAAAAAACGAGTGTCCAAGCCAACAAATTTGTTGATTTGTTGAGTGCGGACCAAGATGAGCCACGCGTCTCATTTAAAACCGCGTGGACGAAGTAAAACTGCCAGCGGGTGAAGAAACACCGCGGGGATTGAGTTTACCCGCCTGCGGTTAATATTAATCCGCCAGCGGCTGAACATCAAATGCCAACAACTACATCTGAATGGATAGAAACTCTCACCATCCAACGGCTAGAAATTTTAAACCCTATAATACTCTTCATTTCAAATCCAAATTCACATATTCTACACTTCCATACCTCAATCACTCAAAAATCATATCCAAGAATGCCTCCAAGAGTGTGTTCCAGAGTTTGTGGTCCTAGATTCACTCTAGAAGAGGATTTACCTATTTGCAGAGCCTTTGTTTTTTAGACAAATGATAATATTAATGGGATGAAGCTGCGTCGAAGATAACATTTTGGGAATTTTTTTAAAAAGTTCGTCGCGGAAATGGGGAACCTATTTAACCGCGAGGCTAAAGGATTTTCGTATAGTTCTAGTGTAATTAGTCGGGAGATATCAGAATTCCTAGGTCTACTAGTGCACAATCACAAAAATAAACCGAATGATGAAGCTGTAGATGAAGTGGAACCGAAAACACTAACGATGTGGCATGACATACCTTTCGTCTTCCAAGCTTATTTCAACATTCTTAAAGAGCTCAACATATTCAACCCCTTCGGCATCTTAGGAATTCCAGAAGGCGGTTATTAATTGAGGATGTTAATTGACAACTATGTAGTAGTTGCTTTAATCTACTGTAGTATTTGCTTTAATCTGGTGTATTTGGTTTAATCCAATGTAATATGTTTTATTATAAGAAAGGTTTAAATTAGTTATGATATTGATGGTGTAACTGCGAAGAAATGTTGGTTTGATTAGATAAACATAAGAAATTATGGTAATGAGGGAAAAAAAGAACCATTGGTAATACACGTGGCGATCTAGATAAATCCACGCAATTTTACTCTGACTGCCAACGACCACATTTCCAATGGATATAATTTCTTACCTTATAAATTCAACTCTTCCCATCTTCAGATTCACATATTCTTTTTTCTTTGTAAAAATCTTAATCTCTCAATCTATTAAATTATGTCAACTAGAATTCCTGGTCCTAAATTTACTCAAGAGGAGGATTTAGATATATGTAAAGCCTACGTTTTTCATAAGGCAAAAATGTTATGCGCGATCAAAACATGTTGGACGCGTCTTCTTGGTATAACATTTTCACAATGTTCGTCTCACAAACGGGGAACCCCGGAAACCGAGTTGCGTGGTTTGTATCTTCGTTTTCATTCAATTAATTGTGTTGTCACGCATATAAGGGAAATTGATCGAGAAAAATTTGTCGGTGTAACTGAAGCTGAAGTGATCCAAACAACTTGGATAATTGGGAGGAAATCCACGACAAACCTTTTCTTTACGAAGCTTGTTTCAGTATTCTTAGAAATGGTCCATCTCGATCTCATTTGTACTACATCACAAGGGCTCTCCCTATCTTTACTATGAAAGAAGATGTTACTCTTATTCGATGTTGGATATATATTATAATGAGAAATATGACCAGTGAATATTTCTGGGAAAGAGTGTTGCAAAGGTTTGTAGCGTTGCGAAATGAATATATAAGAAACAAAAATAGCCTAAAACTAAGATTTTCATTCATCAATAATGATGTCAGATGTTATACAAAAGTTTTATGGATGATTCACGTAGTAATTCTGGATTTTCCAACAAAGAATTGGTGAGTATATTTTAATACCTTTGTCCTCATTGAGCTACTGCATCATTGTTTAATCAAAATCATATTTGACTTAACTTGTCGTTTATCTGCTTTTCAGAAAACTACGTCTCAAGCAAAGTTTATTGAATAAAACGGAAGAGAGTTTAAGCATTTTGAATGCTATATGAACTCCATAAGGTTCATGTCGTTGAATTTTATATAGTTTGATGTTATTGTTGTCGTTATGAATTCAATTACTATATATATATAATGTCACAAGTATCACTTAATGTAAAACAAAAGTCTAATTTAAGGCCTAAATATTTTCATTAATTAATATTACTGCCACTTCTTTTACAAGATATAAACTTAGACAATAATAAGAACTAAACTAACAACTTCAATAAAAATCAAGTACAATATTTGGCCTCCTGTTTATCTTCATTTGACGTATCTTCCATTCAACGCACTCATGAACTGTTTTCCCTTTGTTTTTGAATTTTTTGTAGTTAATTTTGAAAACCGAAGCTTTTTTTTTTTTGCATTTTAGCGGAAATTTTCTTGGATTAACTTCTAAAACTTGCACTTCCCTTTTACTATTTTCGATCTGTTTAAAACTTCCACATATCTTAGAAATATTAGCTTCAAGTTTTGCATAGCAAAAAAGTGTTATAGCCTTTTCAGACGTTTCACTTGAGAAAATCCAAGAGAAATAATTTTTGGTGTGAGTGGAGTGTTTGAAGATGATGGTAATTTATTTTATTTTATAATAATAAAAATCCTGGCGAGATTGGGGTATACCCAGATTAATTGGGGTATACCCAATTTTAAAGGGACACTTTTTGTGGGTTTTAGGGGGAGTCCTAATGGGTAAGTTACAAAACTACCCTTACCCATTAATAATCTTAATTACCCTAAATCAGTTTTTATTCTCTTCATTTCATCTTCCTCTCTTCTTCTTCTCCTCCCCACCATACCGACCCCCACCACCCCCACCATCTAAAAACCTCGATGATCAATTCGTTAAATGGTCGATTCCAAAACTTCGATTAATCTTCATCAATGGATCCGCCGAGGGATAATAAGATGAAGCAAACAAATAGAAAGCGCAATGAATTCAATCCCGAAATTGCAAAAATAGTTCAACAAAAAGTGAAGAAAAAAATCGTCGAAGAAGGAGAAATCGAAGCCGTCGAAAAAGCAGAAATTGTGTGATTAAGAAAGTAAGGGACTACTTAAACTCATTCTAGTACTTCGATTTCATGTTTGCATGTCAAATTAGGTCAGAAAATCCGAAATTTTGAATTGGCGATTTATGACGCCAAGCAAGGTATTTTTTTATCGACCTTCAGGATTATCATAGTTAGGGTTTGGCGTGCAATCTATAAGGTTGAAGAACTTGCCATTTGTATAGTTTCTAGAATCGCTACTAGCAGGGCCGGTGAGTTATTTAACTATATACCTTTGCGGCGTAGTTTTTTTTAATGAAGCCTAGGCATCTAATTTTTTTTTTACCTATAAATTTGCTTCTTTTGAATGTTTTCGATGCCTAGAATTTTGAATCGGAAGGGTATTTATATAAAACCATGCCGGCGGTTTGTCAGCCGGCAATGTATGTGTAATGGACCTTGCCGACCTGTATAGTGAAAATTTCTTGTTTCTACTGTGTACATTTTTGTTGGGAGCCGGAAGGATATTTTAATGATACCCTTCCGGTTATGGCTTAGCCGGCACGCATCTTTTAGTGGACCCTTCCGGCCATGTTTCCGTCGGATAGGTTATATTTGTAAACCCTGCCGGCCTGTAATGTTTTTTTTTTTCTTCTGAATTGCTCTTGTTCAGGGTGGAGAAGGCAAAGAAGAAAGCTCTGAAAGCTATTAGTCCTCCTTCAAGACCTCCTCGTGTTCGTGGAAAACTCTTGACTGCACAATATCGGGGGGTATTCGTTGTGCCGGGAACGACAAAGATCCATGCTGACCGTAAAATTCTGGCCCAAGATATAGTCGGTGTGTTCTTCAACCGAGACAATGCCGGCGGTCATAAGGTCGGCAGTTTATTCAAAGTGGACCCTGCCAGTTGAACATTGGTCGGAAGGTTATTCAAAGCGGACCTTGCTGGCCTTGTGCATTTTCAAAACCAATTTTTTTTGATCGAAATCGAAATCATAAGACAGATGAAAGGTTTAATTTACTGAATTCATAATTTCAAAATTTTAATTTATACTCAATTAATTAACCTAATCCGAATTTTAGTGTTAATTAACCAAGGGCATTTTAGCCATTTAAAAAATACAAGGTTAAGGAGTGGCTTGACTTTACTTCATAATGACCCTATTTCGTCTTATTAGGTATACCCCAATTAATCTGGGTATACCCCGATCAAGCCAGGATAAAAATATGACCGTGTTTTACTTTAGAAAAAGTAGTCATTGGAGGTAGATGTTCGCCACCGGATTTTCTATGTCCGTAAGGTTTTATTGACCCGCCAGCAGATTTGTAGCACCCGTGCGTGTCACGATGTTCCGCCCAGCACTTTTACCCCGGTTGAAATTGCAGCTTGCCCATCCAGCTGCCTGATTAAATTTTTAGGTCTGGCAATTGCCATAGCCCATAAGAATTGCGCTTAGAAGCTTGATACCCCTTATCGTCATCACCTGTTAAGCTCGATCCCTTTTTCCTTCCCCAGTTGATAGTGCTGGAGTCTTTTTCCTGAACCAAATATATCCCCAAACTTTCTCTTGTTCCGTTTTTCTCTATCATATTCATTCAGGCATCACATTTGTGTGCTCCCTCCCTCCCTCCCTCCCTCCCTCTCTCTCTCTCTCTAAAATTCGTCCATCGCCTGCCAACTTCAAATCTGACCGGCACCGGTACTCATCTCCCTCTCTCTGTGTCTGGTTTATCGAAAATGTAAATTAAGAAATATTTGGATTTAGGTTTTCTTTTTATATCGGATCTAGTAAAATTTCATTCAAATCTATGTACCTAAAATTTATATGATCTATATCTATTTGATGTTTGTGCAGAGAAATACTCATTAGATCTGGTGAGATAGAATGGCTATGGTGGATGAACCACTGTATCCAATTGCAGTTTTAATAGATGAGTTAAAAAATGAAGACATTCAGCTACGTTTGAACTCCATCCGTAGACTTTCTACAATAGCAAGAGCTCTCGGTGAAGATAGGACAAGAAAGGAATTAATTCCATTTCTTAGTGAAAACAATGATGATGATGATGAAGTACTTCTTGCAATGGCTGAAGAATTAGGGGTTTTTATACCTTATGTTGGAGGAGTTGAATATGCTCATGTTTTGCTACCTCCTTTAGAGACTCTTTGTACTGTTGAAGAAACATGTGTGAGAGACAAAGCTGTTGAGTCTTTATGTAGAATTGGAGCTCAAATGAAGGAGAGTGATTTAGTTGATTGGTTTACTCCTTTAGTCAAGGTTACATTTCTCTTTGCCTATTTTGATATTCATTTTTATACGTGACTGCTCTTTTTCTTGTCTTGCTATAATAATTTTATCATGTCTTTTTTCTCTTCTTTCAGAGACTGGCAGGCGGGGAGTGGTTTACAGCTCGAGTTTCTTCGTGCGGCTTGTTTCCCATTGCTTACCCCAGTGCTCCAGAAATGTTGAAGACAGAACTCAGGTCTATATACAGCCAGTTGTGTCAAGATGACATGCCAATGGTCAGGAGATCCGCTGCGTCCAACTTGGGAAAATTTGCTGCAACAGTTGAACAAACTTATTTGAAAAGTGATATCATGTCAATATTTGACGATTTGACACAGGATGGTATGGAAATCTCTTCACACTTGTTATTTTTTTGGAAGTACTGTTGCCCGCAAATCTTGATGTACTGCAACTGGTCAATGTTGACATTGTTCTTTTGACAAGGCTTGATCCAATTCCGGTGTCTTATGTTAAATCAGTACTATTAAAAGAATAGCTTTAAAATTACCAATTATGCATTAAATTCTCTTATTACAGATCAAGATTCTGTTCGACTATTGGCTGTCGAGGGTTGCACAGCACTTGGAAAACTTTTGGAACCTCAAGACTGTGTGGCTCACATCCTCCCAGTTATTGTTAATTTTTCACAGGTATGCTTGTGATTTTATCTATTACTCGTGGATTGTCTGTTCCTTTTTCTGTTTAGGCTTCTGCTAACGGATAGCATTGGTTCTTCTGCATGACGCCTTGATAATCATGATTTTTGGTTTTATATTTCTTAAGTTTATGATTGTATATTGATCCGCTTCTTCGTTACAAGGGAAACTTCTATGCATTGAGAACATTATCACAATCCATTGTTAAAAAGTATACTTAAATTGCAACCCCTCTTGTTCTGTCTCAGCTGTAATGATTTTTCTTAGGGTCAAATACTGAGTATCAACCATTATCAAGGTTAAAGGGCACTCCACTTTCTAGGTTTTGCCATGTATACTTGGACACCATGTGAGACACTTCGAACACTACACGGGTTACTTGCATTTCTGGTGTGTATGTCAGATGCTGTGTTCTTTGAGCTTACTGATAACTATGTCTGAACGCTAAATATAAACATAAGTTAATGTATTGCATATTTATGCGTATTTTATGTTGGATATTATCTATGTTTTAAGAAAATCAACTATAACCAAATAACAGAGCAATTTATTTACTGAGAGCAAATGTGTATAGCCAACTCCCTGGTTAGCTATGGTTCTTCGTGTCCGCAACGTATACCGGCACCCATGTCTTTGTTGCATAGAATATGAAATGGGTTCTTATTTGGAAGTTCATTTATCTCTGTTTTTTGTGATACAACATTCGAAAAGAAGTGTGTCAACGTGCACAATTTGATATGTGAGCAAAATCTGATTTTATCTACATCCTGGTCCTAGTGAGAGACTTAGGAAGAGGTATTGCAAGAGCTGTATGAACAATTAAGATGAACTGGTGAAATTGCTCATTGAAATCCATATTTACCTTTGTGTGGATCCGAGAATGATTCTTGTGTGGTGTCAAGCCCACTAATAGAGTTTCTATTGCCAACCGAGGTTGAGAATCTTTTTTATTTAGGATTTGATCAGAACTTCTTTTTCAACAATATAGTTTTTGGCACTTGACCAATAGCTTGTAACTCCTAACCTTCAGATATACATCTGATGGTTGTGTTTGAAACCTGAACTTTGTTTACATTTTTTTTTTCACAGGATAAGTCTTGGCGTGTCCGCTATATGGTTGCCAATCAATTATATGAGCTTTGTGAAGCTGTTGGGCCAGAACCTACCAAGTAATTCCCTCTGTCTAGTGAATTCCGTGGCTTAGATTTACTTAACTATAATCTGGATGGGTTTGGACTAACACTTGTTTACGTTTCTAATATCTCTGTGAATGTTATCATCTATGGCAATTGCAAAATCTGAAGAACGGATTTGGTTCCAGCATATGTTCGGCTACTTCGGGATAATGAGGCTGAAGTACGAATAGCAGCTGCTGGAAAAGTGACAAAATTCTGCCGAATCTTGAATCCACAACTTGCAATTCAGCATATTCTTCCTTGTGTAAAGGTACATATTCTTGTGACACTCGATTCTATTTTTTTTTTAATGCTTAGTTGTTCTTATTGCTTACCAGTGATTCACTGCTCCACCCTGCCAACTAAGTCATGTTACTCTATGTAGGAATTGTCATCAGATTCTTCGCAACATGTTCGCTCTGCTTTGGCTTCTGTGATAATGGGAATGGCTCCAGTATTAGGAAAGGTGAGAATGTAAAAAAATCAATGTTGAAGTACTTGTCCTTTTGTCTAATAAATATAAATATAATGATAGTAAGCCCACCGATCATTCATTTGTAATTTTAACTCATCCTTCTCTGAGGTTTCGCATAATAAATACATCTCATTCTGTTTTTTTGTTTGTCAAACAACTGTACTATTGTTGGAAAATACAGTTACGTATATTGTTTGTTGTATATTTTCATGTGCTTGGTATTTTGTTACTAAAATATCTTCAGATTTGCTTTTTCTGGCGCTGGTTTTGGTCCTTGTGACGATAGTCATTTCCCCTAGGTTTTCCCTTCTATTAGAGAATGTCATTTGTCGCTGATTATTAGAATATCTTAAACCATGATTACTCTTCAGTTAATGTTTCAATCTCCTTGATTATCGATAATGCATGATTCTCAAATTAACTCACATCAACTGTTAAACATGAGTGTTTGTGACTGGTGCAGGATGCTACAATTGAGCAACTACTTCCAATTTTTCTTTCTCTCCTAAAGGACGAATTCCCTGACGTCCGCCTCAACATAATTAGCAAGCTTGATCAAGTCAATCAGGTGGGGTGTTTTGAAATCTCATTTTAACTCCACTTTTGGGTGTTTGGAGTCTATAAAATTTATTTTTTTGGTGCCATAATTTTATATTGTTTTTTAGGTACTGTTTTTCTTTGCAGTTCTTCCACATCTGGTGGTTTTTGTAGCTTTACTTTGGTGTCTGTTACTCTAGTGAAGTTTCATATGTTTTGATTTCTTCATTAAGAACAATTAGGGAGAATGGCTTCAATGCTGATTGGATTTCAGATAGTCTATTCCTAGTTTATGCTCTTTTCGGCAATTCAGGAGTTTTTATGTGCTGTCCTTGCAGGTGATTGGAATTGATCTATTGTCCCAGTCGTTGTTACCTGCCATTGTTGAGCTAGCAGAGGATAGACACTGGAGAGTTCGTCTTGCCATAATAGAGTATATCCCCTTATTGGCAAGTCAATTGGGTGTTGGATTCTTTGATGATAAACTTGGTGCGCTTTGCATGCAGTGGTTAGAAGATAAGGTTCGTCAACTGGTCTATTGCGTGCAAAACTATACAAGATACATAAATAATTTTTTTGTTTTAAGATCTTTTGTTGTTTTATTTGTTATTCTCTTGTATTATTCTTACCTTTGGGAATGATTCTTATAATTTACTTAACTTTTTCTGGGGATTAACATATAGACCCTGTTGTACAATATCATGTAACTACCTTGTTCATCACGCCTGGCTAGTATTCCTTATCATTTTTTAAGTGCAGGTATATTCGATTCGTGATGCGGCTGCAAATAACTTAAAACGCCTCGCTGAGGAATTTGGTCCAGATTGGGCAATGCAACACATCATTCCACAGGTTGGTTGCGAGTTTGTTGTGTTTCTAACTCTATTCTTGCCGTCAATTATGTCACTCAGAGACTGTCTTCAGAAAGTGTTTTTCTTACTAGTGAGTGGATAAATGAGCTGAGATATCCTCTGGCAGGTTTTGGAGATGATAAAAAACCCACATTATCTATACCGTATGACAATTATACATGCGATATCTCTACTTGCTCCAGTCATGGGCTCAGAAATTACATGCTCAAAACTTTTGCCATTGATTGTGGATGCCTCAAAGGATAGGTAAATGAAATAAGGTTTAATTTTGTTGTGTTATAATATTTTCGCGAACAAAATGAACAACTTTCATTTACTTATTACTTGTTCAATGCTTCTTTCCTTTCAGGGTACCCAACATCAAATTCAATGTAGCTAAGGTGTTGCAGTCACTGATTCCCATAGTTGATCAATCCGTGAGTGTTGCTAACTATATAAGCATTTTCTGATTGTTCATCTCTTTACCTATATTATCCTACAGCAAAGAATATATCTCAAAAGTGTCTTTTAGAGAACAATGAATATATCTGTTGTTTATCTGATGATGATTGATGATCACGTGTCTCAGGTGGTGGAGCAGACAATTCGTCCATGTTTGGTTGAGCTGAGTGAGGACCCAGATGTGGATGTCAGATTTTTTGCTAGCCAAGCACTTCAATCAAGCGACCAAGTCATGATGTCAAGTTAGGGGATATTTGCTCCTAATTTAGGATTTTTGTTTTTGATCTGAATTTTCAAGATTGTATTGTGTTATATACTCTGTTGTTACAGCCTGTGCTAACAAGAATTCTGTTTGTTACAGCTTATTTTTAACCCCCCGTACTATATGTTCAGTAGTAGAGGTGTTTTAGCTGTGGATCTTTCCACACCTACAATTAATTATACCCTGGAAAATACTCCCCAATTGGGTAAACCCAAACTAATTGGGGTAATACATAAAGAGGTTTAAGTGGACTTAGAGCGGTTCCTATGACAATGAACAAATTTCTTTTGTTGAGCCACGTGGATGAACAAACACGTTTCTCCACTATGGTAAATAAGATCAAAATGAATAGATTTAGTTTTTTAGGGTCCCACTATCATTATTTTTTAATATAAAATATTTTTTAGGATAAAGTTAAATGGTGAGAAAATATGATAAAGTGAGATAAAATAGGATAAAGTGAGATAAAATAGGATAAAAGGAGTAAAAAAGTAATAAAATATTTTTTGGGAATTAGGAATTGTAGTGTTGGAGGAAGAGTCGCGGGTGTTTGTGGAAGTGTTGCCAGCGTTTTTTCTTCAACCGCGCGTTGCTGCCACGGTTGCCCGTCTTTATCACAGACGCGCACTGGATGTTCCGACTCAATGTTCAAAGCATCAGATTTGTTGATTTGAACATCCATTTATCATGTTTGTTCATTCCATCGTGGGAGCAAAATGAACAAACTTGGGTTTATTCATTCCATAGGAAATGCTCTTAGAAGTAAGGCTGAGGGGTCTCACAAATGGGGAGAGTTACAAAATTACTCGTGATAAATTTTAATTAAAATTGACCTAGTGCCAATATCAGTTTCATTTCATCTTCTCCTTCTTCCCCTACCATAACGACATTTTACCTTTACCATAACGACCTCTCCATTATTTTTGAACAATTTGTATTCATCGTCGATTAATCCTCATTAACATACTGATAATGATGATAAGGATGATGATGGGATTCATGATATAAGGATGATGATGGGATTCATGATGACAGAGATGATAGAAAAGATGAAGTCCTTAAAAAAGATAATGAAGAAAATGAAGTTCTTGAAGAAGGTAATGGTCCAGAAAAAAGGGGTTCAGGTTGAACAAATAGCAGAAGGTTCAACGGCAAAGAAGGACAAGAAACCTAATAAACCTATTGATTTCCACATGTCGTTCCCTCACTTGAAGAAGACTGAAAAACCAGGTGACCCGCTCGTTGGGTAACCCGAAGATGGTGGACATGTGCTATTCGGATACAAAAACTCGTTCGAATCTGTTCTACAGTGGCAATGCTGAGATTCTATGTTTGTGATGAAGGCTGGTTATAGAAGCAAATAGCTGAATCTAAAGATGTTGAGGAACACATACAGTGGCAACACTGATATTTTTGAAAATGAAGGAAGTGTGGAAAAAGTGTGGGCCAAGGCAACTACGACTACTTATTTGCTATACATCCTGGCCAACTGTGTTTTCCTCGATAGTGCCGGAAACAAGGTCGAGGGGAAGTATCTCCAGCTATTACATACCCTAGATGAGGTGAATAAGTATTCATGGGGTACTGTAGTGGTTGGTCACTTAAATAGAGAGTTGACAAAGGCTCGGGGCATATTTTTTTTTGATCGATCAGCAGTGGGAATTGAACCCGTAACCTATAGATTGGGAGTCCAACCCCTGACCAACTGGGCTAATGCCAGTTGGTTAAAAGTTAAATAAAAAAGAGTGTCGGATTGTGAATGGGAATCTAAATCTATTCAAGGTGATTCAATTGACTTTGTCATTTATATTTGCCAGATTGTGTAGTTAGTGTTTTATATGATGAATTCTTTCCATACCTTATGTTGGCATAGATTTGGATATATGAGCACTTTTCTTCGTTGGTGAAGCCCAATTCCAACATCAAAATCAAGGATGAATTTTCGAATGACCAACCTAGAGGACGCAAGTACAAATTCACCGGTTGTCATGAGAAGGTTGTGCCTCAAAAGTTGATCAACATGTGTAATTAAACAACATGACTGCGGATGAGATAATCTTCGGTCCATATCGGGTAGAAAAAAGACCACATACTTGTAAGGTTGGATTAAGTGTCATTTTGCAATGATCTCTTGTTTTTACCCTATGGATTTTCAATGTACGATCCTTCTCGGATAATTTATGCGACAACTTAGTTATATTCAAGAAGAACCCAATCCCGGTGATGAACCATTCTTTAAAGTGGAAAGGGAGAAGTGTAGCACGTCCCAAAGAACTATTGAGGTAGTTTACTCTCCAAAGACAGAAACTTCTCACTGGGACGAGAGGCATTATCGTAGAGTTGTTGTGATCCTTTTGGAACTTGTGACCGACGGTTAGAATCTCATGAAAGTTACATGGTGTGGTGCTCTCACGTTGCTCATCCTCGTATAATTTGGGAAGAAAATTTTCAACCGTCTCGAAAGAAGAAAAGCACCGTGAAAGACCCAACAACGAGGTTTAAGAATTTTGTAACTATGGTATGTGTCTCTCTTATTGTTTTGAGATTCATGTAGAATACTGAATAAATTTATTGATCGTTTATTGTTTAACTAAAAATAAAAGGAAAATTTAAAGACCCTTGTGAAGATGATGTGTCGCGCGAGAGATAAAGGAGATCTTTTGTCGGTTGAAGAACAAGCTAAGCACACTGACTTTGTCAGCAATGTTGATAATGAAGATGACACCGAAATATTCCATCGAGCAAGTCTTGAACTGAAGAGGACCCATAGTAGTGGAGGTGGATCCCATGGAATCCAACTAAGCGATGTTGTTAAACAAGGTCGGGGTCGAGGTCGTGGTAGTGAATGAGAAAGTGTTGTGTTTTACTTTTTAGACAATTATATTAAGGTTCTTTATGTTTGGACAAAAGTTTCTCTATGCTTGGACAAAACATCTTTATGTTTGCTTTCTAGTTGTTGAATATGGTTTTCTTAGTTAAATTATGTTAACACTTTTGTTGTTTCAAGAGCAAAGTGGTTTAGGTGCAGATTGACGACCATGACAATACAATTTGTGTAGCTACCTGTGTCGTCACAGTATTAAGAATACGAACCCGACGATCCTGGATTAGTCATCATGTTATCAAAACTTAGATCATGACGACCAAAGTTGCTTAAACTTGAATCTTTCCTGAATGAAAACATCTTATAGGTCGTCAAGGTGTTAACATTACGAGCATGACAACCAATCTGTAGTTTTCATTTTGTAAAATAACTATCATGCCGACCATTGGTAGATGAATATAAGTTTTTCCTATAAGAAAATATGATTTTAGTCTTCGTGATAACAAAATTACTACCTTGACGAATTTTTAATAGTCGTCATTTTATGAAACTTGAACAATGACGACCAACGTTGCTTAAATTTGACTCTTTACTAGATGAAAACATCGTATTAGTTGGTATGATGTTAATATTATGACCATGACGATTGATACTAGTTGTCATTTTAAAGAAAAATAAACCATGTCGAAGTATTCAAAATTCAAAATTTTGCAAAAACAACTCCATTGATTTACTCTCCCAACGACTAGTTCTTGGCACCATCCTATGATATACTTGTTTTCTCCACCAAACTACATACACCGAGTTTTCATATACTCTGCAAATATCATTTCGTCATCTACTCTTTCTATCTCACTTCATACCTCTACATACAAGCATGACATCATTTAACTAAAGTGAAGATTTGGTCATAATAAAAACATGATACAATGAAACAAGGCGTGAAGATTTCCAAGCCGGAAGGGTTGAACCCGAAACCTTTTGAAATAAGGATATATATCCAATATGTGCGAGATTATGGATATGCAAAGATAAGATATCTGCAACAAATTAATGATAGGTACCAAGTTATCCAAAACGACAACGAATCTTTTATCACACCCATTTAAGCTTGTCGATCCCACAATATTAAAGTATTTTAGAATTTATTTTACATAAGTCAAGTTATTTGTGTCATAGCATTACTCGGTCGAACTCGCAAGCATTGCTATATCAAGCTTGTTGTCAAACTTAGTTGATCAAAACTATATCTTGATTTCTAGTATACTTATAGCTATGTCTCGGATTAGGATAGAAGTGTGTAGTTGAGCACTAGATTTCACGGCATTCACCATTTGAAGAAGAAGATCTACTGAAAACTTTGGAGGAACTTCGATGACAAAAGGTATGTGGAGACTAAATATTATCCATCACTTAGAAGTCTATTCAATTCTATATACTAATGAGACTAAGTCGTATAACTATATAGACTTTATGTTATACACGTTGAAATTTCGAGGCGAGTTTATCTCGTTAATATAATTCTCGAAATATGAGTTTGAAGCTTAGAATACTTCATCATCTACTTGATAACTTTAGTTCTGAACAATTCATTTGTTGAAAACTAAATATTAAGTCAAGATGATCATGTGAAAATTTCCTTGAACATCTTACATGATTTGTGTGAGATAATCATTTGATGTTAACTTGGGATGTTTAGTATTGATAAAATAATCATTTGAAAATTACTTGAATCTAGTGGTATGTAAAAGGTTACCATTGTTGTTCTTCTAAGGATGTTTCAAATCAATTATCGAGAGTTTTAGACTACTACCAAAGTCTGGATATAGCGAAGTATGCGTACCCAGTATGCGAACTATAAAATACTAGTTGGGTCCAGAACTCTTGTTTGTGAACGAGTTTATCTGTATGGGTCCGGGACTGTAGTTTATGAATGACAAAACTAGGCAAGGTCCAGAATGGTAGTTTGCGAACTCAGTGGTTAGGTTCTAAAATCGGCAAGTATGACAACTTGTTCACATACTCTGTTTGCAAACTAAATTGTCTATACTCATGAACTCAGGTTCGTTTGCGAACTAAAGTCCCTGAATTTTTAATGCCTTTAAGGTATGCGAACGTGGTTTGCAAACCTTGACATTACGTTCATGAATTGGTTCTTGTATACATAATTTGTATACATACAAACCAAGCCGAATATATTTCAAATGCCTCACATATATTTTCATGAAATATTGAGCATTTGAACAACTCTCTTAGAACACATTTAGATACATTTGATCCAGAATGGTAGTTCGCGAACTCAGTGGTTAGGTTCTAAAATCGTAAAGTATGACAACTTGTTCACATACTCTGTTTGCAAACTAAATTGTCTATACTCATGAACTCAGGTTCGTTTGCGAACTAAAGTCCCTGAATTTTTAATGCCTTTAAGGTATGCGAACTTGGTTTGCAAACCTTGACATTACGTCCATGAATTGGTTCTTGTATACATAACTAGTACCATATGTTTATTTTTTTTACTTTTACTAGGATATGACCCGTGCCGTTGAATACACTTTTAAAATTAAAAAAAAAATCAACTTATTGTAAAGCAAATTGCTTTTATTTCTGACTTAGATGATTGACTGCTACATTTGGTTTGGAGAGTGCTTCTGCTTCTAATATCAAATGACTAAGAGCATCTCCAATAATAGGTCAAGAAAATCTAATGTTCCTTTTTAAACCTCCATTCGTTGAGGTTTCCAAATATATGCCCAAGTAAGATCCTTTTTCTAAAACTCATCTCTAATAATCAAGGTTGTGCTATGTATTTTAGATTTGATAAGTTGGAGGTAGGGATTTCCAAAGTTGTCATGGTGTAGAGAACATGTAAATTGGCGTTAATCCCATTTTAAAGAGAAGGTTAGCTTTGATTTTAAAGTTTCATCAAAGTCATACTTACATTTTCATCTACCATCAAGAGATCCAAGCTTTGGACCTCATTGGTCCCCAAGAAATCCTCTTCGTTCCATGTTCGGGAAATCATGACTCTCGTCATCCAGTTTTCACCTTCCGCCATATCAGGTAGTTGCTTGAAGCTCTTGTAGGTGCTTCTTGGCACAGTTTTGGAGGTGCTACATGTGACCTGGCGCGCCATTAGTGTGTTCTGCATGGTTTGTATGAGAGATCGCGATCATCAATATTTTTTTTTTCTGCAGTCAAATCAAAATAGACTGAACCAAACAAAGTCGAAAATATTACCTGGTATTTTTCAGTGTTTGAGCGAGAGAGGTATAGCAGCAGGAGTGGGCACCAAAGAAAAAAGTTTTATGGTATAGCAGCAAGTTCGCTCTAGATTTGGGAAACGAATGTGAACAGTTTGGAAATCATCGTGAGCTTTATATGGGATGAACCCTGGGCATCATGATAGCCGAAAATATTTTCAGGAGCAAATTATAGAAATCAGGGTTTAGGGTTGGAATGATTATCGCGATCAAATGGAATCTGTAACGGTTTTGGTATTGAAATCGAATATTAGATGATGATGTTAAGGTGTTTTTCATAATCTAGCGGTATCTGTAAAGGTTGTAGGAAGGTAACTCTTGGAGATGATATTTAGGGATCCATTATTAACACAAAGAATTTTTTTTTGTTAATATTTTGCATTAATTGTCAAAACCGTAACTGTCCTTTAAATGCCTCAATCGTATATTAATTGTCAAAAGTTTTGAAAAATATATTTGTTAACATTTTTTATTAATTGTAATTAATTGTTACCAAAAAATTTCATTAAGTTCCTAAACCGTAACCGTCCATTAAATGCATAAATTGTATATTGCAAACCACAACAGCTTTTCGATCTGGACCGTCCTTTATGTGTCCAAACTATAGAGAGCCGTCGATGTAGTAAAATACCATATATATATATATATATATATATATCCCATACCACAATAACTGCTCGATATAGACCGTCCTTTATGTGTCCGAACTATAGAGAGCCGTCGATGTAGGAAAACACCATTGTCCCTTATACTATAGATTTGTGTACATACAAACCAAGCCAAATATATTCCAAATGCTTCACATATATTTTCATGAAATATTGAGCATTTGAACAACTCTCTTAGAATACATTTAGATACATTTGATCATCTATCAAATTGGTTGATTATCATATTGAATCTATAAGTGATTGATGAAAATAGCTGAGCTAAAAGTGTTCATATGGCTAGCTTCGGTTAACTGTTATTGAACCAACTCATTATACACATTTAGGTACGTTCATCCATATCTGAATATACATATATTTCATTTGTGTGTATCAAGATAAACCATCTAACGGTGGAGAATGATTGCTTATTATCTAAGCAAACTTAGCTTGAATCTTAAGTCAGGTTTTCATCTAACGGTGAATATTGATTGCTTTGCAAATAAGCTATCTTAGCTTTGATTGTAAGCAACCCTGAATTGAAAGACTATATAAGGAGAAACTCTAGCAGCTGGGAAATCTAATCCCGACATTTACGTGTGTCCTAGTTGCAAACTAGGGTCGATTTTCTCTTAACCTAGGTTTCCAGTTCTTCTGAAAACCATTACTAGGTTTAACGACTGTTGATACCCCAATTTCGTACCCTTCGCAAAAACATATCAGTCTTATATTTTGGAGCCATATGCAAGAGAAATTTTATGTGGAACCATTAAGGATTTTCATATCCTTTAAGTCAAGCCCATAAACACTACAACCACCCATTCATCACCCAATTTCCATATCCTTTAAATCAAGCCCACCAAACACTACCCAATTATCCATTTCACAACCCATCTCACCACCCACTTCACCACCCAATCACTCATTTCCATGACCTATGTGAAATAAATAAAATAAAATAAAATAAATAAATAAAATAAAAAATCATTTTATTACCACCGACACTTCTTTTCTCACAAATGAAAAGAATTCAACCATACATCATTATCCCCATCCCATATCCCTATTATTATCTAATAAAATAAATCCTCTTATCCTTTTTCACATGCCCCATTCAACCCCATTACCCAAAAAACAAAAAATTATCTTTCTCAAATCCCACTAAAAAACACCTTTTTACCAAAATACCCCCTCCGTCCTAGTTTATTTGCCTAAATTGGGATTTTTTTGTCCTAATTTAGTTGCTAAGTTTCATATTTCCCCCCATTTTATCCTAATTTACCCCTACGTTGGAATCAGGTCATGGTATTGAGAATTGTGTAATTCTATTTCCAATGCACATCTTAAATACTCCTCTCTCTATATATATCCTTTATTCCCTTCTTCTCCAACTAAAACTAGATAGGTATCTTAAATACTAGTTTGGGGATAATTTTAGAAAAAAACATTCCTCTCTTTACTTTCCTTAATCTATGTGCAAAAACCATTTTAAGCAAGTAAACTAGGACGGAAGGAGTAATAAAACTTCTTTCATCCCATTATCCCAAAAATAATTTTTAATCTCACCAAAATAAACCCTATGCATCTTCTCCCTCAATACCCTTATACCTATTCAAAAATTACTTTACACTACCGCCCCACCCCGCCCCACCCCACCCCACACACCAAAAATCTAATTCTACAACCAAGAAAGATTTCAACATCCAAGAGAATCTTATTCTCCCCATGCAAAGAAGAAAACAAACTTGTTTCCTCCCCATGCAAAATCAAACATCCTGATTCCCAAACCCATAACACCCAACCAAGATGAATTGTTATCTTCAAAATAGAAAATAGTACTTCTTACATTTTCCAAGTCAACAAGTCCATTCCATCTAAACTCTTTACATCAATAAATTATAATTTTGGATTTGGCCTATTAATACCTCCCACATTTAGGGGCGACCAAAACCGAATTAGGGGCGACACAAAAAAGACAAAATAGCAAATAATCGGTAGGTTATTTCACAATCGGAAGGTTATTTCCGGGGAATTTTTTTTAATGGCCAAACTACCCTTTACAATCGGTAGATAACTATACAATCGGAAGGTAATCAACAATCGGGAGTAAATTTAGTTTGTATGACTTTCGATTATACAGTATCCCCAAAATAAAATCCTAAATCTTTTGAATTTTGATTATCCTATAATCGGTAGTAAATAAAGTTATCTTGACTCCCGATTATACAGTAGACCTTTAGCAAAAATGCTACCATAATTGGTATGGAATTTAGGTTATTTAACTTTCGATTATAGCCCCAAAATCAGAGTTTGCAAAAATCCTCTTTTTTTGGAATTTTGGTTGAGCCTATAATCGGTAAGAAAGGAAGAGTTATCATGACTTCCGATTATACAGTGGCTTTCTTTGCAAATATCCTACCATAATCGGTAGTCAATATACTTCGTATAACTACCGAATATAGAGTAGCCCCAAAATCATATTTTGCAAAAATACTCTTTTTTTTGGAATTTTGGTTGAGCCTATAATCGGTAAGAAAGGAAGAGTTATCATGACTTCCGATTATACAGTGGCTCTCTTTGAAAATATCTTACCATAATTGGTAGTCAATATGCTTCGTATAACTACCGAATATAGAGTAGCCCCAAAATCAGAGTTATCATGACTTCCGATAATGAAAAAACCCTATGGGAACAGACACGTTTTGTGAAAATTTCTAGAAAACTGAATAGGTTTTCAAATTCATTAACCAAAACGTACAACCAAAAAATTCTTCCGGGGACGTTTGCGAACTTAAGTCCCTGAATTTTTAATGCCTTTAAGGTATGCGAACTTGGTTTGCAAACCTTGACATTACGTTCATGAATTGGTTCTTGTATACATAATTTGTATACATACAAACCAAGCCGAATATATTTCAAATGCCTCACATATATTTTCATGAAATATTGAGCATTTGAACAACTCTCTTAGAACACATTTAGATACATTTGATCCAGAATGGTAGTTCGCGAACTCAGTGGTTAGGTTCTAAAATCGGAAAGTATGAAAACTTGTTCACATACTCTGTTTGCAAACTAAATTGTCTATACTCATGAACTCAGGTTCGTTTGCGAACTAAAGTCCCTGAATTTTTAATGCCTTTAAGGTATGCGAACTTGGTTTGCAAACCTTGACATTATGTTCATGAATTGGTTTTTGTATACATAACTAGTACCGTATGTTTATTCTTTTACTTTTACTAGGGTATGACCCGTGCCGTTGAATACAATTTTAAAATGACTTATAAAATAAAAAAAAAAATCAACTTATTGTAAAGAAAATTGCTTTTATTTCTGACTTAGATGATTGACTGCTACATTTGGTTTGGAGAGTGCTTCTGTGTAGCGCCCCCTAAGCTAGCAGCTGACTAATCTAAGAGATTAACTAAATAAGAGGCACTAAAAATCTAAAACATGCACTTAAGCGTTCAATTAAGAAATACGATACAGAACTTAACCCAAAGCTAACCACGCTCAGAAATATATATACAAGATCTTCTCTCAAATGATACATATATAATAGTCATTTGATTTTTAAATAAAATATACAACAAGGTAAACATAACAGAAGTTAATCTACTAGTGAGGTCAACCCATGAAGCTTTCGCTGCACAACTTTGATCTGTCACAGAAACTGAAGTGGGAATAATTAACATTTAACCTTCTAAGTAATCATATGCAAGATTTGGAAAACAATAATGTTTTTCCGAAAATATTAAACAATGACTAAGTCACTGAAAATAATCATACATGTATATGGAACAAACTCCTTCGTCAAACAATATATAATATGGTTGTAAATCCCTACCCGGCAATTCACACCTATTTAGATATGGATGCCACCAAGCCCATGGTGACCAATACTCTAAACAATAAAAGCTGAATTAAAGTAGATATAAATATGAAGGAGCGTATCCTATATACCACAAGTGGAAATTCTCATTTCCCAACAATTCATGTTGACAACGAAACAATACAAGTCCTTTCCACGTCGTGGAAAGATTCATAGAAATACCAGGATTATCATAATGCATTTTAAATAAAGCATGGAATGCAAGAACAGACAATGCATGAGTTTGTTAAGCATAAACTTTTATAAAAGCAACAATAATGAATACAAAGAGTCAAATGCATTCCCACACCTTTTTGATGACAGGCCACGCCTACCTCGAGATCCACGATCCACTAGTTCATTCTTCGAATCGATCGTTGTTAATAGTCTAACTGATAATCACACAAGCATTCTTAAGAGTTTAGCCAAAAGGCTCAAACAAGGATCATACAATTCTATCTAATGGTTCAAATCCCATTATGGTATCTCATTCTCTATCTTTAATATAACTAAGAGTTTACTAATCCAATTAGACTGATTCTATAGCCCATTAGATAAGTCTTATGAATATCTACAACTTGTTGAAAAAGCCAAAGGCTAAATCAGGCCAAAAGTTAATTCAGACCACAAGGGTCCAAAACATCAAAATAGAAATTACCTATAAGCCCAAGCCCGACAAACCATTTCCTTAAACTAAGGCCTAGTCCAAAAGAGTCTATTAACGGTCACTAACGGTCAAATGGGTCAACTAACAGTCCACGTCAGTCAAAGTCTAGGGTCAAGGTCCAACTCGGTCCACCGAGTCAACTCGAGTCAAGACATGGAACTCGCTGAGTCAACAAGGTTCAACTCAGGTTATCAGGGTCAACTCGTCTCAGTCAGGTTAACTGAGTCATCCAAACAATTAGTCAGACATCTGACTGGGTGACCAAAAGGCTAAAGCCTAAGCTTAACTTCTATTACAGATTTCATTTCAATAACAGTCTATTCATTCTTCTTAAATGAATTTCAAAATCAATTACAAATACAAGTTACAACTATAAAATACCTGCAATTGCAGTTCCAAGCTTTCACTATAGAAATTCCACTCAACACCCTCATCTAACTTTCATCCCTATAACACAGTCACATAAAATCTCATTCAACTTCTTCAGTCATAATATTTATAATTCCACTATAATTTAACTCTTCCCTGCAACTGATATAAACCAATTAACATTACCAGAATCTATGTTCCGGCAGTACAGCTCAACTGTAACATAATCTGGACAAATTCAGTTCAACTTTCCTTCCTCCTTTGCAGTTTTAACTGCCCAGTTCATCAACACCATCAACTCTTTGTTCTTTAACTTCAGTATCATCCTTTTCACCAATACAATTACTTTCTCACTACCAACAACACCAACACCAACATCAGTTCCACTAACAAATTCACTTACACAACCAAATTCAATTCATTCAAAACAACACCACCATCTTCAATTAAACGCAACTCCAGTTAGCCATGCATTTGCGAGCACCAACACTAACTCTGTGCAATAACACTAGCAACACATACACACTCTTCCCTTCAAATTCCTAAATTTTATTCCCTGCCACTCACCTGAATTACCAATTATAAGACAAAACTCAACTCCACCACAATACATACCAACCTGGAGTATTCATGCCCCTTACAGAACCCTAAACATTCATCTAAACTACAATTGCATCAATTCAGCTCAGTCTACATAACCATGCCAACTCTAATTTCATCTTCTGCATATACCAACCCATGTAGATCAAAATAAATCTAAACCGCAACCATAATCATTTCCATTCCTCCTCAACTCAAATCTTAGCTTCATAAGCATTAATAAATACTAAACAATGAATAAGAATCATACTTTTACATCAAATAAACAAAGAAATTACCTCAAAGCTTCCCTGAGCTTGAGTCAATCTTCGAATCAATACTTCTCTTATTTGAACCCAAATCAACAATCAAAATATTCAACTAAACAAACCCATCTTTTAACTCAATCCCCTGACCAACAACTCCACCTTCTAGTTATTCTTTGACTTCATATAAAACCTTAACTCTTCAATTCTTCATGAACAGCTCCATAAATGTCCAGTTAACTTCACCATGTTCATCAATATACAAATCCTCTTCTTAATTCTTGTTATTCGTCTCTAATTGAAATTCCAGAGAAACCCTAACTCTAATTTGGGGAAGAACATGAAACTATAACTCTCAAATCGTCACCAAAATAACTTCAAAACTTTAATTAAACTTCAACCTTTCTAATCTTCATCCCTCAACAACCTAATTAACCCATCAATTTACCTAAGAACTCGAATTCATTCTCGATAACCCATCAATTTACCTAAGACCTCAATCGACAGCAGCATCCAACCTTCATCAACCACACAACAAAACTAATTGATTTACTTGATTATCTCTCATAGACACTCAACAGGAGAACGAACAGAGAAAGAGACGGAGAGAAACCGAAAAGAAGAAAGAAAAAAAAAGAAAGAAGAAAAAACGAAAAAAAAATAAGAAGAATAATCTTCTTCGATCTGTTTTGGTGATAAGACCAACGGGGAGACACTAAACACACACTAGAAGAGATAAGGGAAGTTCGGGCGGGTTCAATGGCAAAAAGACTAATTTGCCCCTTTTCTAAATTGATGATATCTTCTTCGTCTGGTACCCGAATGACACGTTCGAGTAGTCCATTTTGAGCAACTTTTCGATATCTAGCCGATGGTACTAGTTTCGTATCTAGATCGTTGTTAGATTAATTCCTAATAATTAACGTTCGAGTTACACTGATCGAGTAATTAGCGGCTAAGACGTCTCTTGACTAGTCTAATAGCGTTGACGATCTTGAGGGTCCTTACATTCTGCTTCTAATATCAAATGACTAAGAGCATCTCCAATAATAGGTCAAGAAAATCCAATGTTCCTTTTTAAACCCTCATTCGTTGAGGTTTCCAAATATATGCCCAAGTAAGATCCTTTTTCTAAAACTCATCTCTAATAATCAAGGTTGTGCTATGTATTTTAGATTTGATAAGTTGGAGGTAGGGATTTCCAAAGTTGTCATGGTGTAGAGAACATGTAAATTGGCGTTAATCCCATTTTAAAGAGAAGGTTAGCTTTGATTTTAAAGTTTCATCAAAATCACACTTACATTTTCATCTACCATCAAGAGATCCAAGCTTTGGACCTCATTGGTCCCCAAGAAATCCACTTCGTTCCATGTTCGGGAAATCATGACTCTCGTCATCCAGTTTTCACCTTCCGCCATATCAGGTAGTTGGTTGAAGCTCTTGTAGGTGCTTCTTGGTACAGTTTTGGAGGTGCTACATGTGACCTGGCTCGCCATTAGTGTGTTCTGCATGGTTTGTATGAGAGATCGCAATCATCAATATTTTTTTTTTCTGCAGTCAAATCAAAATAGACTGAACCAAACAAAGTCGAAAATATTACCTGGTATTTTTCAGTGTTTGAGCGAGAGAGGTATAGCAGCAGGAGTGGGCACCAAAGAAAAAAGTGTTATGGTATAGCAGCAAGTTCACTCTAGATTTGGGAAACGAATGTGAACAGTTTGGAAATCATCCTGAGATTTATATGGGATGAACCCTGGGCATCATGATAGCCGAAAATATTTTCAGGAGCAAATTCTAGAAATCAGGGTTTAGGGTTGGAATGATTATCGCGATCAAATGGAATCTGTAACGGTTTTGGTATTGAAATCGAATATTAGATGATGATGTTAAGGTGTTTTTCATAATCCAGCGGTATCTGTAAAGGTTGTAGGAAGGTAACTATTAATCATGAAGTATAGGCAAATCATATGATTAGGAGACTGATGGGTGCCTAACACCTTCCCATCTCATACTAGAATCTCCTTACCCCAAACTCTCTGATAGAAGACCATAAATAGTGTAAACTAAAGCTTGATTTTCCGGAAGAATTCAAACTAGTTAAAAGGGTCCTGACTCTTCTTAGTCAGGTGGCGACTTCAAATCTTCTCTTTACGGAGAAAATTCTTGATATCGAATATTAGGGAATTATCTTCGTATGGTCGTGCGAAAAATATTCACGAGTGAATAAGCACACACCATAAGCATTTCACCCCGATAATTCTTCCCGCCATAATAGAGACCTGATAAGGACCTCGACACTCCCGACCGTGATATGTACAGTGATGACTTCACTGGGGAACTAAGAGATTCGACTTGAAAATGATTAGTGTAAAATTTTATAATCTTTTCTTCAATGTGTACTAATGTTCACTTATCTAAGATTTTGTGATTCAAGGTACCCAATAAAAATAAACAAATATAATGAAGAGAGGAACTTTCATTCCCAGTTAGAGGAGAAAGGGAGGAATACTAGTCAAGATGCCTACTTCACAAACTGAGCAAGGGGAAACTAGCAACCTCGAAATTATCACCTCAAAGATAGAACAAATCATTGAAGAAAAACTCGCAAAGTTCTTTAAAAAGCTGTAAGATGATGCCAGAAGCAACATAAACAACGAAAAGGCTTCTGATTCTCATCAAAAAACGAATGGTTATGGACCCTAAAGCATTCCTCCACCACATGAAGAGAAAAACAAAAATGGGGAATCCAGAAATCCAGGTGATGGTAATGAGAATCCACTAACAAATAAAGAACACTTGGAATTCGAGTATTTCAAAGAGCACGTGATGAAAAGGCTGTCAATAATTGAAGATAGTACCAGCATTGAAAGCGAAGTATGGTACACTCCGCCGAAAGAAAATCTTCCTGAAGGTTCCAAGTTTCCCAAGATGTAAAAATATAATGGTCGGGGACCCCCGGGGTCTCACATCAAGATATACCTCAAATATCTAAAGCCCCAAGGATTAACCGATGACTGGCTATTAAATTTGTTCCACCAAAGCCTGACTGGAATAGCTCTTGATTGTTATCAACATCTAGAAAAATCAAAAATATATACATGTCCAATTATGATTAATTAGTTTGTCAAACATTTCACCAAGAGTGCGGATCATAATGTAGACTACGCAACTTGAGTCCCTCCGACAAGGGGCACATGAAGGGTTCGTCAACTGGATGAGTCGATGGGACAAGAAAGTGTTCGAAATGTTCGGACGACCAACATAAGAAGCATAATTAAAAATCCTAATGAAAAATATTTCGATATCTTACAGGGTATTCCTCAGCATGTCCGCACTCGAAAATCTTTCCGATTTTTGAAGAAAATGAGCTAGCATTGAGGACGCAATGAGGGACGGTGCATATTCCATATTTATTATAGGGAAAAACCCGACAAATAAGAAGGAGGTCAACTATGTGAACCCAACCTTTTCCAGGCTTACTTACATTAAGGCTACAGGGAAAAACCAACAACCGAGACATTTCGTCAAGACAAAGGTCCGCGTGAACAATATGTCGAGAAAAGACGGAGCAAAAATCAGGTGTTCTCTAAACTAGATGGAGAAATCAGTGATTTTCTTCCCATGTTAGTTAAAGAGAAATTGATTCAACTTCGGATCCTAAACCTGTGCCTGATCCCAAATCTCGGAGTTACGACGAATCAAAGACATAAAATTACCATCAAGGCGCGGGGCGTGATACTAATTCATGTTGGACCTTGAAATATCTTATCCAAGATTTATTGGATGAAGGAAATATAGTCACTGAACGTGCGTCAAATTAACCCAACATCTACCAAAATCCACTTCCAGCACATCAGGGAAATCAAGGAATCAACTTCACTGAAGCCGACGACGTTGAAGCACGTCAACCATCCCTAATAATGGACCGTACGACAAAGGGGCAGGTCCAAACAAATAAAGATGCTAGGGTCATTGCTAAGAACAATAAGGAATCATCAAAAAGCACACCAGATGCCAACATCTATACGGTAAACAGAAAACCATTGTTCACCATTGCAGGGAGAGGAAAAGTTGTATACTCATAACAACTGCCGAAAAAATGCGAAGAGGTGCAACACCAAACTAAGGGAATAAGACAGTCCAAGCCTCCCAATTTTCGGACCAAAAACCCAGGTGTCCTAGCTAGGGGAAACCTGAAAAAACGAGGGTACCCAAATACACCACAATCTTTAATTTATCCACCTATAAGTCCTCTTACCAAAAGTGAAGTCCTCTTACCAAAAGTGATTGTCTATGGACAAAGTCGAGACAATACGAAAAATAGGTATTCACAATTTGTGTGATCTTCTATGGATACGAGATCGAGACAATACGAGAATCAAAGTGTGATTACTTGATAATAGGTTCGGACTTAACCAAACTCTTTAGGATCACTATCAAGTAAATCGGCGTTAACGTTTGTGTAATTTACTTTAAATTATAATAACAACAATTATAATTGCGGAAAGGAAAAGTAAATGATACAACAAGATTTTTTTAACGAGGAAATCTAACAAAATCTCAAATGCAGAAAAACTACGGGACTTAGTCCATAATTGAATACTATTAGAATTAAGCCGCTATACAAAATCTAAACCAACTTCGTATAGTTGAGACCAAGAAACTAAACCTAGTTCACTTAGTTTCTTCAGTATCCCAGCGCTTCCGACATTCAATAAGTGCACGCACTAGAAAAATTACTTTGGATTGTATTCCAAACAGTAAAGGAACAACAAATTTGTTTGGTAACAACTCTCTTGATTCTTTCATATGAAGATATCTCAAGTCATACGCAAAGGCTCTTCCGTTTAAACTAATGAACTCCTTTTCCTGGTTATATCAATCTATCCAACAACTACCGAAGTATCAGAGTTTAAATTTGTAATCAATCAATATAGATTCCAACAAGAAACTATAAGGTGATACCGATCTTACATAACTAATCAATCGAATAAATCCGATTCTAGTTGGATCCCATTCGATCAAGGTTTGTGCACACCCAAAGATATAGAAACCAAATTAGAAATCTTCTTTGTCTTCAAATCTTCTTTAATCTTCAATTAACACCTGCATAACACCACTTGAATCTCTTGTGATCAATCACATACAAAACGGAGTCTGTTAACAATGAATTATCACAAGACATCTTTAGATCTACAAACAGTTCTAAAGATCCTGTAGACACTTCGATCTAATTTGAGTGAATCTTATATCAGAAGAGAAGATTCCCAAGAATAAACAAACCAGGTGCAATCAAAGTTCAACAACCGTTAGTCAATAAAATCAATCGAAAACTAAAAATAACTGTAATTATCTAGTTTCCCGCCATCGGTACTCGTAGAGCTTCTTGATCCCACAAAAGTCCTTAAATGAGTAGTCATAAGATATTTCGCCTAATTATGGTACTTTCCTCTCCGGATAGACGGCTCCACCAGAAACAAAAAAAATATGAAGTTTGCATGGCTCTTAGGATAGTTTGCTAGAAATGCAAACTTGGGTATTTATAGACCAAGGATGTTTGGACACTAAGGAATTTCCAAAACATAATATTCTCAAGATATGCAATAAATGCCCAAATCAGTTTTCATAATTCCTGGAAATGCTTTTGATGCGTGTCGCAACCACAAAAAATTAATTAAGATATTTCCTACTAATTAGCTGGTAATATAGTGGTAGTAAGAGATCGTTCCCACGAAGAGCAGTGTAATTGATATGTTATTTAGATAGCAAAACAACGTAAAAAGAGGGTTGGTTTATGAAATAAATAAAAAGATAACAAAAAGAATAAGATGAAAAATGGGTGATCAAGGAATCCTTCGCCGTTACCAAGCGATAACTGGATTAGTATACTTATCTATCTTCGTAAGAACCATTCATCACCAACCGTGAGAAAGCAGCTGGCGCAGTGCGATCCCCAAAGTTCCTTATGTAACTTCATACCGAAGCGCCCGCATATGAAATTCTATCCAACCGAACCACCAAGTAGTAGCGCACTCATGGTGTAACCCAGCGGAAGCTTTAAGTTATGTGAACTTAGGTTGATCCCAGCAGTTAGACTCTTAGCGCAAGGTCCACTTACTAGTGTTTTCTTCACACACGATTTATCCACATAATCCCTCTGCAAGGTCTCGCGTTCTCTACTTGTGTAAGGATTATTCAACAATTACACGGATATCCTAACCCTTTACTGGCAATAGAATGATCAAAATATTAATCCAGCGTGCACTCCAAACAATCTAATTAACCAATCATAAACCCTAGAAATAGTGAAAACAAACGATTATGTGATTAAAACTCCGAATAGATTTATATAACTAATAAAGCTTCACGCTAGAACATTGAATTCATCCTCAATCAACAATAGTTTAGCTTCTCATCATTACACAATTACCCTGTTTCCCCCTAAAGGGGCAAACCCTAGAATATTTTATGAAGAACAAAAGTGTATTATGAGATGTAGAGATATATATGAGATATTTTTTAGGTTAAGAAGTCTATTAAATAGTCTCCAAGTTATAGAAGTGCCCGTGCGCCGAATCCCGTGCAAAATTAGTTTCCAAAACTCGCCAAAATAGCGCCAAAACCACATATAACTCGTGTGAAAGACAACCCCCGTCCAAACTGTCTTCATGGGCTCACGCAGGAGGTAGAAGTCCAGCCCATAATCTTTATTCAACTTCCATTGGCCTGTCAGTTTCTGGGAATTGACAGTGCAAATTCTCAATAACCCCTTACAACTTTCCACGGACAAAAACATCACCGTGAGCGATAATTTATGCTGGATTTTGATTCTCCTATCACAGTTCACGGATAGATATGCCACCGCGATATATTTTCTTCCCTGAACTTCAATGTTTCACCGCGGATACAGTACACTCCGTGAGTTTTTATTTCCCCTGGATTTTCACTTGTCTTCATCATCTCACGTATACTTCCGTTAAAACTATTTTCTTGTGACTTGGCATTAATCTTCAGTTCTTCTCCATCTACTGCGTCCCAGTACCCAATCAACTCCTCCTGCCATTCTCGAACTTCTCTACCAACTCCATTTTAAACACCAGCATAAGATTTCACAGTCACGTCCATCCTCAGTCATCTCTGCCAATGAGAATGTCTAAAAACCACAGCAACATCACACCCATGCTCATATTCCCCTTTTATTACTCGAGCTTGATAACAGCTCCATCGTGTTCTCGAACTCAAACTCACTTGCCATAAGGCATTACTCTGCCAACTTCCGAACAATGATCATTAACAATGGTTGGATGTAGTACCTACAACATCAGTTCACCATTCTTTGCCCATGAACAAAAGCACATCTCCATCGTTAGCTACAATCACTCAATGCTCTTTCTTCATCTCGAGCTCACGTTCATCACCATATTTTAATCAACAGCAGACCTTCTCTCATCAGTCACCGACCATTATGAACCACCAACAGCAACTTCGTCTTCAAACTCATCACCATCTCACTGCCATAATCGTATCGAGCTGAACTCCATTTTTTTTTACTTTCCAACTCATCGCCATCTTCTCTGAACTGCTCTTACTCGAGCTTCATAGTAACAACAGGCCATATCACCAGTGATTCCTCCCTTCCAACCTCCATTATATGTATTCACTCAGTCCGTCTTCATCACGATCACAGCTTGAGTTATACTCATCATTCCATGCTCTACCTTTCTGTATACTAGCTCGTCATCAACAACAACTATTCTCATCGTCTAATGGAGCTCTTCCCTGTTTAAACTCAAACTCATGCTTCACCAGTAGCTATGATCACTCATGCATGAATTTCTTTAATCACCGGGAACCAACCCATACTCATCACTATCATTACTGCCAACACTTATCTGTGTCCATTTGAATCCAACCAAAAACCTTCCATTCCATTTTATCTCTCGAGTTCTTCCATCCTCTCTGCACGTAACTACCTTCAATCATCCACCACCGGGCTCCTTCCAGCGATCACCAGTCACGACTCCATAACAACTGCCAAGATCGAGTTCAATTCCAATTTTCATCACTACCGAGATCTTCTCAGCTTTCGGTTAACTTCTTTTATTGCACTTTAAAGTGCAAATTCACTTCTTTTGGATGATTCACCTAGAAAAACACAAATAGAGAAAACAAATGTAATATACAATAATTTGCAAGAATAAAAACAATTACTAGCATGGATTCGACACTAAATATATGCAAAATATGCACTTAACAAATTCCCCCACACTTGGATTTTGCTAGTCCTCGAGCAAACTATCTAAAATACAACAACTCCATGTCGCCGAGGATACGGTTACTCTTAGCATGAATAACAGGCCTTTAAACCCCTAGGTGTCCCTAGTGGACGAGTTATAGTCTCGTGAGGGCTTACGAGATATATACCCACCAAACCTACTCCAACTTCAAAGCGTTCCAGCTTCCCAAGCATTCAAAGAGCTATGAGGACATATAATTTATGCATGATAGTAATAAGAAGTTAGAAATACCAAAGAACATATTCATTCTTTAATCTTGAGTGAGAAATAACCACACCATAATGAGAGAAACGCGTGTTTGAGAACGATCCATAAGCATTTCGCCTCAACTTCTGCCTCACTTAAAAGGATTTTATGATAATTGCACTCAATAAGACGGCTTTTTTATGGGTCTCACATGTGTGTAGGTAGGAATGAAGAGAGAATCCCACACACGTTGAATGGTGGGAAGGAAACCTTCCGAATTATTTCTGGAGACTCCACAAAATCGTGGAAAACAAAGATATTTTTCTGATGATCTCTAAGAAAGGAAATCAACCATTATTATTAAAAATAGAGGATGAGAGTACTTACCACCTTCACATCTGATTGCAATGATGAAAACACTACTCTCACAGCATCCAATAGAAACGTCTTCCTTCCTTCGGCTTGTCTTCTTCATCTTGGTCTTCGGTCTTCAACTGTTGATGATAAACTCTTGAACTTGTAGAACTTCGACAATTTGTACTCTTTTCCTCAATTCCTTGTTGCTTGAAAATTCTTTATATATTTTCTTCCACATGGCCTTATTGAACAAATAACAACCTAAATGCAAATCTCTTTGTATATATTTTTTTATTTTCTTTTTCTTTTTCTTTTTGTAGGTACCGAATATCGCAAGACATTAGCTTACGAACATCATAATAAATATAAGAGGAAAGAGTTACAAAATAGTGCGATGATAGAGGAAGCACGGGGAAGTATGAAAGATTTGCGAAGATAAAATAATCTCATGAAGATGTGTTGCGATACTTCGCAACACATATACAGTTGTACAAATTTTACTATAAATAGGAGTTCAAATGTAAAATTGGAGAGGTTCTTTTAATGAGTGTTAAAAAATATCTTAGGATAGAGAATAGAGAAAATTGTAACTATTCTAGTTCCATTTAGATACTTTTATGTAATCAATTGAGAGAATTAATAAGAAAATGGTCATTCATCATCAAGAACTTCTTAAGTTTTACAAATTCTACTGAGGGTGTAGTTGTAGGTAATTCTGCAACTACATAATTGGCGCTAGAAACAGGGACCTGAAGAATTCCTGCATCAGAGAAATGGCAAGAAGAAAAAATATATCAGAACCATTAACTGCAGTAAGAAGAAGTGTAAGACTCGCAGGAGGAGAAGCAAATATGACAGGAGAACCTAGTAGGAGAGGGAGTAATCGAAGAAATCAAGCTCAACAAACAATAGATCATGATCAAGTGAGTATACACACTTGGAGAACTGATACACCAGCAGAAGAATATAGAGAACCACAAATCATAGAAAATGGGAGACTGATGGGAGGAACAATTCTTGAAAGAGAAAGGGAGGTATTAGAAACATTGAGACAAGGAATTCAAGAAGAACGAAGGTTTAAAGCTGAAGAACGTGCTAATCTAACAAGACAGAATCAAGAATTGAGGAGGGAAAATGAGATGTTACAGAGGAGGAAATCTCAAAGTGTTGAAAGATCAAATGTTAGACCAGAGAGAGAAGGACAAAATTCACCAACAATCAATAATGAAAGTACTATACAAGGACAAGCACAGAATCAAGTTGAAAGAAATCAAGAGAATCGCTTCATTTTAGTACCAAAACATGGAGAATTTACGAACCAGACCAAATCCTAGAGAAAACAATCAGAATGGTGAAGAAAATCGAGGGGAAGAGTCAGCTGAGGGACAACAAGCAGTACATCAAAACAATTACGAGAATGGAGTAAGAAGACGTGAAGAGGCTCGTAACAATCAAAATATTGAGTATGAAAGAATTCAGAGAAGAATTGGGAATCAACGAACAGAAATAGCGAGGAATGAACCAAACTTTTGAACCAAAATACAGGCAAATCAAGAAGAAATAAATCACAGAAGGAGGAGAAATGAAGAAGAAGAAATTCCTGATATTCGCATGAGAAGGATGAGAAGAATAGAAAGGGAAGAACAAGAATTTCAAGATGCTCTGCAACAAAACAATTGTGATAATTTAGAAAGAAGATATTTGCAAAATTGTGCAAATGAAAACATTAATGAAGAATATAATAGAATGCGAAGGATCGCAAGAGAAGAGACGCAAGAACGTAGAAGAAGAGAGGCTGCGTTGAAGAGGCCAATGGATGAGAATTCTGAGGCAAATGCACGGATTTTTCGAGAATTAGCGGAAATGAGAGGGATGATAAACAATATAAGAGGAGGAGATAGAAGGCAATTAGATGAAGCAATAGAAGAAGCTGCGAGGACTCCATTTGCTAGAGAAGTACAATTGGGAGGGATTCCACCAAAATGCAATCTTCCTACACTTACCAGTATCTTTGACGGGACTTCATGTGCTATTCAGCACATTAAATCATATATAAGATGCATGTTACAATGGGAGAATCACGATGTTGTATTATGCAAGTACTTCACATCAAGCTTAACAGGAGAAGCTCTAAAGTGGTTCGAAGGACTTCCTAAGAACACTATTACATCATTTAATCATTTACAAGCAACTTTCCTTGGAGCATACATCACAAATCATTCCTCACGGCTTGGTATTGAAGATGTGTTTGGTTTAAAACAAAGAATTGGTGAAAGTTTGAAGCATTTGGTAAGAAGATGGAAGACTATGTGCAGTGATATGGCAGGGCGCGTGGATGAGAGATATTTGATTATGTCTTTCATAAATGCGATGTTCGCAACTGAACAACTGTATGTTCAAATCTTCAGAAGAAAGAATTCCATAATGATGACAGAGTTACGAGAGTTGCAAGAGGAGTACATTACATTAGAGGAAAAGAAAAACAATATGGAGTCATATCCAGTAGCAAACACTAACAATCAAGATACAGGAGCAAATTTACTTCCTAAAATAATCAATGTTGTAGAAGGTACTTCGGAAACATCCTCGCAAACTTCTTCGCAAATTTCAGAAGAGAAGAAAATCAATAATAGCCAGCCAAAAATGGTAGCAATGGGTAGCAAAGATCAAGAAGAGTATGATAGAGAGAGGAATTTCTATAATCGAGGAGGAAATAACCAGATCCCAAGATTAGATCAACAAAGAAGAAAATTATGGGGGACAAAGGCAAAATTATTTTGGACAAGGGAATCAGAGACAAAATTATAACAATGGTCAAGGAGGTCAAAGAATGATAAGAGAAGAAATAAAGTTGCCACCTTTGAATACAAGTGTAGAGAAGATATGGCAGGCAATTATTCTGATAGAAAATATACCAACTCCATGGAATATGGGGAAGGAACCACCAATGGGTCCAAGAAGTCATGAATTTTGTTCGTATCATCATTTTCATGCAAATTCTACAAATAACTGCAATAATATCAAGAGGATTATCTTGTGAATGATTGATTAAGGAAAACTGGATCACTTTTTACTTAAGCAAACACAGTCGCAACAACAATTACCCTGAGCTTCAAGTCATAACTCGCAGGGAGAACACAGTACAAGAAAAAGGAAAATAAACCCTACATATAGAAGTGGGATCAAAAGCAAGGAATGTTTTCTGTAATTCTATTGTTCACTCATATAAAACCATAGAGGATTTTCATGATAATGTGTTAAGCAGGGTATATGCGAGGGATGGTGAAGGAAAGGAAATAATGAACATCGCAAAAATTTCGCGACTTGAAGATTGGTAGAAGCGTGAAATTTCTTTTGAAGCTACTGAAATTCCAGAAGGTTGTGAAGTACATGATAACCCATTGGTAGTAAGGTTAGCAATTTGCATGAATATGGAAGAAAGAGAAGATGATATGGAGGAAGAATCAATTGGTCTTAATAGAATTTTAATTGATACGGGAAGTTCTGTCAATATCCTCTTCTATTCTGCTTACAAAATTATGGGGGGAAAAGACGCAGATCTAATACCTTCTACCTACATGATTTATGGTTTTAATGGAACTACTAATAAACCTAAAGGAGAAGTAAGCATGCGAATTCCCTTAAGTGGAATGCGAACTGAAATTCTATTTTGCGTTGTTGATGTCGAATCACCGTATAATGCTTTGATAGGAAGACCCTGGCTTCATGGAATTCTAGGCGTAGATTCCACTCCACATCAATGCATAAAGTTTCCTCATATAAAGGGTGTTGGAGTTATCAAGGGTGATTGGGCTGAAGGAAAGAAATGTTACGATATAGAGGTAGAAGTTTGCGAAGGAAAAACTACTGAAAAGGAAAATTGGAGAAAAAGAGCTAAGACTGTAAAAAGAAGTGAAAATTTAATGGCAGAGGATTAAGACATGAAAGAATAAAATTACAATGTTAATCATACAGGAAATTTATGATGATAACAAAGGATTGTGATTTGCGAAGAAAGAATAAAGAAGGTAATGAAACGAGAAAGTAATCAATATGTCTGCTCGTAAAGTATAACAAGATATACGTTGAGAAATGAGAAATTGAAATGAGGTATTTTGCAACACAAAATTTTTTGTGATAAAATTTTACGAATTAAAACAATTTATTGCGATTAACTTTCATGAAAGAAAGACGCAAACATTAATTTGCGAAGAAAAGACCATAACTGTGATCAACTTTCAAAAAAGAAAGAAATCCGCAGAAATATTACATAGGCAAACCTTTGTGGCGTACAACCTAGTTTGCGAAGCAACATTTCGTAAAGAGGCAAAGTCCTAAAGTACGTCATTTAAGGGGTACCTATAAGCATGGCTCGTGGACACCAGGAACACCACCAAGGAACCTGAGTACATGGAACTTTACGGGGTACAACCCAATAACGGGGTACCTATCCGGGTTAGACACCTTGGATTCTCACCTAATCTTGCGACATTATGCAATATTATGCGATGTAACATGATTTAGGTTGGGAGACTAAGGCATACTGTCTTTCCCAAGAAGTGCAGAAAAAGATCAAGGCGCCGAGGTACACGGTTGAGTCAAGAGTGCCGGATGGGTTTGAAGCACATCTGCCATTTTTGACAAGTCTTGGCAAATGATGCACTTGGCCCAAAGATACCCCATAGGGTGCAACCTCGTAACTATAATCCCTATAGGCAAAAAGGATAAGAGGTTGCGATCAAAAGCTGGTTATTGGCAGAACCGGATGGGAAGAGATAACATTGTATGGTCGATGTACGCTTCCTTGAAGGGGAAACCAAGGGGAAGATAAAGGGAAGCACCCTCCATTAGGGAGCTGATACGTGCTATAAGATGCAAATGTCACGAGGCTTTTTGTTTGCGAAAACATAAAGGCTTGTCATATTTGTGCAACAACTGAATTTCTGCGAGCATTCTAAAAAAAAAAAAAAAAAAAAAAAAAAAAAGAGAAAGAAAGAAAATATACAGAAAAACAGAACTCGCAGAACATAACAAAGAAGTTAAGATGAGATCAATGGGTTATTACATGAAAGTGTAAAAACGTCCTGCGATTTCATCGCAAGACGATAATGTCACGAGGTTGTATATTCGCAAGAATGTTCAAACTTGTCATATTATCGCAAATACAAAAATATTATCACAAAAGAGGTGGCAAAATAAGACCTTTACTTAGGAAGGCATGATAAGGCCACAACAATTAATGAAATTTATTCCATCAATATCATTGAAGAATTTTTACAAGAATATATATCATGAAGTTCTGACAAAGAAGGCAATTCCGTCAATATCATTGAAGAATTTTTACAAGAATATATATATCATGAAGTCCCAACAAAGAAGGCAATCCCATAAATATCATTGAAGAATTTTTACAAGAATATATATCACGAAGACATAACAAAAGATGCGATTTTACTCGCAATCAAAAACAGATAGTTCGTATTCATTGAATTTTACGAGGATTACAAACTTGTTATACTTCTTCATATAATGAATAATTCTTCATGGATTGAATAATTCTTATACTTATTCATACATTGGATAATTCTTCACGGATTGAATAATTCTTATACTTCTTCATACATTGGATAATTATTCACGGATTGAATACTTCTAATACTTTCTCAAATATATTTTATACTTCGTAAGGATATTTCATACTTCATATTTCTTATATTTCAAAGGGAGGGTTTCTTGTTCACAATTGCAACAAGTTGAAGCTTCGCAAATTAAGTTGAGGCAGATATTCTAATACTTCCAACAATATTTGATCATCTGAAGAGCAATAATAGGGAGAAAGGGAATACTAAGATAAGTCTTTAAGATATATTATTTCTCTCCACATGATCAAGTTATGCGAATAAGGGAAGCACTCAATCAAAGAAAGATCAATTCATCATCGCAAAATTAAGACATTAATACTAGTTAAACTTCAAAAAGAAATTGTTGGTTGATCAAAAGTGCAGGAAAGAAGAAAGTATTGTATTCAAACAGACAATATGAAAAGAACTAGAGCAGATATACAAAAAAGAATAAAGCTATTTTTCGGGTGATTTATTCCCATCAAAATGATCTTCTTTTTCTTCTTCAGAGAGATCATCTTCAACTTCACTATCAGAGATTTCCAGATATGGGGTATCCTCAGGAATTTCTTCAGAAAGGAGTGTATGGTACTTCTTGAGAGGAATTTGATTGTCTTCACAAATCTTGCGAGCCATCTTAGCTCGGAAAACGCTTGACATATAATCTATGGTTGTTCTAGGAAATTAGAAGTTGAGACCTTAAATCAGAAATCTTCTGGTTACGATCGGCAAGAATAGTTTCCAGATCATCATTCATCTTCGCATATTTTTCTACAGTAAGGGAAGAAATTAAGAAATAGGTTAGTAAGTTACGAAGGAAAAGTAATCAAAACACTTACCATTATGAAGAATTTACCTTCTAATTGCTTCTTATCATTACGGAGAGAAGAGTTTTCAAGCTTTAGTTGATTATTCTCCTCAAGAAGAGAAGAACTATCAGCTGCGATGCTCACAGATTGTGGATTATCTTCGTGACGGGATGTTAATTCTGCATTATCAATACTTAAATCCTCTACTTTCTGACGAAGTCTTGAATTTTCAACCTCTAACTTCTTACAACGGCTTAAAGTTTTCTTTCAAAGACAATGGAATGACGTCTTTCCCAATCGAAGTAGCTGTATGCTGACTCTTCCAACCTGAACAAATAAGAAGGGTTAGAAATTAATGAAATAAGGGAAACAAACAAGGAATAGAAAAGAAACTTACCATACTCCCTAAAGCATTTAATGTAGCAGGAGAGACGAATCTTGAAATTCCATTAAGAGAGTTGTTATTGAGTACAATAGGAACTTTGCAAGCCTTCGCAATAAGCTTACGAGCATTCGCAGTAGGAGAGTTTCCTAACCCAAGAGAAGAATGGAGAAAAGCCTCAGACACACGAACCATTGCTGAATCAAAAGTTTCCGTGTTACTATAATCTTCATCTTCACCTTCATTAGCATCATCATCATCATCTCCTTTATCAGAAAGGGTATCAGAATTAGAATTAAAGTCATTTTCAGGAAATTTATCATCTTCATCACTTTGATCTTCGTCAACATTCTCACTAGAAGAGATCACATTGGAGTAAGCATTGGTTGAGAGTTTCTTCTTCTTCCTATCAAAAACAACATCCTCAAGTTTCCTTTTTCCTTTGCGAAGAGCATTATCTTGACTACCAGAAGTTTGGGTATTCTTCGCAGAGCGAAGTGTTTTTTGTCTCGCAGTTAACCTTTTGGAAGAAGTAGAGTTCTTATTCTCACTCGCAACAACCTCAGGAAGAGCCTACAAATTCAAATAAGGATAAGAAACAGAGGCAACAATATATTGTTTAAAAAGCATATAAGGGTGTTTCTTACCTCATTTGAAAATAAGTTGAAGAATAACAAGAAAATAAGGAGATAGAGATACATACATTTTTATCTTCGTTAGGCCAAGAAAAGACCCAAGGTTGATAGTTACGATCACGAAGGTTCGCAGGAAGATATACTATCCCAGAAATGTAAGAACCCGATAATGCTAGAGGGTAATTATACCAATCTTTATCATGAGAACGGCGAGGGGTTCTATTATTTCCCGAAGCATAATCAATATCGTGCATGAGAAGGTCATCTGCTGCGATATTAGCTCTACGATGAAGACGAACACCCCAACGTTTATCTTCCTTCTTCGCAGAATTAATGTGTAATTTTTAAAGAAACTCTCAATCGTATAGTCCGCAGCGATAATCTCCATATCTCGAAATCCAGTTTCCTAAGATCAACCGAATACAAAGATTTTCCAAAGAGTGGCAAACGAGTTGCGAATGCAATCACCAGTCAATTGATAAATGGCACATGAAAAATTGGGGTGGGAAATAATTTCTTAGAATAAAGGAAGATTGACATCATAAAGAGGAAGAGGAAGACCTGCGAGGATTTGACCTCGTGAGATTAAAACTTTCTGATCATTCCAAGTAAGATCAAGAAAGATCTCCATCAAGAGAGAATACTTATTGTCATGACCATCAATTTTAAAGAATAAGGTCCCTATCAAAGAAGCTCTGCATTAATTTGTTCAATAGTTTTCTTCTTTGGAGCCATTGGGTAAAAGATAGAAAACAGAAAGGAAAAGAGGTGAAAGAAATAAGAAATCGCGATAGAAGAAAAAAGGAAGAAATTACAGAAGCAGAAGTGATAAGGAAGATGAATAGAATAAAAGAATAAAAATAATAATTAAAGATAGTATTTATAAAGAAGAGAGAGTTTGACGAAGGAAAAAATTCATCAATGCGATTAGATGTGAACGGTTGAGAAGGACGGTTACGAAGCAACGTGTCAAAGATTCAATGAAAGAGAAAAATACGTGTTGCGAATCTAACAAGGTGGTGATAACCATATTAAATTTACGAGAATAGAGATTCTCATGACATTCCTTCTTCGCAGAATTGACATGAGAAGAGGCAAGATGTAGGTACCGAATATCGCAAGACATTATCTTACGAACATCGTAATAAATATAAGAGGAAATAGTTACAAAACAGTGCGATGATAGAGGAAGCACGGGGAAGTATGAAAGATTTGCGAAGATAAAATAATCTCACGAAGATGTGTTGCGAAGTATCGCAACACATATACAGTTGTACAAATTTTACTATAAATAGGAGTTCAAATGTAAAATTGGAGAGGTTCTTTTAATGAGTGTTAAAAAATATCTTAGGAAAGAGAATAGAGAAAATTGTAACTATTCTAGTTCCATTTAGATACTTTTATGTAATCAATTGAGAGAATTAATAAGAAAATGGTCATTCATCATCAAGAACTTCTTAAATTTTACAAATTCTACTGAGGGTGTAGTTGTAGGTAATTCTGCAACTACACTTTTTCTATTTTCTTTTTGAAGAGATTGTAACTAAAACACTAAATATGAAATAAAGTTAACATGGCCATGAAAGAAGTACGTTACCACTTTGATCTTCACAACTTGTAATGCCTTCGTATCATAAACTTCAATAACTCTCATCTTTTGATTTTCTTTGCTCTTGTAAATAAGTCTTCAACTTGGATATATAATTCCGCTCATTATATGTAAGTCTTCAACATATATGTAAAAATCTGCTCATTGTATGTTTCTTTACTTGGATATGAAATTTTCTCTTCCTTGTATTGTTGCTTGTAAAACTTAAACGGCTTCAACTTTCCTTGTAGATTTTGATGTCGCTCCCTTGATGATGATGATGATGGTGTTTCTATGGACCTGTTGTTGGTGCGAGAGAGAATGGTGCTAACTGCAAATCAAACTACAAGAAGATGGTTTTCATCTATAGATGTCACCCTCATGATTGACAAAATTAGCACTCAAGAGATCAAAAATAGTGCTGAAAATGGTGTGAAGTTGGGTAGCTCACCATTCTACCCGGAATTAATGTACGGTGACACACACTCAAAAGAAAGCTCTTTAGTCAGCTACTAAGAAAATTTGGTCTGGTGCCTCGGTTGATATGAAAATGGGTAGTCTCCACTAATGATTGATCATCAACTCTAATAATGCATTTCTCCCTACACCTAATTTGCATCACCGACATGATTAAATCCAATATTTAACACTCCAATTCGTAAGAATATTCCGAACGTAGTTCCCTAACACTTCCAAGTTCAGTTATGTCGGTCAGAATCTCTATGTAAATGTACCTAGAAGTATTCTAGTGACTCTAAAATCTCTACAAGTTGAAGGTTTTTTATGCAAAATTTTGAAAAATCTATATGCAAAATACTCCCCCACACTTAAACTTCACATTGTCCTCAATGTGTAAAACCGAAAGTTATGAATTCTGGCGTAACAGCATATAAAACGCAAAACATGTGCAAATTAGTAAGGAATTTGGAAAAACTCCATTTCACAAAAGTTGTTCATCTACGTGTTTTCTACATAGTGTCAAAAGGGAACATTGTTTAGATAAATGGTATGATAGTTATGGTCTCTGGACTGAACTATGCGCAGTCTGAATTTTTCTGACAAAAAGGTATTCGTCAAAATTTCGTCTAAAATAGATTACGGACTCAATGAAATTAAACATGGGGATGCAAATATGATATGAAAACAATAAAAACAAACAAAATAAATAAATATAAGAGTTTAAGATACAAAACCTATGGGTTGCCTCCCATTTAGCGCTTGGTTTAAAGTCGTCAGCCCGACTCTTTTGTTGTCGTCCATATACCAACAATCTGAAAATCTGGTAGTCTGCCCAGAAAACAATCTGCAACTCTAGTAACATCTTCATTAAAACATTAGCACAAGATATAAATATATAAGCTATCATTTTATTGAAGTTTCCCCCACACTTAGTCCTTTCTACAAAGCAAAGTGGATAAAGAACTTAGAATTCGGGAACTTCAAAAGGTTTTTCAGCATGGTGAACCTGCAAACTATTAGAATCAAACATATTAAATGGTGGATACTTAGAAGCAAAATAATCCGTTAAAACTTTGGAAGCTCACAACTCCAATCCTAAGTGAGGTATTTTCCTAAAAGTTGGGTTAATAACTCTTTGAGAACCTACTTCAATTGGATGGAAAGGATCAATAGATATTAAATTATGCAAAGGATTAAACAAACCTTGTCCGAGATCCTCATATTTTGTCTCTAGTGAATTATTTACCTCAAGTATATCGTGGTTCTCAATCGAACTCTTAATTTCCGCTTCAAACAAAATCTCAGCATCATCGACTAGTTCAATTGGGTCTTCCACAACTTTAATCAATTTGTTTTCATTCTCAATCTTCTTCTCATCAAAAAACTCGTCATCGGAATCAGAATCCTATCCCAAAAAGTCTAGTTCATTGGTTCAAATCCTAAAATCATTGTTTGAGTACGTTATACCATTTATAACAATGGTTATGTCATATTCATTCTCCTCCTTTTGAATAGGCGAGTGATCGTTATTATGATCCGGAGTTGAAATAACATTACCATTATTGCAAGGATTTTCCAAAGGTTGCTCATCTTCATCAGAGTCTTCGTCACAATCTTCCATTTGAAATTTGGCGTTCAAGTTCCAATTCTATGACCTTGTTAATTTCATCAAGAGTCTTTTGTGATGCACCGGCTTCTTCTAGCTGCTCGTGTTGCTTAAAAAGTTTTCTGGCATTAACACGCTTTCCACCATTATGCTCAATAGAGTTTCTAGATAGTATCTCTTCTTTAAGTGAAGGAAAAACACGATAAAGAATATCTTGATTCGGTCGTATTTAGTTCCAAACTCTCTGGCATATGCACATTACTAGAAAACAACTGATTAGAAGTATAACTATCCTTCCATCCCTGTAATTTATCACTTACATACCCATCATAAGGTTTTTGATATGTATGAGAGTATCCATAAGGCTCCGTAGGGTATGGTTGGTAGTTGTTATATGAATGAGATTGAAATTCATATTGATTACCACTATAATATGATGATTGGTCTTGTGCTCCGTACATGTTATGTCCGTAAGGAAACATGACGACTCACAAGAAAGAAAGAAAAAATAAAAGCAAAAATCTAACAACAAAAACAAGCAAAACAAATAACAAATCAATTAGCAACCGCTCCCCGGCAACGGCGCCAAAGTTTGATGCATGTCGTAACCACAACAAATTAATTAAGATATTTCTCACTAATTAACTGGTAATATAGCGGTAGTAAGAGATCGTTCCCACGAAGAGCAGTGTAATTGATATGTTATTTAGATAGCAAAACAACGTAAAACGAGGGTTGGTTTATGAAATAAATAAAAAGATAACAAAAAGAATAAGATGAAAAATGGGTGATCAAGGAATCCTTCGCCGTTACCAAGCGATAACTGGATTAGTATACTTATCTATCTTCGTAAGAACCATTCATCACCAACCGTGAGAAAGCAGCTGGCGCAGTGCGATCCCCAAAGTTCCTTATGTAACTTCATACCGAAGCGCCCGCATATGAAATTCTATCCAACCGAACCACCAAGTAGTAGCGCACTCATGGTGTAACCATGGAAGCTTTAAGTTATGTGAACTTAGGTTGATCCCAGCAGTTAGACTCTTAGCGCAAGGTCCACTTACTAGTGTTTTCTTCACACACGATTTATCCACATAATCCCTCTGCAAGGTCTCGCGTTCTCTACTTGTGTAAGGATTATTCAACAATTACACGGATATCCTAACCCTTTACTGGCAATAGAATGATCAAAATATTAATCCAGCGTGCACTCCAAACAATCTAATTAACCAATCATAAACCCTAGAAATAGTGAAAACAAACGATTATGTGATTAAAACTCCGAATAGATTTATATAACTAATAAAGCTTCACGCTAGAACATTGAATTCATCCTCAATCAACAATAGTTTAGCTTCTCATCATTACACAATTACCCTGTTTCCCCCTAAAGGGGCAAACCCTAGAATATTTTATGAAGAACAAAAGTGTATTATGAGATGTAGAGATATATATGAGATATTTTTTAGGTTAAGAAGTCTATTAAATAGTCTCCAAGTTATAGAAGTGCCCGTGCGCCGAATCCCGTGCAAAATTAGTTTCCAAAACTCGCCAAAATAGCGCCAAAACCACATATAACTCGTGTGAAAGACAACCCCCGTCCAAACTGTCTTCATGGGCTCACGCAGGAGGTAGAAGTCCAGCCCATAATCTTTATTCAACTTCCATTGGCCTGTCAGTTTCTGGGAATTGACAGTGCAAATTCTCAATAACCCCTTACAACTTTCCACGGACAAAAACATCACCGTGAACGATAATTTATGCTGGATTTTGATTCTCCTATCACAGTTCACGGATAGATATGCCACCGCGATATATTTTCTTCCCTGAACTTCAATGTTTCACCGCGGATACAGTACACTCCGTGAGTTTTTATTTCCCCTGGATTTTCACTTGTCTTCATCATCTCACGTATACTTCCGTGAAAACCATTTTCTTGTGACTTGGCATTAATCTTCAGTTCTTCTCCATCTCGTCCTTAACCCAATCAACTCCTCCCGCCATTCTCGAACTTCTCTACCAACTCCATTTTAAACACCAGCATAAGTTTTCACAATCACGTCCATCCTCAGTCATCTCTGCCAATGAGAATGTCTCAAAACCACAGCAACATCACATCCATGCTCCTCTTCCCATTTTATTACTAGATCTTGATAACAACTCCATCATTTTCTCAAAATCAAACTCACTTTCCATAAAGAATTACTCTGCCAACTTCTGAACAATGATCATCAACAATGGCTGGCTGTAGTACCTACAACATCAGTTCACCATTCTTTGCCCGTGAACAACAATACATCTCCATCGTCAGCTGCAATCACTCAATTCTCTTTCTTCATCTCGAGCTCACGTTCATCACCATATTTTAATCAGCAGCAGACCTTCTCCCACCAGTCACATGCCAGTATGAACCACCAAAACCAACTCTGTCTTCAAACTCATCACCATCTCACTGCCATAATCGTATAGAGTTGAACTCCATTTTATTTTACTTTCCAACTCATCGCCATCTTCTCTGAACTGCTCTTACTCGAGCTTCATAGCAAGCAGGCCATATCACCAGTGATTCCTCCCTTCTAACCTCCATTCTATGTATTCACTCAGTCCGTCTTCATCACGATCAAAACTTGAGTTATACTCATCATTCCATGCTCTACCTTTCTGTATAATAGATCGTCATCAACATCAACTCTTCTCATAGTCTACTGGAGCTCTTCCCTGTTTAAACTCAAACTCACGCTTCACCAGTATCCATGATCACTCGTGCATGAATTTCTTTAATCACCGGGAACCAACCCAGACTCATCACTATCATTACTGCCAACACTTCTCTGCGTCCGTTTGAATCCAACCAAAAACCTTCCATTCCATTTTATCTCTCGAGTTCTTCCATCCTCTCTGCACATAACTTCCTTCAATCATCCACCACCGGGCTCCTTCCAGCGATTACCAGTCACGACTCCATAACCACTGCCAAGATGGAGTTTAATGCCAGTATTCATCACTACCGAGCTCTTCCCAGCTTTCGGCTAACTTCTTTTATTGCACTTTAAAGTGCAAATTCACTTCTTTTGGATGATTCACCTAGCAAAACACAAATAGAGAAAAACAAACGTAATATACAATAATTTGCAACAATAAAAGAAATTACTAGCATGGATTAGACACTAAATATATGCAAAATATGCACTTAACAGCTTTGTCCAATATTTTCCGAAATCTCTCAATAGAAAATCTCCAATTAGTAAATGCACATTACCAATTATTATTTTCTAGAGATATGAATTTAATTGCTAGTAATTAAAGTATATAAAACTAACAACCTTAATTAAAAGATTCTTAATTTATTTCGGACCGGGATCTCCTTGAGTTATTAAGGAATATCTTTGAACAATAAAAGATAAGAGTTACCGTTCATGTTCAAAGTATGTTGACATATTTTTCTTTGTAAATCCTCTTTCATATTTACAATCTTGGAATCGATTATACCACACTTCCAAACAAGTTTAGAATTGGTTCATCTGTATTCCAAGACAACTATGTGATTGATTAAATATCAAATCACAATCGTGGGTTTACGGTTCTACCAAACACACGGATCGGTTCTACCTCAATATGGTTCGCTTGTGATTGAACACACAAATTACAAGAATTCATTACACATACGCTTGATTCAAAGTTTCAACAACATAATAACCTGCATATATTCAGTCCATAAATGCCGTTGTTGACATTTGAAAAACAAAGTTTATACTCCCCCTAAAGGCAGATTTTCAGTCCGAACATCTTTTTTATTCCCCTTTTGTAGTCAAGATAACTACAATAGAAATATGATATATTGCTCCCCCTTAGTCAATGCTTTACTCTTTCGTTAGATATAACATATAAACACATTTGTCCTTTCCTTAGTGATTACAAATCACTTGTTTACTCTATATATTTCTCCCCCTTTTTGTCAAAAAATGTCAAAGGTTCGAGCAAATAAAGGTCAAACCGAAAGGATCTTATAAATCTAAAAGACTTGTACAACCTATAAGAGTTAAGCACGGAGGTTTTACATACCATTTTAGATAACCAATATCAAAACCGAAACTACAAGTAATTTGGTTTTAATATGTTATCAAGGAAACAATTTCCCAAAGAAATTTTCCCTAATAGTTTAACAAATTAACTTAGTTCCCTTGCTATACCGATTGCACAAATACAATTGCTTATTTTGATAAGACCAAAATAAAGATCATAATTAACTTTATTTTTCTCATCAGTTTCTAATTATTCAGACAATAACTTAGACCTTTCACTTTAGACAGGACAAGTACTAGGTTAGTTAACTAGTATTTCTTGTAAAGGCATTCGATTAGACTTGAATAACTGAATCCTTCAATTTGATAAGTCTAACTAAGATCATAATTAACTTAGTTTATCTTATCCGGAATCGAATTAGACTAAACAAACATAGACATTATAGCACGGTAATTGTACCAAAATTTTGTTAAGCAAAAACACTTGATACCAAACAATAAAGAAGATATATCAAACAATATGCCAAATAAATTGACATAGTTTTTCTTAACCAGAAACAATTGAATCACACAGACACATCCATATACACACATGATGGAATAAATATCAATTGTACCGAAATTTTGTTGAGCAAAAGCAAAATATATACAATAAAATTAGGCTTTTCTTAAACAGGAAAATGATTAACTAACAAATTCGTTACCTCAGATTCCACATCCTCTTCTCCCCAGAAAGATATATCATTAAGCACAAGTTCAAGTTAGAACTCTCCCCCATTATGTTGTTATTCTCTCGCAAGAACAAAAGATCAACAACAAAGAGCAACCTTTACCAGAGAAAGGTTGAATCGGTTTTAACTAATGCGCGCCAATAGCAAAAGTTGAAAACCCGAAACACATATGTTTATGCTAAAGACAACTCATGTAAACACAAATTGATTCAACACGTTGTGACTTTTTACATATGAGTTTCAATCGGAACAGCTTATGATCCTTTGATAAAGCCTACCAACATGGGCTATAACTTAATCCCGCTAAATCAAAAAGCCACACAAACCATAAGGGTTCTCATCATATGAGATTGAATATTAAGGTTATGAAAACTGAAATCAGACATCCCATAAACACATAGCAATAATATAAAGCATTCAAGCACATGCTATGTAATTGAAAAACTATCACAAGAAAAATTATAAATAATAATTTTATTTATTAATAATAAATAGTTTTATTCAGAAATAGACCTTATACAATAATTGAAATAAATCAAAAACTGATGTCTATTTTTTGCTTGAGACATTTAATAGGTAGAGCACTCCTTGTCATCAAGTGCCTTTTGATAGTCTTTTTCTATTTCCGATTCTTGGTTACCTTCACCTTTCCAAAACTATGATTCAATGTTTAGAATACCTTTGAGAGTTTCTGGATCTTTTGACAAACAAAGGCCAACTGTTTCTGAAAACAATCAATTTGTATACCAAGGGTTTTAAGATGAACCAGAAGAGACTTGTTGTTAGAATTTGGTGGAATTCTTTCAACTGTTTTATATCTGGTTTGACCTCCAATCATTTGACATACAGTCTTTTTAGAGACAACATTAGTGCCTTTCATGTCCTCAAAGTCATCTCCCAAGATTCACAGATTTTGGTAATTATACATGGAAAACCGAGATGTCTCTTGATTCATGTAGATGAAATAAAATCTGATATCTTGATAATTTGGCTGACAATGATTCCACAGAGATCAATTTGAGAATCCTCTTTCAACAGAAAATAGACGAATTCTGGAAATTCCTTATCCCAAACTGACTTATCTCTTGTACTTGCAAATAAAGTTGTTATAACAAGTTTACCGAATACCCTTAGATGAAAAGGTATATCTTTTGTTGGCAATCTACCGTTTCCCCAGTCAATATTTTTCCAATGAGATGTGTTGAAATGGTATCATGTTCAATTTCAACTCCGGTAATCAGGTGATTACATTCCACATTGTACTCGATGATATTAGAAATCGTCTTACGATCGACATAATAGAGTCCACGGACAAAAAGTGTAACGAAGGTAAGTTTTTTATGATCAACATTTTGAATATTAGCATAGAAAATTCTTGCCATATCCGGTGAATATTTTTCAGAATAAAAAAGCTTTCCCCAGTTCCGATCTTGAAAAAACTTCACATAATCCTTATCTTGGACTTCTGGATCAAATTTCTTTCCAGCAGTAAACTCTATTTGAAAAGGCGGGGGTCTAATAACCACACCCAATATTTCTATTAGCAATCTGTATGGACTAACTCCAATATATTTTTCAGAGAATCAACTAGACTCAATCTTAATAAAGTATATCAAAGAGTTTTGTCTCTCTTTCTCGATTCAATTATCACTCAAGCAAATATAAGTCTGTGAGTCAAATTGAATACAACCTGTGATATTTCAATTATATAACAAAATATATTGCAGAATAGAAATAACACAGACACCCGAAGTTTTGTTAACGAGGAAACCGCAAATACAGAAAAATCCCGGGACCTAGACCAGATTGAACACACATAGTGTATTAAGCCGCTACAGACATTATCCTACTACAAACTAACTTCGGTATGGACTATAGTTGAACCCCAATCAATCTCACACTGATCCAAGGTACAGTTGCTCTACTTACGTCTCTGATCCCAGCATGAAACTATGCACTTGATTCCCTTAGCTGATCTCACCCACAACTAAGAGTTGCTACGACCCAAAGTCGAAGACTTTAATAAACAAATTTGTATCACACGGAAAAGTCTATGGTAATAGATAAATCTGTCTCCCATAGAAATACCTACGAGTTTTGTTCCTTCTTTTGATAAATCAAGGTGAACAAGAACCAATTGATAACCCAGACTTATATTCCCGAAGAATATCTGTAGGACCAGAATATCGCTACAACTATGTTCACGAGAGATTAACGACATTTCTGCGAGCGTCACAACGAATTCTCCAACAACACTTTGCGAGTGTCACAAAATAATGACATAACAGTTGACGATGTAAGAAACACAAAAAGAACATGATTTACTGGCGATGATTACGATGCTTGAGAGAAGGAATAATATTGCTACTGCGATATTATCGCAAGAGATATCTGAAATTAGAGGACAGCTTAGCTGTCACCCATTATGTAATTTCCTATAAATAGTGATCCAATAGATTCAGTAAAGGATGTTGTATTTCTTTAGAGTTGAGAGAGTCTTGAGGAGAGAGAGATATTTTGCAGAGAGATTTTTAGAGAGAGAAAATGTATTTTTCTTTATCATCTTCTTCCCTAAATCTAGATTTAGAACTCCATTAATGGAGATTATCAAATGTAAAATCAAATGTAAATTTTAACAATCATAGTAGAGAATCATGGATGTAGATCAAATTGATCGAACCATGTAAAAATCCGTGTGTCTATTTACAATTTTTAGAATTTTAATCATACTTTCAATATCAAATTAGTTTAGATCAAGAGATTATTATCAATATATTACAAGGGGTGTGTTGTGGGAAATCCTGCAACTACATTTTGGCGCTAGAAACATGGACATAATTTGTGGAATATTGATTCAAGAAAAAGATCCAAAAATTTTGACAAAGTTTGGTCAAGAGTTTCAACGAAATACTAATGTTCATTAGTTCCAGTGGAATAATGAGTTATGAAGACCAAAAAATGGAAATGAAGTCTCAGCAAAGTTTCAACCAGCATCGTTAACCTCACCATAGCAGAGAAGGATTTGAAGTTTCAAATCTCAAACAAAGCCTTCACCAACAATCTAGTCTCAAAAGGATAAATTTCTTCCTTATTTAACTATCCAGATCACGGGAATTTTAAGCCTTTTTGTTCTTCATAGAAGCTTGA
>JAJJWX010003756.1:0-33184 GCA_023529315.1 Papaver bracteatum
CACCTCATTTTCCACCAGCATAATTAAATCCATTTTTTAACACTCTAACAAGCAAGAAATCCGAACGTAGTTCCCTAACACTTCCAAGTTCAGTTATGTCGGTTAGAATTCTTTATGTAAACATACCTAGAAGTATGCTAGTGACTCTAAAATCTCTACAATTTGGAGATTTTATGCATTTTTTTTATATGCTTAACCACTCCCCCGCAATTAAACCTTACATTGTCCTCAATGTAATTGAATCGTCCAAGTAAAGTCAAGGTGGGAAATCTTAACATGATAAGGAACAAGAAAAATAAATAAATAAATAAAATAACAAAAGGTTAAGAAATACAAAACCTATGGGTTGCCTCTCATTTAGCGCTTGTTTTAAAGTCGACGGCCCGACTTGCCACTTGTAAGATTCACTCCCCATATACTAACAATCTGAAAATTTGGAAATCCACCCAAAGTACCTGTTTTGCACACAAAAGCTCCATTCAAATATTAGCATAAGAAAACAATAGTGAAATTATCGCCCGATAGAAATTTCCCCCACACTTATTTTTGTCCACACTCGGAAGTGTACAAAGAACATATAATTTGGGAACCTCCATGGTTTCCTCTTGGGAAACCTGCATGGTGTTAGCATCCAGTGTTTCCAATGGTGGATATCGAGAAACAAAATCATCCAAAAATACTTTCGAAGCACACACAAGCTCTACCTTTTGAATAGGTGATTGATCATTATTAAGATCAAGGCTCGAGTAAGCTACACTAGTGTCATCAAAAGTATCCAAAGGTTGGCCTTTTAAACACAATCATCTTCATTTTCAGACTCGCCATAATAAGAATCTTCATTGGGTTCATAACATTTATCCCGACATCGTTTAAGTTCCATATGAATAGTCCTACTAATTTTTGCAACAAGCTCTTCCGAGTCTCCATCATCTTCCTATTTGTATAACTTCTGTGCAAGTTTCTTGACATTCACATGCTTACCACCATTTATAGAGTTTCTAGACTGTGTATCCTCTATTGCAAAAAGTGAAGGAAAAACACGATGAAGAGGAGTATATTCCCAATTCTATGTCTGCACATTACTAGAAAATAAATTGTTAGATGCATAACTATCCTTCCATCCTTGTGATTGTCCACTTACAAACCCGTCATAAGGTTGTTGATATGCATGAGAGTACCCATAAGGTTCCGTAGGATATTGATCATAGCCAAAATATTGTTTTTGATTGTATCCTAAGGATGGTTGGAAGTTTCCATAATGTTGAGGTTGAAAACCGTATTGTTTGTTGTAATATGAATATGCTTTCTCTTGTCCACCATAAATGGAAAACCGGTACCTGAAAAAAAATATTCAAAAACTAAATTAGATACGATATAGAATCTAATAAAGCAAGAATAAAGAAAAAAGTAAAAATAAAACAACTAAAATCGCCCGCTGCTCCCCGGCAACGGCGCCAAAATTTGATGCGTGTCGTAACCATAACAAATTAATTATTATTTTACTACCTAATTAACAAGTAATATAGGGTAGTCAAGTTCGTTCCCACGAGGAGAAAGAGGTTTTAGTTGTCTTATTGTCACAAAAGGGGGGGTTTGGTTTTAGATTTTAAAAGCAAAAGAAAGTAAATAAATCAATCAAAAGTGTAAGTTGAAATCAATAAGAGAAGTTAGATCAAGGAATACTTCTTCGTTGCAAAACAATGATTCAAGTTATGTTCTTTTCCACTTTTTATTAGTCACAGATTATCACCAACGGTAGGATTGCAGGTTCGCTTAGCTAACCCCAAAATTCCTTATTTCACTGAGTAACAGGTCCGCTTAGTTATAAGATTCTATTCAAAAGAACCACCTTGAGGTTCGCTTACAAGATGTAATTCCCCGAACGCATTTAGATTTATGAATTTAGGTTTAGTAATAGTAGTTAGACTTGGTTCGCTTGGTCCACTTTCTAGCGTTGTTTTCACACACAATTGCTCCACGGAATCCCTCCGCAAGGTCTCGTGTTTTCTACTTGTGTAAAGAGTCAATAAACTATTACTTATCCCCTAACTTTCACTAGCTTTAGATCAAGTTAACAAATCAATTTAGCGTGCACTCTAAATAACCTATCAATCAATCATGAATGTATAAACATTCCTATTAGTAAAAACAAACGATAATCATGTGAAAACTTCAAAGTAGATTTAAAAACAAAACTCAAACCGTGTTAAGAACTAAGAATTCATCCTCAATCAATAAAATTAGCTACTCATGCTAAAGAGTTCACACAAACAATAAATAAAAACGAAGTGTTGTGTGTGTAAAAGTGTGTATAGATGTCTATAGAAAAGTAGAGAACTTCTCTATTTATAGGCTTCAATTCTCTCCATATCTTCCAAGGAATAGAATCCCTTTCCTTTAGCAATTCAATTTCCAAATTCAAGTCTTTATAAAATCATCCATCTTCTCTTTCCAAATCCAAGCCCAATTCTAATTCCAAACCAAAGTCTTAACACCTATGAGTCTAGAATACTCTTCACAAAATTCTGCACAAATTGGTTCGCCGGAGAAATCCTGGTGCAACCGGAATTCGGCCAGAAAGCGGCACTAGAAAATCTCTACCGGCCACTGGAATTTTCATCTCTGACAACGGGATATTCCTTCAAGATACCATTAAGGTTAACGGTCAACATGGTCAAACTATTAGTCAAATGGTAAGGGAGTCAGCTGGTCTTAATCAGGGCTGAGTTGGCTTACTCGGCTGACTTACCGAGTTAGGTTTTTCGAGTCACTGAGTCGACTCATCAGAGGGGAATTCAGACATAGTTTTGTTTGTTTTCTGGTGTTTCCCAGCCAAATTCAGGATATTCTTCTTCTTCCCTGTAACAAGCCTAACACATTCATCTAATTCATTCTTCAGTGTATCTTTCCTGCAATTCATACACAAGCACACAGGACCCAATTTCTATTCAATCATTATGTCATATATTTACAGCATCGTCTTCAACCAAGCTTCCTGATTCTCTGATCCATTCAATCTATTCTTATCTGGATCTCAATCACCACCATCTATCCACTGATTTCTCCTCCACCATCCAAACTCAACTTCTGGTACTCAATTTGACAACCCATTTTCTAAACATCATCATACTCATCTTCCCTGGTCACATCATCACAAACCCATCTATAATTTATTACCCAGTTTAACATTCATCCTCAATTGGAACGACAATAGCTTCATCTGCCTATTCTGTCAAATCCACCAATTCGAAATCCATCTCTCAAATCTACCAGCAACAGATCTCATTTCAACCACCAACACATCTCCAATTTCTTGTTCTTCAAACGAAATCTTTCATCTTCAATTACTGTAAATCTCAGATCCCCTTTTATCTTTGTCTCACTCCACCAAAATAACTCAAACCCCAAATCACCTTCAACAGATCCACCAACCCATGGAACTCACCAGCTTTAACAACTTCGAAACCTAATTCTTTTGTTCTTGATCTCCTTTCTAATTTATTTTGATTTCTCTTCTCGATCTCTTGGTAACGATTGCAGCAGCTGCTGCCTATTTTCTTTATTTCAGGGAAGGGACGAAATGATTGAGAGAATAAACTTCTCTCGGCTTAGGTTAGGTTATACGAGTAGTTTTAGGGAAGGATTCAGACACCCAAGTGTTCAATAACCACCCCAGATTGGGTAGCTCCCTTTAACCTCAACTAGTCAGTCTTTAGTGCTTCTACAAATAGAGTTGCCCCTTAACCTTGGCTGGGCTCCAAATAGTGTTTGCCTAGGAATTGATAATTCTTCCCTTTTGGCTCAATTTGGATCATTTATTCTTTTTTTCCTCCATGTGACTCCATAGTACCTTATAACTCAAAAACACACGTAAAATTCATAATTCACACGAAAATTAACAAAGAAAACATAACCAATAGATATTAAATACGGTGTATTCTATACCATATCAACGCTAAACTTACAACCTTTGGGATCATTGGACTACTTGGAAGTGATGAAGATTTCGAGTATTGTTGAAGATTAGACATGTGGAATAGGAGCTACAAAGTTTATTTATATATTTTTTGTATTCCATATGTATTAATAGTTTTGCCACTAAAATTGATAAATGGGGAGATTGTTATAGAACTGCTTGGTCGAACTCGCGTGCGTTGCTATCTCAAGCATGTTTGTCTATGTTAGTGATCAAAACTATAAAGTCTTGATTTCTAGTCTACTATAGCTAAGACTAGGATAGAAAGTGTAGTTGAGCTCAAGAACTCTATGGAAATCATCATACAAGACGAAGGACTACTCAAGGAACCAGTGGATCTTCATCGACTTAAAGGTATGTGGGGACTTGAACTTATCTAACACTAAAAAGTATAGCTACTCTATCTCATATCTTGAGATAAAGGTTGTTTTACTATATAGACTAAAGATATGCACATGTGACATTTCGAGCTGAGTATATCTCGCTTATCTATTTCTAAAAATGTGTGTTGGAAAAGCTTTCTCTTTATCCAAGTTCATCTTTGCCTAGTGACGAAAGTCATGTTATGTTTCAATCACTTTGAAAATTTCTCTGACGAAAACTAGTTCATGAATAACAACTATATGACGTCCTCTGAGAATGTTTCAATGATTGAAATGAGAGTTTAGATAATATAACCATTGGGGGATATAAACATTGTTGTGGTAAAACATATATGTATAAGTCCTTAGCACTTGAACCGGAGTTTGTGAACTTTATTGATCAAGTGAAAACCGGAACTTGAGCAGTCAACCCATTCCGCGAACGCAGTCCGTGAACATGCGTAGTTCTCGAACCCGAGAATTTATGCAGGAGTTGTAGCTCGGTTTCAGTCCGCGAACTTAGTCCGCAAACTGACGGAAGTTCTCGAACCCGAGAATTTATGCTGGAGTTTGTGAACTCCAACCGGTTATGTGAGTCCGCGAACCCAGTCCGCGAACTTGAGTTGTTATGTCTAAAAACGATGTTCATGAACTTATTTAAATTATATAAGGAATGCTATTGCAAACCGTGGCTTTATAGTTCATGAATCGATTCGAGTGAATCACATCGTTTTTGATTCAATTGTGTCTTGTGTAGTATATAAGATCTCATAGCAATTGAACAACTCTCTAAGTAGTTCATTTGAGTCATTTGGCCTAGTTATGGTGAAGAAGAATATGGTTGATATGAAAGTTATCATTTGGCTAACCAATTGGTTGAATAATATTGAACCAACTATTGTACACGTTTGGGTGTGGTTACACAAACCCAAAATCGTCAAGTACATGTGTGTATGGAAAGCTAAGTTTTCGATCTAACGGTTGAGAGATATTAGCTTGTATCTAATCAGGTTTTCATATAACGGTGAATATTGAATACTTTGTTACTAAGCTAACATTGATTGCAAACCCTGATTTGAAAGACTATATAAAGGAAAACTCTAGCAACTGGGAAACCTAATCCCTACACATTCTGTGTGATACTAGTTTGCTATGCTAGAGTCGATTCTTCTTTAACCTATGGTTTTCTTCTTCTAAAACTAGGTTAACGACTTAAAGACTTCATTGGGATTGTGAAGCCAGACCGATAATACTTTTCTTGTAGTTGTGTGATCTGATCTTGTTGTTTCTATCATACAAGTACAATTGTAACAATTGGCTTGAGATTTCTATCTCCGATAGGAAAGATATAAAAGTAATCACAAACATCTTCGTCTCATCGTTTGTGATTCCACAATATCTTTTTTCGATGCGTCGATTAAGACTATTGTGATGTGATTGATAAAACTGAGCTGTTTTTCGGGAATATAAGTCTGATTTTATTGATTGGTTCATGTTCACCTTGATTTATCAAAAGACGGAACAAAACTCACAGGTTTATTCGTGGGAGACGAATTTATCTATCTTGTAGACTTTTCTGTGTGGGACAGGTTTGTTTGCTAAAGTCTTCGACTTTGGGTTGTAGAAAATCTTGGTTGTGGGTGAGATCAGCTAAGGGAATCAAGTGCGCAGTATCCTACTGGGATCAGAGGCGTAGGATCATAACTGTACCTTGGATCGGTGTGAGATTGATTGGGGTTCAACGACAGTCCAGACTGAAGTTAATTTGGAGTAGGCTAGTGTCTGTAGCGGCTTAATACAGTGTATGTTTAATCTGGACTAGGTCCCGGGGTTTTTCTGCATTTGCGGTTTCCTCGTTAACAAAATTCTGGTGTATGTGTTATTTCTATTATGCATTATATTTTGTTATATAATTGAAATGATACAAGTTTTGCGTTGTTCAATCGATTAGAATATCCTACCTTATTGGTTGTTGATTTAAATCGATTGATACTTGGATATTGGTCTTTGGTACCATCCAAGTTATCTCTCTTTGATTAGACTCGCGAATCATATTTGCTTGAGTAAATGAAATCGAGAGATTCAGATAATAACTCCTTGAGATATTTTCTATTGATTGGGTCTAGTTGATTCCCTAGAAAACAACTCGGAGTTGTCCATACTAATTGCTAATCGAAATATTGGGTGGGGTTGTTAGACCCCCGCTTTTTCACTTTCATTCATTCTTTCATTATCATAATATCATATCATTTGAAGCAAAGTAAATATTCAATAGAAATTCTAATGCATTGTAATTCTGAAATCTTTGTAGTTGTGAAATCTTTGTTATTATGCGATTGTATCGCTTTTTGTAAATCAAATCAAAGATCTTTTATTTTATATAAAATAAATATTCTAGAGAAATATATAAATTGAATTTTCTCGGTTTTCTTTATTTTGAAATTTCGAAATCTTTGTAATTTTGAAGTCTTTGTAACCTTGAAATCTTAGTAATCTTTGTAATTTTTGAAATCTTGAAATCTTTGTAATCGTGCGGTTGAATCGCTTTTTGTAAATCAATCAAAAATCTTTTTATTCGTTCTTAGTATAAAGTAAAATGTTCAAATAAGTGAATAAATGCCTTGAAATGTATGAATTTCGTACAGCAAAAATAAGTGTAAGAAGTGAGACTTGAACCCTTGACCTGCTACTTGCATATTCTCTCACCCTCTCTTGCGAAATTAATGCACACTTGGTGAAACTTAACATTCTTTGTGCGAAATGAACCTTCCTCTGCAAAAAATAATGAATTTGGGGAGAATCGATCCTGCGGCATCCAACTCTATCTTTTCACTAGTTACCATCTGTACTGGTTTCTGTTTGCAAAAGCAAGCCATAATTTCGTCCTCTTATTATTATCTTCTCTCTAGTCAGCTGTAGAAAAATTGTGAAAAAATATTGTTGCGGTGAGAATCGATCTTGCGGCATCAAGATTCTTCTTTTTGCTAGTGACCATCTGTGCAAGCTTCTATTTGTGTTGGAGCAGCGTTATTCCAGTAGGTATTATATTTTAACCATCAGAAATTGTTTCGTCTTCGTCTTCGCGCTTTAATTATTGGTACTTCCCTGTACTTCCTCTTCCGTGCGTCTTTCTTCTTTGTGCTCTCCTTTGATAGTTCAAGGGAGATAAACCTTCCATCCTACTGTGCTGGTTTTTCTTTATCTTTGTCCTTCTCTTTGTGGTGATGATCAGTGATGTTCAACTTCTCGTTGATGTTTCACACCTAAGAAGCTTTTGCATACCACCCTCTGCCGGAGCATCTGAACTTGATGAATCCTATTCGCGCTCTAAGAATATCTTCTTCATACTTCAGTCATCCAATTATATCTTCGCACATGTACTTCTCTTCATCGCCGGATATGTTCTGCTGTTCTTTATTTCTGCTTCGCATGAATTATTAACTTCGCAGGTATTGAATTGATTCGAACTGAACTGTGATGTGGATTGAGCTGATTACCTCTGACTTAGCTGTTGCAAACTGGATTGATTGATTGCCCAAATAGAATATCATTGTTTCTTTTCCTTCACACACTCAGCCTCTTGTCTGCTATAGAATTGAGTTACGTCCTTCTTCTCATCAATTGATATCACCGTCTCTGTTATTGTCGGGATATCATCGCCTTCGTTTGATGGTAATTCTTTGTTCGTTCTCTCTCCATTTTTATTTCCTATTAGAAACTCCTTGTTAAAATTCAATCCGCATAAGTTGATATTATACTCTGTCCTCGCAGAATCTTCCTTTGTATGCGGCAATTTCTCTCCAACCGTGAAAGTTCTTCCCAGAATTGATTTATTTTCATTCATCGCCATCTTGTTGCTTCTGTTGTTTTGAGAGTCTCCATTGGAGAAAATTCGATTCACTCTTTGCTACGATCAACAACCCAGTTCCATTAGTAATCCCAAAAGGCTTATGTTAATTTTCGTCATTCAACCAAGAAAAGTTATCCATGGAAATTAATTTGAAATATCCACAGAAAACATCCCCAAATCAACTGAAAACTTTACACCCAACTTTTCATTTAAATTCATTGAATGGGTTTGTAAAATTAGATTTGCCATCAAATAAATTTTTGATTAAATTTGGTTTTGAGCCAAGAATTTGGTTGAAAAATCGAAATTAGTGAAGAGTAAAATCTGTTTTTCAAATCAAGCTTTTTTTTAACATACTCGTTTAGAACCACAGATCTAAAAACTAAAAATAAAGAAAAGAGTTAAGGATAAGGATCTGTCCTTCTGGAAGCGATTGTTGATGTGGATGAGCATCAATTTCATTGATGCTCTCTTTTGAGCTCTGTTTGTTGTTCTTCAATATCTCCTTCTTTCTGCTAATTTCTATGAACTACTGTTGGTGTTTGTTGTCTGTAAATATAAATCTCCAGTCAAACTTTCGTTTCTGTTGATGAATCGTCCCTGTTTCTAGCGCCAAAAATGTAGTTGCAGGAAATCCCACAACACACCCCTTATGATATTTTCTAGATCTAACTTTATTTCACAATCAATAATAAAGATTAAAATGCTAAAATTGTAAAATGGCACAAGGATTTACGTGGTTCGATCAATGTGATCTACATCCACGGGGTTAGGGTTCTTCACTATGATTATTAAAATTATATTTGGGTTACATTGAGACTCCATTAATGAGTATTTGGAGCTCTCTAGATCTAGTTTTATGGAAGAAGATGATAAACAAAATAAAGTCTCTCTCTCTCTTATAAAAATCTGTATCTCTTCCTTTTCTCTCTCATATCTTTCTCTTTATATAGGTGTTTACATAGTGGATGACAGCTCACATATAGTGGAGTACAATTCATATTTTCGCAGGTCTTTGATAATTTCGCAGGCTCTTGCTACCTTCTCATGAGCTATGGAAATGAATGTATTTCTCCCACTAACAAATGTGCTATGCGAGATTCTTCTCCTACAGGTGTTATCTCAATAAACGTACCACCAGTCTTCGATGGATCTAATTACTTATGCTGGAAAATTGCTATGAGAGCTTTTCTTCAAGCACGTGATTTTAAATCATAGGTATATGTAGTTAATGGCTATGATCCTCCCGTAGTGGCAGTTGGAAACGTGAACGTTCCAAAAAATATTGGTGAATACACCCCTGCCAAAATTCTTGTTGCAAAGAAAAATTCAGACGGTTTGAATGCGATCATACATGCCATTACCCCAAATATTCAGCACCATGTGTCTAATTGCACTAAGTCACAAGAATCTTGGGATATATTAGCAACCGTATTTGAAGGTAACACCAGTGAAAAGGAAGCCATGCTTCTAAACCTTAATTTCGATTGGGAAAACCTTCGTATGGCAGATGAAGAAACATTTGATGAGTTTAATCACAAAGTGTCTGAAATTGTTAATACATCTTTTGCATTGGGTAAGACTATTCCTGAAAAGGACATTGTGATGAAAATTCTCAAATCATTGCCATCTAGATACGATGCTAAGAAGAATTCCATTATTGAGGGAAATAACCTTGATACACTTTCCAGAAATTCTCTAGCAGGAAAGTTGAAAATTTTCGATCTTGAAATGGAACAAAGATATAAACGTCATCTATCTAGCAACCATGTTGTTACATCTAATCGTAAGTATTAACATTCCAAATTGATTGACAAAACTAATGAGAATTACTTTAATTAGACTCTATCACTGTTTATACAACAACTTAAGAAATCTCTTAGACAAAGCAAAAGAAAGTCTCAAAAGAAAAGACAACCAATCAATAAAAAGGTTCAGAAAAACTATGTTAGTAACTCTTGTTTCAAGTGCTATATAAGTGTTCACGATACTTCTCAATATCCAAATAAGGAAATGAATGAGTTAACTAAAGCATGGATGGAAACTCTTGACTATTGTCTTGAGGATGATATCTATGAGGGTTTACTCAATCTGTTTGCTGATAATCATAAAATCCCTTCTAACAGCCCTGATCATTCCATGATAAACAATCTTACTTCCTCAGAAGTCCTTTAATTAGATAAGGAAGTCATATCTAAAAGGATTGAAAATATGGAAAGTGAACTGTCAAAGAAAATGGCCTGCAATCATGATTCTCAAATCTTTTCGATTTTTCCGTTAAAAAGTTGTCAGCAAAATTCCTCTGAATATATACCATTCTTAAGTCACTCTGTAAATATGGATAGTATAGAGAATCACAAGAACATATCTAACCTTGCAGATTCTACTTGTGATTATCAATATCATATAAAATATTGGAGCACTATGAAGCGAAAGAAACTCTCTTCTACAAAAAATTGTTTGCATAAGAAGAGAAAGAAATCTCGTACTAAACCCTCTGCCTTTGTAAAAGATATTTCCAAAAGAATGCATAGTTTCTGAAAATCAACATTCAAAGTGTTCAAAATGGGAAAGGACTATGTCCACTCTTCCTTCTTAAAAATAAGGCAGAAACAGAGTATAACTTCATCACCTCAAAATAAGTTACCCAGTTCTGAGAGGAATTGGAATATGTACGGTTTATAACACTGTATTAAGGATTCTTTGTCTATTCCTCTTAGACAAAAAAAAATATTATAATCTTTGAGAGGGTTGTGATGAAACATTTCTGTTCTAGTTTTTAAGGTCTCCTTCTGAGGATAATCAAAGTCCTGTTAGAGTTTTGGTCAAAGGTTAGTTTGGAAATTTATCTTCTCAGTTTCCTTTAAAATAAAGTTTTCAGTTAAACATTTCATCTATCTCTTCTATCATGTCCTCCTCAAGCCTTTCTAGCAAAAAAAATGATGTTTGGATTGTTCTCTTTCCATCAAAGAAGATACGCTTTGATTCTTCAGATAATGGTGTGAATCATGATTCTCATGATTCCTCCCTAGATGGGAAAATATCTATTTCTCATTTTGATAAGCTCTCCTTGACTATGAATCTAGTCTTCGAACAAATTCGTGCCCTGAAAAGTGAACTAGAAACTTCTTCCAAAAGACTTGAAGAAAAATTGGATAATCTAGAATCTAGTATTGATCTGATCGAAGATGATCTTGAAGAATACAGAGAATATGAGAAGAGTATACAAAGTAATTAAAATGTTTATCCCTAGTAAATCTTATATGTTTCTCTTTGTTTAGAAGAATAACTAGTGTTTTGGAATAGCCATTATTGTGATTACATATAGCTATATCCAATGTTTTTCATCTTCTTGTTTTTAGATTTTTTGGTTTAAAATTATAAGTTTGTTTGGAAGATGATGGTTGCAGTATTAATATTTTGATTTCATATATTGTAATATTTTGATGGGATATGTTGTTTATGTCCGTGAACTTGATTGTCCCATATTTTGTCAAAAGTAAAGTCCTTCGTGAATTGATATGCAAATATTGATAAAATGATGAATAGACTTTTGACAAACACAAAAGTTAAGCCTATATTGTCAATTTTTGATGTAAGATAGGTTAAAATCTTTTGTGATTTAAGGATTATGTCTATTGTGTGTCATTGTGCAAATGATGATGGAAACATATAATGAATCCTTGTGAATTCTGCAGCAATTGAGCTTCCCTAATCTATTTTGTGTGTATTACTGTGAGACTCCGTATTGTGACTTATGTTGAGCATTAGACAACCAAATTTGATTATTTTATGATTATCTTAGTTGTGTTCCGTAAGGTATTCTACGTAGAGTTTTTTGGACTATCAATCATCTTGTATGATTATTTAGAAATGACTCCGTAAGGATTTTCTCATGCTGAGCATGATTGACTGGGATGGTTATTTTTATGATTAACTTAGTCATCGCTCCATAGAAGTTCTTATATCGAGTGTAAACAATTAAATTGATTACTTTTGTTATTAGTTTAATTGTGTAATCTGGTTAGATTAATTATAATCTCTCTTGTGAATAATCTAATCGAGTTATTAATTCTCCATAAGTTTACTTGTGTTGAGCATATTTAGTCAAATTAATCTTGGTTCGCTTTGGTTAATAAGATTGAATATTTCTTATTGGATTCCAAATTCATACTTGTATGTAACTTGTTGAATCTAAAGAAAAATCCTTCTTTTCTTTTGAAATTAAGGTCGCTCTTGTTGTTCCCATGGGAATGACATTTTATGGGGAGAGTTTTTTGAACTTGTGCTTAATTGCCAAATATTTGTGGGGAGTGCGGTTGTGGAATATTATAGGGGTTATCTTGTATCTTTATAAACTCCTTGATGAATGCATTTAGCTTTGGCTTTATGATTGCATCTAAACAAGATGATATACATTTACCTTTGGTAATGAAATGTCTCTTACGGAAATTTCATTAGGATCCTGTTTTGTAGCTTTGCCAATTTTATTGACAAAAAGGGGGACAATTAATATGTAGTTCACACTACAAATACATATGGTTTTCGGATCATTATGTAAGGGGGAGTGGTTTCCATGTGTGATGGAGTATTGATTAAGGGGGAGTGAAGTATCACCATAGTATTGTTGTTGAATTTGTGATGCAATTGGACTTTGACTATGTGTAATAATACTATAACACTGTATATAACAATGATTGAGAACCGATGCTTTTATCATTGTTATAGCTACGGATTTTCAACAACGATGATGCTAAACTTACAACCTTTGGGATCATTGGACTACTTGGAAGTGATGAAGATTTTGAGTATTGTTGAAGATTAGGAATGTGCAATAGGAGCTACAAAATTTATTTATATTTTTTTTTGTATTCCATATGTATTAATAGTTTTGCCACTAAAATTGACAAAGGAGGATATTGTTAGAGCATTGCTCGGTCGAACTAGCATGCGTTGCTATCTCAAGCATGTTTGTCAATGTTAGTGATCAAAACTATAAAGTCTTGATTTCTAGTCTACTATAGCTAAGGTCTCAGACTAGGATATAAATCGTAGTTGAGCTCAAGAACTCCATGGAGATAATCATGCAAGACGAAGGACTTCTCAAGGAACCAATGGATCTTCATTGACTAAAAGGTATGTGGAGACTTGAACTTATCTATCACTCGAAAGTTTATCTACTCTATCTCCTATCTTGAGACAAAAGTCGTATTACTATATAGACTAAGAATATACATATGTGATATTTCGAGCTGAGTATATCTCGCTTACCTTTTTCTCGAAATATGTGTTGGTAAAGATTTTGCTTTAGCCAATTTCATCTTTACCTAGTGACGAAAGTCATGTTATATTTCAATCATTTTGGAAATCGCTCTGACGAAAAATAGTTTGTGAATAACAACTATATGACGCCCTTTGAGAATGTTTCAATGATTGAAATGAGAGTTTAGACAATATAACCGTTGGGGGATATAAACATTGTTGTGGTAACACATATATGTATAAGTCCTTAGCACTTGAACCGAAGTTTGAGAACTTTGTTTATCAAGTGAAACCGAAACTTGAGCATCCAACTCAGTCTGCAAACGTGCGCAGTTCTAGAACCCGAGAATTTCTGCTGGAGTTGTAGCTCGGTTTCAGTCCGCGAACTGTCAGAAGATCTCAAGCCCGAGAATTTCTGCTGGAGTTTGTGAACTCCAACCGGTTAACATGAGTCCGCGAACTTGAGTGGTTATGTCTAAAAATGATATTCGTGAACTTATCTTAATTGACTAAGGGATGGTATTGCAAACCGTGGATTTATAGTTCATGAATCGATTCGAGTGAATCACATCGTTTTTGATTCAATTGTGTCTTGTGTAGTATATGAGATCTCATGGAAATTGAACAACTCTCTAACTAGTTCATTTGAGTCATTTGGACTAGTTATGGTGAAGAAGAATATGGTTGATGTGAAAGTTATCATTTGGCTAACCATTTGGTTGACTAATATTGAACCAACTATTGTACACGTTTGGGTACGGTTACACAAACCCAAAATCGTCAAGTACATGTGTGTATGACAAGCTAAGTTTTTAATCTAATGGTTGAGAAATATTATCTTGTATCTAATCAGGTTTTCATCTAACGGTGAATATTCTATTCTTTGTTACTAATCTAACATTGATTGCAAACCCTGATTTGAAAGACTATATAAGGGAGAACTCTAAAAACTGGGAAACCTAATCCCCACACATTCTGTGTGATACTATTTTCTAAGCTAGAATCGATTCTCCTTTAACCTTTGGTTTTCTTCTTCTAAAACCAGGTTAACGACTTAAAGACTTCAATGGGATTGTGAAGCCAGACCGATACTACTTTTCTTGTAGTTGTGTGATCTTATCTTGATGTTTCTATCGTACGAGTAAAATTGTAATAATTGGCTTGAGATTTCTATCTCCGACAGGCAAGATATAAAAGTAGTCACAAACATCTTCGTATCATCGTTTGTGATTCCTTAATAATCTTCTTCGCTGCGTCGATTAAGTTTATTGTGAGGTTTTCGATAAAACTGAGCTGTTCTTAGGGAATATAAGTCTGGTCTTATAGATTGGTTTTTGTTCCTATTCGATAAAAGATAGAACAAAAATCATAGGTTTATTCGTGGCAGAAAAACTTATCTATCTTGTAGACTTTTCTGTGTGAGACAGATTTGTCTATTAAAGTCTTCGACTTTGGGTCATAGAAACTCTTGGTTGTGGGTGAGATCAGCTAAGGGAATCAAGTGCGCAGTATCCTGATGGGATCATAGTCGTAGGAGCATAACTGTACCTTGGATCAGTGTGAGATTGATTGGGGTTCAACTACACTCCAGACTGAAGTTAATTTGGAGTAGGCTAGTGTCTATAGCGGCTTAATACAGTGCATGTTTAATGTGGACTAGGTACCGGGGTTTTTCGGCATTTGCGGTTTCCTCGTTAACAAAATTCTTGTGTCTGTGTTATTTTTTTCCGCATTATATTTTGTTATATAATTGAAATAATACAGGTTATGCATTGTTCAATCAATTAGAATATCTTACCTTATTGGTTGTTGATTTAAATTGATTGACACTTGGATATTGGTATTTGGTACCATCCAAGTTATCTCTCTTTGATTAGACTCGCGAATCATATTTGCTTGAGTAAATCAAATCGAGAGATTGAGATAATAACTCCTTGAGATATTTTCTATTGATTGAGTCTAGTTGATTCTCTAGAAAGTGACTCGGAGTTGTCCATAGAGATTGCTAATAGAAATATTGGGTGAGGTTATTAGACCCCCGCTTTTTCACTTCGCGCCCAGGAATGCCAACCATGCCAGCCCCACGACTGTGCCAATGGAAAACCATGCCATCCACATCTCCACGCAAGGCATGCCATCCATGCCAGACGCACCACTGTGCCATTGGAAAACCATGCCAGCCACATCTCCGCGCCAAGGCATGCCAACCATGCCAGCCGCACCACTGTGCCAATGGCAAACCATGACATCCACATCTCCGCGCCAAGGCATGCCAACCATGCTAGCCGCACCACTGTGCCAATGGAAAACCATGTCAGCCACATCTACGGGCCAAGGCATGCCAACCATGCCATCCACACCACTGTACCAATGGAAAACCATTCCAACCACGTCTACCGCGCCAAGGCATGCCAACCTTGCTAGACGCACCATGTACCAATGGCATGCAAAACCCTTGGCCCTACCATGCTAAGCCAACCGCACCTTGCCTTGGCCCCACCCAAGCTAGCCGCACCATACGCCAATAGCATGCCAAACCATTGGCCCCACCATGCAAAGCTAAACGCACCTTGCCTTGGCCCCACTATGACAGGCCATCCGCGCCATACCATGCCGGCTTTCCCTATGCGGCTACCAAAACAAAGGCGTGCGGCGATCAACGGCCACCCTTCAATCCTAGATGCAAATCCTAGCTGTCCAAGGTCGCCAAGCAACGCATGGTAACCTTTGGATCAAAACCCTAGTTTTAGGCCATGTCGGCCATGCCGCTGGCTACCAGCATCCCTCTTGAATTCTTCGTAAGTTTTACTTTCGGGCAGTTTTCACCTCCATAACGAGCTCAAAACCTAAATATTCCCGCACAGGATATAGAAAATTATTTTCCGTATAAAGTGGAGGGGCGGACCATCAAAATCTGAGTCTGTATGAGAATTCTACATCGATTCTAGTAAAGGGATCTAATTAGGATTTCAGCATACCAAACCCTAATTTAGACAAAGCCGCAAGCGTTTCCCTTCCAAGCCGCAAGCGCTTACCTTCCAAACCACACACTTCTAGTGGATCCACTCCACGTTAAAGCCATGCCGGCCATGCTTTCACCAAATGAAGGGTTGCAACGATCAACGACCACCCTTTCGTCTAAGATGGAAATCTTAGCCGTCCAAGGTCACCAGCTAACATGTAGCGCCCCCTAAGCTAGCAGCTGACTAAACCAAGAAATTAACCAAATAAAGAGGCACTAACGAATCAAAAAAAAACCATTAACCTTTCAATTAAGAAATCTATTACAAAAGCTTAACCCAAAGCTAACCCCGCTCAGAAATATATATATATATATAAGAATTTCTCTCCAATGATACATATATAATAGTCATTTGGTTTACAAAAGAATATACAAAAAATAAACATATCAGAAAATATTCAACTAACAAAGTTAACTTCTTGGAGCTTTCGCTATGCACTCTGCTCTGTCACTGAAACTGAAAATGGGGAATAATTAACATTTAACTTCTAAGTAATCATATGAAGATTTGGAAAACATTACATGTTTTCCCAAACATTAGAAGACAACAAAACCACTGAAATAAACAATCATGTATATGGACCTAAACTCCTCCTTTAGTTTCTGCGGTGACATTTACATACCTTATAATTTCTGTGGTGACATTTACACACCGTAATACTGAAGAAGTAAAGAAATCTGTGGGTGAAAGTTACACACCCGTAATATTGATGCCAATTCCACACCTATTATTAATATTGCGGTGTATCGCTTAGCCATAAGAATATGAAGGAGCGTATCCAATATACCATAGATGGAAATTATCATTTCCCAAAGACCATCATAAAGATAAACAAAGCATGGAATATGCGAATAGACAATGCAATTAAGAAATAGACAATGCATGAGTTTATAAAACAAAGACTTTCATAAAAGAAATAACAATGATTACAAAACTTTCAAATGCATTCCCACCTCTTTTGATGACAGGCCACGCCTACCTCGAGATCCACGATCTACTGGTTCATCCTTGAGCGATCGTTGTTAATAGTATAACTGATAATCACACAAGCATTCTTAAGAGTTTAGCCAAAAGGCTCACACAAGAATCATATAATTCTATCTAATGGTTCTAAGCCCATTATGGTATCTTATTCCCTATCTTTAGTATAACTAAGAGTTTACTAATCCAATTAGATTGGTTCTATAGTCCATTAGATATGTCTTATGAATATCTACAATTTTGTAGAAGGAATCAAAGGTTAATTCGGACCATAAGTGGTCCAATTCATTAAGATATGATAACTGATCCTAAGCCCAATTCCCCTAAACAGGCCCATTAAACAAAGGCCTGGTCCATCTGGGTCAACTAACGGTCACTGACGGTCAAAAGGTCCACTAACGGTCAATGTCAGTCAAAGGTCAAGTCCAAGGTCAAGGTCAAAGTACAGTCAATGGTCAACAAGTCAAGGTCAAAAGTTAACTCGGTCAACGAGTCAACACGGATCAAGATAAAGGAACTCAGTGTGTCAACAGATCTGATCAATCAGATTAATCGAGTCAACTAAGTCGATAATCGACTAGGATGACAAACAGGTCTACACTCTATTTCATCCTCCCTTCGATTCTAACATACTAAACATACACATCAAAACATTCATTTAAAAGTAATTTCAAATTTAACTTACAAACATAAACTCTACCAACCTGATTCCAGGCTTTACCCAAAGTTCAATTCCATCACTCTTCAACATCATCACAAGTAAAAAAACTTAACAACACACACACACCACCTTCATCTACAACTCATTCCTCTTACAGTTTACTACATTCACTAGTTGAACAGACTCAACCACACTTCTACACAATTTGACTTAATCCCAATTACCTTAACCACCAATAACCCATACACCATTATCACCTACAGTTTTCAGTTCAATTCATCTTTAACTCATCCTTAACCAAATCTCAGTCTCAAGTCCCAACACCATTGCATCATTCACTCTGCAATTCCAACTCCAATTATAATGTATAACTAAACCTATACATCTACAATACCTCTTCATTCACATCCATGTCTCAATTTCAATCCCTAAATCACCAATTCAATCATATTCAGTTCATCACTATGCTAAACTGTGAACCTTAACTTCACAAGGGACTTACAAACCATCCTTTCACCATTCTCTGGTCACAAAACACTAATTCTAAACCACCTACAACATCAGTTCAACTTCAACATCATTACCATTTCAAGCAACCTCAACCATCAGCACATCACCAATATCACATTCATTCTGTAATCCAATTCTTAACAAAACTATCATAAACTTAATAACAAACTTCATTAACCATCACAGAGAATCCCTAAATCCACAGATAACAACACAACAACCTTTCAAAGATTATGAAACTACAACTAGGGAGATAAAGATTACCTGAATCGAACCCCCAGTTCTCTCAGCAGCTTCAACTCATCAACTTCACAGATTCTCAGTAATCCCTAGTTCATTCACAATTATCTCCATCAGTTCTCAACTAAACTCTAATTTAATTCAAACCCATCTCATCTCTACATCCCAACACGTCAATTCCATCTTCAATCTCATATTATGAATTTCATCAAACCCTAAATTCAATTTGGGGAAGAACAGGGAAACCCTAATTCTTAATTCTTCACTAAATTATCTTCAGAACTTCAATTAAACAAATACCCATTAGTTCTCAATCCATCGACAACTCAATCTACAACTCAAATCCATCGAACTCTAAATTCAATTTGAGAACCCTTCTTTTGATTCTTAAATTTATCTTCAAATCAACTTCATATCATCAATACAACATCAACCCATTCGATCTTCATCTATTATTACCTAGAAATCATCATCAATTGTTCTACACGGATGCCAACAAAAACAATACCACCACCATTAAGTCATTCATGATCTTCTCCACCTTCTACTAAACACAAATCTTCTGTTTTAATATTTCGAATCGCACCTCGCAGTCAACTCTCGAAGCAGCATAAGAAGAGAAGAAGAAATGGAAAGAGGGAAGAAGAATAATGAAGAAGAAGAGAGATTAACGAGTTAATCTACTCGATTGGGATAAGATCGGCCCATATTTTTAAAGGCACCCAAAAATTGATAAGGGCATCCCAGCGGTTAACGTTTCTCTTAAAATAATTCTGATAATATCTTCTTCGTCCGATACCCGAATAACACGTTCGAGTAGTCTATTCCATGTAACTTTTCGAGATTTATCTAACGATACTAGTTTCGTATCTAGATCGTTGTTAGATTAATTCCTATTAATTTTCGCTCGTGTTAAACTAATCGAGTTATTAACGGCTAAATCGCCACTTGATCATCTCTTGACCGGTCTAACAACGTTGACGAGTTTGAGGGTCACTACATTCTCCCCACCTTTAAACATTTTCGTCCTCGAAAATTGAACTGCCTTCTAGTCTTGAAAACTCCCCACCTTATAGAATAAATCCATCTCTTGACTAAGCACAAACCTACACGGCTTCTACAACTAAAATTTGTAGCTCTAGGTTGAACTATGCTGATTTAGATTCTATCTAATCGGAAAGTCTACGTTTCTTAAACGAATTTCTATCTTATAAAATATTTGTCTCTAGATTCAAAGAATAATCCTACAAATCTTCCTAAGTGAACTTCCATATATTGGTTTTCTAAATTAATTTACAGATACTTCTATGATCGGTCATCTCTGAATGCAGTTACCCTGTCAAGGTTGGCCAATCCCAACAATGCCTTCCTACGAACAGAGAAAACACAACCTTCAATAATCTCCAATGCTAGATAAACTACTTATTAATTTATTAAAATTAATTAGTCTTCAATTTTTATCTAAACTGGTGTGTAATTATAATAAATTTACTTTGTAAAATATATAAATAGTTCTCATCATTTTAAACAATTTCGTCGTCTGAAATTTAATGACTATTATAAGTAAACCCAATTCGATTGTTTTAAGTGTTAACTTACTATGACTGATTAATTTCTAAATTCTATTGTAATTGCTTTAACTTGAAGATTTTACTTTATAAACTATGTATATAATTCACAACATTCTAAACAATTTAAACCTCAAAATTTATTTTATCTTATTTATTTACATGAAACTAACTTTTAATTCCAAATGAAACCATAATATTATAACTAAATAATTATTTAAAATTCATGTACTATTTTAAAATAACTGAATGTTATAACTATTATCCAATTGTTACTATTATTATTTCCAGTGTGTCTATTTGTTTATTTCATTATGCAACTTGTTAAAAGTAAATAACCACTTTAAATTATTTATTTATTTTTATTTTATTTTTTTCATGTCGTTTGGTATAAATATTTAATTATTGTTATTATATACATATCTTATTTCTTAGACTGATATAAGTTATTCATAATTAATCATAATGAAAAGTTTAACTTTATTATTAATACTAGATTTGATTTGATCTAACTTTATTTCCTTAAGTTTATATTATTGTTAAGTAATCCTTAAGTTGTATTATTAATAAAATCTACATTCTGCTATTACTATCCAATAATATTATCCAAATGATATTTACAATAATTCTAAATTTTATAATAATTAATATTAGACAGTATTATAATTTGCTTATTTTATCGAAAATTATTGTCTTAATTATACTATCATTTTCATTATTGTTTTATCAAATTTTCTTATTTGATTACTAGTGTAATTGACATACAATTAAAATAATTGTTTAGTAATGATACTTAGTTTAATTTTATTACGCCCTAATCTTGTAAATATAATTTTAATTTCACGAAAGATTGATATAACACATTTTATTTATTCTGATTGAATTGGTAATATAGTATATCGTGTTACATATTGGCATTAGTAATTTTAATATGATTTTAAACTTTGAGTCTGCATAAAGATTTAACATGTCTTATTCATATACAAATTTATTTTCTTTTAATTTAAATTTGTACTAAGCATTCAAATATTATAAATATTACTTCATGCATGTTTTAGTGATTTAGTAAATCATTTATTGGACTAAAAATAATCTAGGTATAAGATTGTTAACAATTTTAGTCTTTATTATGAGTCTTATATGACCTCACGTTTTTTTATTCCTACTTAATAAGTCTTGTTTTAACTATCTTATTTAAATGTAAAACATATACTTCTAATTTGTTATTTTTTTTAACTTTGCAAATCTTAACCGTAGCTAATTACGTAGCTTTTTAGTCTTAGTCATTATTTTATCGTTGTATATTTATTAATGATATTTTAATTTAAATTATGCTCAATACAGTACTAATTTAAATTTTAATAGTTCAAGTTTGTCATACTAACTTTTCATTTCCAAAGAAAATTAATTTATTTACAAAGAAGGATTCTGTTAGTATACGAATTTATTTCCTTTTAATTCTAATATTACACTAAATATCCGATTGCTATTATTACTATTTCATGTATATTTGTTTCATTTTAAAGATTTATTGAATCATTTGTTAAACTAAGGATAATTTAGAAGTACTAATTTGAGTCTTTTCATTTTATACATTATTATATCCGCGTTTCCTTAAGTCTAACGCCTAAAAGCATTACATTAGTTATCTAGTTTAGAAGTAAACTTATATCTCTAATTTATAATTAGTTTAATTTACAAAACTTAACCGTAAACAAGTGTTATTAAATTGTTCCATAACTATTTAATTAATCATAATTATTATTTTTATTGTTATATATATATCTTTAATGAATTTTTTTTAAGTGTAACGTGACATTAATAAACTTTCAAAAAATCGCAATTGATAAGCTTTTAACTGAGATAACACTAATGTCACACTACCAATGTCAACTTCAGAAGTTAAAAAATACAGAGAGATGTAGTGAAAGAATTCACATGACGATCCTAGTTCTTAACCATGGAGCATGATAAGATTGCATCTAAGACATAACAAGTATGAGATAAGAAGAATACCTACCTCACTTGTACATAATAAGTTCAGATATAAAAATGTTATGATTCTTATGAACCTTTAGATTGTAACTCGGTTATATTTTTGTAAATACACAATAAGTTGGAAAAGACATTGTGTTCCATTACCTCGTCGCGTAACCATAAATTATAAGTCTTTGGGGTATGGTTGGATGCATGAGACTTGGAATGCTTGCATGCTTAACATAGGAGTCATACTTCCTACAAATAACAAATCAAGCAATATTAGACCGATGACCCCAATTATCAACAACAACTCAGCGATGTGAAACTAATTTTTTTTTTTACCTTTGCCAGTCATGGATTCCAACAAACTTAGAAAGTAGCCATCTACGATCTTATTCAAACTGCACTTGGTTCAGGTGAAAGTCCTTAGCATTACTTAAAGGCATCTCATCAGCGAACTCGCCAGAATCATCCAGAAAGGCCTGTCGAGTGTGTTTATGAGTGCCACCACCATCTTCTGATATGTCTTCCATATAGTATAATCTAGCTTCTCGCAGCGTATATCCTCTTGCAATGCACCCGTCAATGTACCTTCTATTGCGCACCAATCCTTTGAAACCTTTCATTAACCTGTAAAAATCAGTGGCAAAAATTTCAATTAGTGTTCAATACCAGGGTTCAATAATGCCAACTTCTCAGATTATAAATTCTAAAATAAAATAAGTTAGGTAGTTATCTCTCAAAGGGGTACATCCACCTAAATCTGACCGGACCACAGATTAAAGCTTCATCCGCTAGGTACACCATCAGGTGAATGCTAATAACAAAAAATGATGGAGGAAAATGCTTTTCCAGTACACACATTTCTTCCACTAGACTTGATTTTGCTTTTAAGAGATGTTCTCTGTTAATTACCTTTGTGCACAGAACTTTGAAAATTATACTTATCTGCAGAAGTGCAATTCGGAGATCTTTAGGTAGTGATGTTGCGATATGAACCAATAAAGGAAATAGATGTTGCATTAAAACATGGTAATCATGAGACTTCAAATTCCTTATCTCCGGAGGATTGACGCTGATGTTGTTGCGAATATTGGAAGAGAAATTTGAAGGGACCTTCAAGTTCTTCAAGATAGTACGAAAAGAAACTTTCTCTTTTTTTGTCATTGCAAAACTTCCATCTTCCATTGATGTTTTACCAGTCACTTCATCTGTTTGCACCTATAACTTCCTTTTAATTCCCATAGCCTCCAAATCTTTGCGCCCAGTAGGACCATACTTTGACTTGTTATTCCCCATTACAGTATTTATAATATGCTCTGTTATATTTTTCTCCGTATGCATAACATCAGTACAATGCCGAATAGAGTTTGAACTCCAGTTCGGCAAATCATATAAAATAGACCTTCTTGAAAACAAAGAATGCTCATATATATCTTCTTATTCATCAGCACCTTATTCAGATCCTCTTTTACGTTTCTTTGCAGGTTGTTTTCCTTTCCCTTGTCTGCATTTCAAATTATGTACCATCTCTTGAACCTGCTGCCTTGTTAATGGCCATGGAAATGTACTTCCGCGCTCTACCCCTCCAGCGAAATTCAATCTATCATCTCTATACTTGTGTTCTGCTGGTAGCCACCTGCGATGTCCCATGTAACATATCTTCTTACTGAACGGCAGCCACTCATAAACTGTATATTCTCCACAAGTTGGACATGTATAATACCCATGAGTCAAACATCCAGATAACGTACCCAAAGCCGGGAAATCATGGATAGACCACAACAACCTCGCTTTCATCATAAATTTTGTCTTACTGAAGGCATCGTATGTTATAGCACTTGTATTCCATAATTGCTTCAGCTCATCTATCAATGGCTCTAAATAGACATCTATATCTTTTCCTGGTGCTCTTGGGCCTGATATCAACAATGCCAACATCGATAACTCCCGCAACATGCAGTACGAAGGAGCCAGGGTGTAAGGATGGAGAATTAATGGCCAACAACTATAATTTAGACCAAAATATCCATTTGGCTTGAAGCCGTCTGTTGCTATCCCGAGTGTAACATTTCGTGGCTCCTTAGAAAACTATGGAGAAATCTTATCCACACACCGCCAAGATGCAGAATCAACTGGATGTCGCATTACATTCATATCCAACTGCGCTTTAGAATGCCAAAGCATTGCCTCTGCTATCCATGGTACGCTGTAAAACCTTCTCAGCCTTTCAATTATTGGAAAATATCTTAATGTCTTTTGCGCAACTTGGGTAAGTTTCCTCTCATCATTGAAAACTTTAATATATCTTGGTTCTTGACAAACAGGACACTTCACCAATGTACTTCTATCCTTCCAATATAAGATGCAGTCATTTACGCACGCACCATACGTTATATAATCCATACCCAGTTCTTGAATCATCTTCTTAACTTCAGGGAACTTACACGGCAACGTGTTTCCTTCAGGAAGCAATTCTTTCATCAACTCTAAAACTGCGGTTACACCGTTGTCTGAAATTCCATACTGGGTCTTGATGTTATTCAGACATATATAAGCGTACAGAGCTATTTTTTATTTACGGCATAAATCATACAACGGTTGTCTTGGACGCTCTTACATATACTGTCTTCTCTTACTCCTGCTTGTTCCAGCATTTTTATCTACTCTACTTGTTCCGGAATTCTCATCTGCTCCATCTCCATCATTCACACCAACACCTTCTCCAACATTTTCATTTTCACCATATGTTGTAGTAGGATTAACTGAGGGATCGACTACAGGTTCAAAATTATCAGCTGCATCTTCTACATTGACATCCACACCTTCTGCTGAAGTATTACCCTTACGTGCTTTTACCACATATCTTTCACCATGAAAATGCCACATTGTGTACGAAGATTCAATCCCATATTTAAGAAAATTTAAGGAAATCTCACCAAGTGGCACTAAACCATTACAGTTGATACAACGTTTACAAGGGCATGAGAACAACGTACTATCACCACCATTATTCTTTACAAACACTATAAATGACTTGACACCTTCTATGTATTCTCTGGACTTACGGACACCATTCATCCACCTCTTGTCCATATCAGATGACATGACACCCTTCAAGATACATATTTTACAAGATTAAATTAAGTAGCCCTCGTGGTATTAAGGGTTTCCGAGGCCCTAATAGTTAACCACAGAACTCTCGTCTTATGTATGCGACAGAGTTAGCTACAAGTATCCAATGTATAACCACTACGACTAAGTAACCACAACATACTTAGGACTGTGAAACATACTATATACCTAGTAACTGACTACAAGATAGCAAGGATACAAAATTTGAAACATCTTTCACCTAGTTTCAATTCGATTAGTTCTTTCAGTTTATAAAATCTTCTTCTTTTGTTTGTATTTCACAGAGTTTCATCCTGATTTTCTTAGTTTCTATGTGACCTTTTCATATTGAAAATAATTCAAGATCCAAAATAAACCAAATCTAAAACAGCTTAACATAAAACACTTGTTGTATTTTATCAATCAAACAACCAAATCTGAAAGAAAAAGAAAGTAAAGAGAGAGAGGGTACTTTCAGTGTTTTATTCCCTAAAGAAAGTTTTTAATCTTATTTTGTTTTATATTTCAGAGAGCTATATCTTCATACATCTCAGTTCCTATTTGAATTTGTTTCTTATTCCGAAAAAAATCCAAATCCAAATTGAAAATAAACAAATACCTAAATCTATCAAACACCCAAATTGAAAACATCTTAACATAAAACCACATTCAACATCTGATTTCAACAAACTTCAACCAAAACTAACATACAAGCAACTATCAAACACCCAAATCTCAACTGACCTAAATTTCAATTTGAAAGAAGAAAAAAGAAAGAAAGTTTATACCTAATATTACCACGATTAGTTGTTAGCTGATGAATAGTTATTCCAACTGCAACAATACAACAAAGATAAGTTAGACCTAACAATTGAAAAAGTAAAACTAAAATCAAAAGAAAAATATGAATCTAACATAGGGTAAAGTGAGAGAGAGTTACACAGTGAGTGGGTGAGATTTTGATTGAAGTAAAAGACTCTTCTTCACTCAATTTATAGATCTAGTTTTAAGGAGAGAGTAAAGACAGAGAGAGACAGAGAACGAGTGGAGGAGAGGTTGTCGTATAGGGAAAAAAGAGGGGGAAAGGAAAGACATATCTCGCCCAAAGGTATTAGGGTAAAATATCTTGCACACTAGCCTTTCGCATGATGTGCTGAAAATGTGTTTAAAAGTGTAGGAAGCCACACAGTTTATTGGCATGCGTACAACATGGTTTAGTTGCAAATCGCAACAGAATCAAACAGTTGCGAGTTTAGTAACTGTTATAAACAGTTGCGAATTTTTTGCAACTGGAATTCGTAACATCTAATAAACTGTTGCTAATCTGAGTTGCTAATCCCTGAATTTTGTGTAGTGGATGAAATGCAAAGTCATGAGATGACTTTGGCATCGTTCCAAGCATTGGCCATGGCTTCAACAATGCATATGCAACAGCGGCGTTGCCAAATGCGCCATTTATAACTGGTCCGGCAAGTGAGCATAATTATTGTGTGTCACAGTGTTACAGGCCAAGTCGGTGTTCATCCATAACGGTGCAATGCAAATACATAATAGTGCATTGCATAGCCATAATAACGGTATACAACATAGACTGTCAAGCACTAAGATAGTGGCACCCTATAGGGCCAGTGAAGCGCAAGAGTGGCGTTTCACTGTAAATACATTTGGATGAGTAATGAAGCTTATTGGCCGACACAATGAGGCTTCATTGAGCGAAAGGAAATACAAGGCCAAAGTCACATATGCAACATGCGATGTTGGCATTGAGGCATATCCATGGAATTGAGTTGGCCCAAACTCAAGGATGATGCAATAAGGTAGAATAGGCTAAGAGTTGGTCTATGGCATTAGTTCAAGGCTGTCCAAATCTCGAACAATGCGAACAAGCTAGTAATGCAAGAGTGGTATTTCTATTGTCAAACAAATTGGTGAAGTGGAGCATATGACACCAGATAACCATAATGGGCTAAGGAAGTAGCGAGATGATTATAGCGCAATAATTATGTAATAGTTTAGTAAAGCACAGCAGTGGAGCAATACAGAGGCCAAGTTCATTAAAGCACAACAGTGGTGCAATATGGCTCAAGTGACGGTTAGGAGTTGGTTATTGGCTTTACAAGCATGCCAAATGTGTGAGACAAGGGAGAACGGTTATAAAAGAAGTTTATAACCATTTGTGAGTGTTCATAACCACCAAGAACAGGTGTGGCACCAGTTGGCTTCACAACACAAAAGGTGGCAGTTGAAGTTAGCGGTTATGGAAACTACTTGGACACTTGGTTGTCCAAGGCTTGTGCAAGCGGTTGCACAGAAGTTTTGGCCTGATCCTAGTTAGTATAAATAGCCTAGGAATCAATAATTTTAGTGTTGTTCAATTGGAGAAGAAGAGAGAGTTGGGTATTCACCAAGAGGGTGAATGGCATGTTTTGGTCCATGTGATGGACTGTTGTTTGTAATCTTCCTTAGTGTAATATAATAGGTTTGTTACAGAATATCTTTATGTTCATTATGTTGCTAATTTTTGTGTGAATTTTTCAAGTACATGGCAGAACCTCTTATGCTTATGGGGGCATGAAGAGTTAGAGAGAAAGAAAAAAATACTTTCGTTGTGCAAAGCCTATGAGTGAAGGCATATGCATACTTTGATGCGAGTATGCAACACTGAGTGATTATGGGTGAAGTTGATTCACTGAACCACAATCATTGTCGGTCATGTCCCATGAAAATTTAGGCGATTAAATGGGCATGTGACATCAGGTATCAGAGCTATGTTAGGGGACACAGTTGCTGATTTTTCTCTCTTTTACTCAAGTTGGTGTCATTTGTTTGTCAAATGCAGTGGTAAATTATTTGGGTTTCACTAGTATGGAAACTAGAAGAAGTTGTTCTTGAGTGGAAAGATCAATTGGAATAAACTTGAAGCTTGAATTAGCAACATGCCATGAAAGTTTGTGACAAAGGTGTCAAAATTTCGGCCCAAAGTGTTAGACCAACATGCGAGAATCATTGGAAACCCGGTTTTCAAGTGATTGCATGACAAAACTAAAGAGTATGTTGACTTCTATGGTGCAAGTCAGGTGTTTAAAGTCCATGTTTCTCACAAGTATGCTAAGATTAAGTATTTGGAATGCTTATCTTTGTGGCGTTATCAGTAGAGAGCAGATTACAAGTTGTAATGGGAATTTTGCGAAAATTCCAGAACTCAAAGAAGTTGATGTCCTTTGCAGTGGTAAAGAAGATGAAGAATATGTATATGCGATAGATTAAAGGTGTACCTTGGTGGTAATGCAAAGTATGGTTGCGAACCAGAATGTTTGTGGGAATGTGATGCCATGAAGGAAGAATTGGATGACCAATTCTTATCTAGCATAAAGATCATGGAAAGGATGAAGACAGAAGCACGAGTTAGGGGAAAACCGATACACCACGGTCTTGCATTTGCAAAGAGTTCTTCATTGATAATAGATGCGCACAAGGAGTGTGCTTATACCTAGTTTTTGAGTGGGATCAGTATGCTTTGACAAGGGTGTCCAAAGACCTGTATTTGATCATAACCACAAGCGGATGTTCTTGTCAACCACAAATCAACAATTGTTGCTACTGAAGTTGATTTTGGAAAATTCGAAAGATAAGACTAACCAGACGTGCGTGGATAGTAAAAATGAGTTCCAAGTTTGAAGAAGAATGCGGCATTCTTGCTTCATGGAGCGTAGGCAATGACGCCTCATTTGTAAGGATTATGTCCTTGTTTATAACTGTCCAAAGTGTTTGTTCGCGGAAGTCATTGAATGATATGACTTTGTTGAGCTCTATGGTGGTGCTCAGAATCACCAAGGTAAGTATGTTCCAGTTGTGAAAAGGTGCACAAGTTTATGTCAAGATTTGGGTGCTAATTGGCATAGTAGGAATGCAACAGTATCATGTGACAAAGGAGATTTTGGCATGGCCAAGATGCATGATGCGGTTGGAGGTGCAAATGAAGGACAAAGTAGTGGTGATGCATAAAGATTGCATGTGGCCATTATTGAATAAATCTTCATGAAAGCTAAAGCAACATGATGGCATCAGTTTGAAGCAATATTCAACTAAGTTCCAATTATATTGTGCATCGTTATGGGAGTTGCATAAGAACGTTGATAAGTAGAAGAGTGCATGTGGAAAAGTAAATTGCTACATTGGGGACAGTAGGTGATGTCTCTCTGTTGCTTGGAAACAAATATGAAGTCAGTATTGCAAGGCTTGTTAGGTCTTACAAGTTGCAATCAGTTGGCGCGAGTATTTGCTCAAGTTTGAGTATACTTTCAGTTTGGGTCGAGTGGACCTTTGTGTTGGAATAAAGTCTCTCTATGTAAGGTAGTAGTGAATGAGGGTAGTTAAAGAAAAATTTCTTGCCTCTTTCGTTCAAAGTAAAGCTAGTTCGCGGGTAAGATACTACATAGCATATTAAGCTAAAATATGCAATAGAAGACGCTAAAAGTGAAAGAAGCAAATAGAGGAGTTGGTGGCATAGTCGAGTTTGCTGTTGAGAGTTATGTGGAAATTAATGCGACTGCATATGGCAGCGATAGCATGGAGTAACACAACAAGAATGAATATGTAAGTCCATTAAGTATATGAGTTAAGAGTAACACAAAGTTTGGAAGAACATGATGTTGTTTTTCCGCTACATTAAAGCGTAGCATTTTGACTTAAGTTGCTGGTTTCAAAGGAGAGTGAAGAGGATACTACTTTTAAAGTGACGGAGGAGATCCCCGGGTATCCTAAGTCATGACTATACCAAAGTCATGCATTTCAATCAAGGTTTAGCAACAATTCAAGCAATGAACAGCAAGGTGCTGGTTCTTTGGCATATAAATAGTTCAAAGCTAGGAGGCGTAATTTACAATAGGATTTGGAGGCCAAATCTAGTGTAAGTTTTGTTGCATTGCTAAAGATAACAAAGGCTATGGATTGGGGGCGCATACCAGAGTGGTATGGAATCATAGCATGCATACCTTAAAGCATGGCATAATTTGGCGTAGGCACATATGATTGAAGAATGAGGCCAAGTCTTGTATAAGTTCTGTTATGTTGCATGGTGAAACTAATGTCCGAAAATGAAGGCATAAGACTATGGAAATGATCATTGTGATTAGTTGGGGAGAATCATTACTTGTGTACACTTAGGCACACATTATTCATGCGAAGTTCAAGCCCAATTCAAGGAATTGGCAAGAGGAATTTCCAAGTTGCATTTTAGTATTGATATACAATTTGAAGTAGAGTTAGAACGTATGCACAACGTAACAACAAAATCTCAAGATCAGTAGGATCAATGGAAAGGCAGTAAATCTAAGTGATGTTGATGCTAAAGCATAGAAGTTGGCTAAGGGCGTTCTTCAAAAGCTAGCAAAAATTGATGAATTTCAGAAAAGGGTTATGAAAGTGCATGCGGTGAAGATTGAGACCAGTATAGAGTTTATACTTGGTTGCTCGTTGAACGAATTAGGTGGGGGAGGTCTATGACCAGTCCAGCAAGTGAGCATAATGATTGTGCGTCATAGTATTACAGGCCAAGTCGGTGTTCAGCCATAACGGTGCAATGCAAAGCCATAATAGCGCATTGCATATCCATAATAGCGGTATACAGTATAGACTGTCAAACACTAAGATAGTGGCACCCTGCTGATAGACACATTTTTGTACTCTAATTTTCCTCAGTGTCTCTATTGTTAGTCTCGATTTTTGTACTAATTTTGGTGTTTTTATGTTTGTTTAGGTGTTATTGGAGAACTACACTTATGCGGAAAAAGTTGCTCGAAAAGTGCTTTTTGGACCCCCAGAGAAAAGTGATAAAGGCACCCTCACTTTGGTTAAGGGCATCCCCAGGGCATCCAAATGTTAAAGGCACTCGGATTTTGAATTCATGGCACCCCTCCTTCTTCTTCATTTGAATATAAAATTGGCGGGAAAATGGTACAGTTACATGCAGAATTTCGGTTGAAGATTTGAACATGTTTTACAGAGATTCAATCGCGTATTTTAATGGGATAGATGTGATATAGGTATACAATGTTAATATGGGCATTTAAGTCGATTGAATTTGGCTAGATATTCGTCGAGAAGAAATCAGAGCTACACGTTCACGAGAGAGGTGTTTCACGGGATTGCACGAGTCTTGGAAAGTTTGAACGATTTCTGCACATGTTTGCGACTCGATCCTGATTTAGAGCATCTTTAGAGAAAATCAACGCGTGAGGAGTTAAAAATGGGAAGAAAGTATTCCCGAGAATATTTTTCTTCACGGCCGAGTAATGGAGAATTTTTTTGGAGTTATTGCGTGATACTTCGAGCTTGTTGAGTATAAATGTGATGCTTGAGTGCCAGAGAATGATTACGGAGAGTTTGGGAGAAGACAGGGGCGAGAATTGAGTTTCAGAAAAAAAATTATGCTGCTACATGGGAAGAACACGAAGAACATAAGACTCCCAAATACCTTCGTTCATGGTACAGCGTTTTCGACACTTGCTTAGCAGTCCTATCACTTGATTCAGCGACAGTTTCTTTATATCGATTTTACAGAAAGACAACTTACGAAACACGAAAAAGTGTTGCGGTTTCTGGTTTATTCAATTTCTCTCCTTTTCATCTTTGTAAACAATTTTTGAGAAATTTTTGAGAAATTTACACTATGATGAGATAAATATAATCTCAAAAAAATGCTCAAAAAATGCTCAAAATATTGATTTATGCTCAAAGATTGAAAAGGAGAGAAATTGAATAAACCAGAAACTGCAACACTTTTTCGTGTTGCAAGTTCTGTTACATGAAATCGATATAAAGAAACTGTCGATGTAATCATGCGATAGGACTACTAAGAAAGTTTCGAAACGTGTACCATGAACGAAGTCTCCGTGAGTCTTATGTTCTTCGTGTTCTTCCCATGTAGCAGCAGAAAATTTTCTCAGAAACTCGATTCTCGCCCCTGTCTTCTCCCAAACTCTCCGTAATCATTCTCTGGCACTCAAGCATCACATTTATACTCAATATGGTCGAAGTATCACGTAATAACTCCAAAAAAATTCTCCATTACTCGGCCGTGAAGAAAAATATTCTCGGGAATATTTTCTTCCAATTTTTAACTCCTCACGCATTTATTTTCTCCTAGCATGCTCTAAATCAGGATCGAGTCAAGAAACATGTGCAGTAAATCGTTCAAACATTCCAAGACTCGCGCAATCCCGTGAAACACCTCTCTCGTGAACGTGTAGCTCGATTTCTTCTCGATTTAATATCTAGCCAAATTTAATCGACTTAAATGCCCATATTAACATTGTATACCTATATCACATCTATCCCATGATAATCCGCGATTGAATCTCTGTAAAATATGTTCAAATCTTCAACCGAAATTCTGCATGTAACTGCACCATTTTCCCTCCAATTTTATTTTCAAACGAAGAACAAGGAGGGGTACCCTGAATCCAAAATTCGAGTGCCTTTAACATTTGGATGCCCTTATCCAAAGTGAGGGTGCCTTTATCACTTTTCTCCGGGGGTCCAAAAAGCACTTTTCGAGCAACTTTTTCCGCATAAGTGTAGTTCTCCAATAACACCTAAACAAACATAAAAACACCAAAATTAGTACAAAAATCGAGACTAACAATAGAGACACTAA